>JAAIXI010000223.1:5221946-5277904 GCA_013403645.1 Heliconius nattereri
TATTTATGTTAACTTACATAAGAATGTACAAATAATAAACTATATATAAACCTTCCCTGAGAAATACTCGACCTAATGGTGAAAACCGCATCAAAATCCGTTGGGTGGTTTAGAAGACGAAGAGTTAGAAAGTTCAGACAGACACGAAAAGCGACTTTGTTTTATAAGATAGATAGATAGTTATAGATATAGATATAGGATAGGATATAGGATAGGATATAGGATAGGATAGGATAGGAAGAATCAATTGCATTTTTGAGCCTATAATATTTAAATGTCATTTACAATAGTTTTTAATGATAATAGTTGACTGTAAACGCTATGGTTGTGAGTTCGATCCCCATTCGAATTCGGATCCCCATTTGGTGGTTCTGCGGCGTTGAGTTCCGCAAAATGTCTAATGTCTTCTCTCTGCCTATACTGTTCGGACGAAAAGAGCGTGCAGCTGCTTAGATTTACATTTTTAATTATAAATCAATTAACCTTACAACGTTAACGGTTTTCCACCCGAAAAATATTCTTCCTATTTACATTTTATAAAAAGTCTTTTATACCGTATTATTAAAAGATAAAAGAAAACAGAGAGGTCAAGCTGCCAAAATCAATGGCAGCAAATAATTATTGTTATTTATAATTAACATGAAACTAAATATTTTTCTAGGTTTGAAGAAACCGCCGTCTCCTATCCAGTATGTACGTCAAACGACACTTCATGTTTAGGGGGATTCCCCCGTCTTTACCATGAAATTAAAACGTTACTTAAAGAGAAGCCGCGCGCTCTGGTGCTGAACGCTGGAGATACATTCCAGGGAACCTACTGGTATACGTTGTTGAAATGGAACATCACTCAGAAATTTATTAATTTATTACCTAATGACGCTCATGTAAGTTTTTTTATAATAATATTACTATTTAAATGTTTTATGTTATATATTTTTAACTGTTTTGCCAATATATATATGTAGTGTATAGTATTATGGGATGCCCATTACCCACAAAATGACTTAAGTAGATAAAATTAACCAAATGGTTAATTCTTATGTATAAGAAATATTGATGTCAGTAGTGACACAGGCCAACAGGGCAGGGCCAGGATGTGAGTTCGAATCCCATTCGGGGAAATAAAGTATTAAATATTTTCATTTATACCTCGCTCTGGTGTCGAGGGAATGGAGTGTCTTAACACTACAGAAAGATAATATGTAAAATATACGTAAGAAGTTGGTATCATCCATCCATCAGCCTTTCAACGTCCATTGCTGGACATCATCCCCTAATTCTCGCCACTCCGTCCGTAAGTTGGTATAGATTTCATTAAAATAGTTAACCATATAAAAATATTGTCAAATTAGTTATTGTTCTAAAGAGACTAGTAGCTAGCTACCTTAGAATTCATTGTAAAAAAAGGAATAAACTCAAACGATAATTTACTCCATTAAAGAAGTTTAAATCTTAAATTAAACCCACGGATTACTGAGATACTGATAAATATTATTTTTAGTTTGCCTACAATTGTTTTTCCTTTCCCACTCGGGGTAATTATTTTCATGAACAAAGAAAAAGCATGGTGCTGGGCGGGGAGTTTTAGCACCATACGTGTTAACCTAAAATAAAAACCTTTATTATTTATAGCAGTCAATATATAAATGAATCATTTTATAAGCGTGTGTCAGTAAATGCGAGGGTTGGGGGGTCTATTGACGCAATACCTCCAGAAAGTGGGCATCGGAAGTGTCTTAAAGGGGATGGAGCGTTATGACACTAGGTTCCCACGTTCCCTCTGTCTACTATGCGGGTACAGAGTGAAGCTACGAAAAATAATCATATTATTTTATTTCTAGACAATAGGCAACCATGAATTCGATGATGGAATAGCGGGCCTCGCACCGTACCTTGCGGCACTCCAAGCTCCCGTGGTCGTTGCAAATATAAATTCAACCCTTGAACCTAGTCTGGATGGTTTATATAAACCTCATATTGTTATACAAAGATACGGAAGAAAAATTGGAATAATTGGTCTTATTACGACAGAAACAAAGGTAATTACAGATATATATTATGTACGTATATAGGGGTGGTCCTGGCGCTGCGGCGCAAGGGTGCGACTGTAACGCGACGGTTCTGGGTTCGATCCCCGCTCGAGGAAGTGAAATATTTATTTACGTTTATATTAACATTTCTTCGCTCTGGTGTCGAAGAAAACCGCGGCGTTGAGTTCTACCCCTCAACACAAAATGCCTCCAGAATTCGGCAGAAAATGGGGAACGGAGTGTCTTAACACTAGGTTCCCTCTGCCTACCCTGCTGTGTGCGGGATACAGATGTGAAGCTGATTGAATTTTGATTTAATTTTACTTATATTTAACAAGTAGAATTTACTCGTAGATGTGTATCTATGTACATAATATGCATTTACTTAATATCGGAACTCGCAACTATTACTATATTTAAAAAAAATGCAATTAATTATAAAAGAATATACAAATATGAATAATGAAATAAACTTATTAAGATTCTAGTGCTGCCTAATATTAAAAATATCCCTGTAGTTTCTTCTAACCCTATAAAATAACCTTATATAATAAAAGGAATTTTGCAGACATCTTCAAATGCAGAGAGAGTGAAATTCTTAGACCCAGTAAGAGCAGCACAAAAGGAAGCTCAGTTACTGACGGATAATGGGGTTGACATAATAATAGTTCTGTCACACTGCGGTCTTGACATTGACAAGTGGGTAAAACAACTTTAAAATTCTTTGTCAACTTTATAAATTCGCTTAAAGTTTTGTCATAAATAAAAGTTTTGAGTTGAAAATGAATTATTAATGGTATATATTACTTGTTATTGAAATGTTTTATAGATTTATGAGATGTGTGTAAAAAACTTTGAAATAATAATAACCTAATATAAATTGTTTAGGCATAAATTATTCACAAATAATAATTAACTGAATAATGTACATAGATATAAGCAAGTTAATTGCAGGCATATTACAAGCATAATATAAGTGCATAAACGTTGTATGATTTTTGTACGCACTGCGAGTTGAATGGCGGAACTGAGCACCGCGCTTTGCTTTAGGAAATGAAACTATTTCATTACCCCTAGTGGGAATCGAATTCACTACCTGTCTACGTTCAAAATCGCAAACACTTATGCCACTGCATTACGATATTTATAGAAAAAGTATAGTATGAACATTATTAAAAAAATTAGAAAGACTATTAAATAGTACCATGATTTCTATTTTAATTTACTTAAAGCGAAAAATATGTAAATACATAAGTATAAACAATTTAAATATCAACATTTCATTACATAAGTGTTTTACGTAAAATTATGTGGTAAATTTTTTATTACCATAGTCGTATTTTGGTTTAAACATTATTTATATTTATTTATTACCTTTCTTCGGCGAAAAGTGGGGAACAGAGTGTGTTAACACTAGGTTTCCTCTGCCTACCCCGCTGTATACGGGCTCCAGTGTGAAGATGATTTTTAATTTTTTACCTTTCTAAAAAAAATAAAAAAAAAGTGCTTAAATCTTTACACTATAAGACCTAAACGCATCGTAGGTCTTGTGAAGTCGTAAGAAAAGGAATCGATCTCAAGCTTTCATAATCCTCTCTCTATCGACATCTATAAATGAAAATTCCAAGATAAAATGGGATATCCAGATAACATTTTCAATATTTCTTACCTTCAATATTTTTCACGTGAACCAATGATGGGTTTCCATTTTAAAAATTAATTCATTAAATTTTATTCTTTCAAATAAAAATTGAAGATCTCATATATTTTAGTGTAGCTGTTCGTAAGATGCATTTGACTTGTCGACGATTTAAATGCAAAGAAAGTAGCTGGCTCTCATATTTTCCAATAAACCTGTCGAGTAGCTGACTTCGGTGCATAATATTCTTTTATGGAAATAATATACTCCGATAACTTTATTGGGAAAGAAATAAATCCTATGGATATTCTTCATCCGTTTAATATGAAGTGGTACAAGAATTGATGATATTTTCTGGTTTAATATTAGTATTACATCTTGTTACATGAAGTTTTATTACTTCCCTTTGTTAACTTCACGTTATATCCCGGATATAGCAGTTTAGGTGGAGGGAACCGGGGAACCTAATGTTAAGAAAATTCTTAAAAATAAAGTTTCGCCAGACATTGGATATTTCTTTAATATGGAATTATTTTATATTTTTTATAGAAAAATAGCCGCTGAAGCTGGTGAGAATATCGATGTCATTGTCGGTGGACATTCACACAGTCTTTTGTGGAATGGAACGGCACCCAGTAAGGAGTATGTTTCAGGCCCATACCCAGTTCTCGTTAATACTGAAAATAAACCAGAACATAAGGTGAGAATAATTCTATAGCCAAAGTATATTTACAGACGGCTCAATACTAAAAAGAATCAAAAATAAAGGTTGTACTGTATGCACTTATGACTTATATTTCATACATTCGTTCATTCCATTCAGTCGTTCATTCATTCCTACCATCTAGTATAAACAGGCAAACAAAATCTCGTGCTGACCACGTTTTTATTACGAGGGCCACTGCTGGTGCTGGTAATCTCTCCATTCATTTCGACTACGAGGCTGTGAACTAGATACTATGTTCAGTAAAGGACTTTTTTTTAGAACTAATAAAATAGAATATTTCTGCCGTACAATGTACTGACATATATTTAACTATTTTTGTATCGCATGCGCTTAAAGTAATCCGATGACGTTCACAATTATTGCTATTTCGTTATAAACTAAAACTAAAAGCGTAATGTTATATAGCCTAATAGCACTCCTGAAGAAAGTAGCTTTTATATGAAACTAAAAGAAGTAAATCAGACCAGTTGATCCAGAGATCTCAGGGTTTAAACAAACAAAGAAACTCTTCCAGTATTTCGGTTTTCAAATTAGTATACGAGTATAATATCATATATAGTGCAAATAATATAAATTGAGGAATATTTTTTACAGTTATATTATCTAAAAAACTAGCGGCCCGCCCACGGCTTCGCCCGCGTAAACTACGTTATTATTAATTTCTGTCTCCATAAGTACCTACGTCCTATAAGTGACGTCCATGCAAAGGTTGACACTCCTAGCATTTGTAGTAACGAACTTTTATACAAACTTTCAACCCCAAAAACAACCCCTTAGAAGTCGAATATTGCAAGTTCCCGTCTTAGAAAACACTTACGTCCTATAAATAAGTCCTATGCAAAATTTGAGATTCCTAGCACTTGTAGTTTCTGAGATTTCGTGATGAGTGAGTGACCTTTCAATTTTATATATATAGATATAGATATACATACTAATTCAAATACCTTTTCGTTATCAGGTCTTAATAGTGACAGCGGCGTGTTTCACAAAATATGTGGGAAACTTAACAGTATATTTTAATAAAGAAGGAGAATTACAGGATTTCAATGGCGGTCCAGTATATCTCAACAGGTCAATACCGGAAGGTAAGGCGGGTGACCCTACGCTAGGGGAGTTCGTTTCCACTTCCAGATTAATATTACTTTTTAATTATTTCATATTTATAAAAGAGTTAAGAAGTCATTATAATTTTATAGTGTATTAATAAAAAAATACTACTAAGTTTAGCATTGATGCAATCGTGGTATTGGAATAGTATTTTTTTTTATGTTGACCTAAAGTGCGAGGTTAATTACCGTTATTGTATATGCAATGTCTGGAATTTGCGTAGACAGTAGAGAGCGGAGCGTATTAACTCTAAATTCTCTTCTCTCCTATATTTAAAATATTAATATGATTTTGCAGATCCCGAAATCAAAGACCTAATGAGACCGTACACAGACAAATTACACAAAATTGTCAATGAAGTAGTTGGGTATGTTGACGAAGACTTCCTTGCAACAAGATGTGGATCACAGGAATGTGAAATTGGAAATTTCTTTGCTGATGCATTTTTGGATGCTGTAAGTCGGAAATTTGGACAATCTTTAGTCCAAGATATTAACTTTTCTCCTTTTTACTTCGGAACAGAGTATTCCTCTTTGTTTATTTTTTCAAGCTTCACGTTCCCACATTTAGTAGCGTAGGCAGAGGGAACCTAAGAACCTAGTGAAAATATTAAATATTTAATTTCCTCAAGTGACAACCTGTCGCCTTCTTGTTCCTGGGCCACGACTGGCTTCATTATTTTCTCGTCATTTACTTTTTTCTTAATATAACTACACTAAATCAGTTGCAATATCAGCGATATAAGTACTCGATGATTATATGAGGGTAGGATACCCACTCGGGAAAAATATTTTTTTTTCTTATTTCTTCGCTTCACTAACTACAAAAAGAGCGGCGTTGGGTTTCGCCCCTCAATACGCTATGTTTCGAATATTTAGTGGTGTGTAGAGATCGGAGTGTCTTAAGACTAGGTTCCCTCTGCCTACACTGCGAAGTACGATACATAAAGAATAATTGAAGTTAAAATTTATTATTTTTCAATTCACATTTATTTTGGGAGCATATATATATATATATAATTCCGTAAATATCTTATATATAATATGTTTTAGACCCAGGAGCTGGAAGTGTCGAATTTGACGCACGTGTCATTTTTATTGCGCAATATGATTCGAGGCTCTATACCGAAAGGAGGTAAGTTTATTGGATTTTATGTCTCTATTAAATAGTTATTTCCTAGTAATTGATAAAAAGTCTTATTTAAATTGACTTAACATTAATTAAACGGGATTAAAAAAGTAATTAAAATAAACACAGATAGCATATACATAATATTATAACCTCTTAGTAATTATCCTCACAGTCTTCCCTGTTTTTGAAGTGCAGCTGAAATAAAAAATAAAACAAACAATACACAAATAATAATTTTATTGATAAGCAAAATAATAACAGAAGTCGGTTAAAAAAGAAATAAATCAAAATCAAACATTAACGGGAATAAAAAAGTAACCAAAATCTACACAGATAACATATTCATAATATTATAATCTCTTAGTAATTACACTTTGAAAGGAATATTTAAAAAGAAAATATATATATAATTTTTAGAAATATCAAGAGGTGAAGTAATCAATGTGCTCCCGTTCACCAATACGGTAGTAACGTGTTCATTGCTCGGAAAATATTTGTTACAAGCTTTTGAAAATTGCATCAGCTCGTATTGGGTGGTTAAACCATTCGAAGGACCGTGGATGCCACAAATTGCAGGTAAGTTATATGAAAAAATTGACGGCAAATATAGCAAATTATTAGGCAGCAGAAGGGTAGGCAGAGGGAACCTAGTGTCAAGACACTCCGTTTCCCACTTTCTGCCGAATTCTGGAGGCATTGCGTGTTGAGTGGCAGAACTCAACATCAGAGCTAAGAAATGGAAATATACATTTAAATAAATATTTCATCTCCTCGAGTGGGGATCGAACTCATGACCAGTCGGTTTTCACAGTTTCTGATGCTTTCATAGTACTTACACCCTAATTACACGCTTAAATTTTGTGTAAATACAAAAAAATCTTTCAGGAATGAAGTTAACGTTGAATCTGACTGAAGGAATAACAATGAAGGTCTTGATAAAAGAAGGTGACGAGTTTGTTCCTTTAGATCCAGAAAAAGAATATCAAGTCACTACTTTAAGCTTTATTACTAGAGGTGGAAATGGGTTTAACGTAAGTGCTAGTAGATTTAATTTATCGTAATGATATTTACTGGGGTTTTTAATATTTTTGTTAAAACATTTAGAAGATCTTAGTTTTTCTTTTATATTATTGTACAATATCAGTTATTATAATCTATAATCTATACCGGTGTAAGTGCCTAGAAATAAAAAATAATTATTGAATGAAATGAAAATATATATTATTTTATTATAATAATATAATCTTCGTTTATTAAGTGAAATATTTTTTTATTTATAAATATTATCTAGAAAATGGGGAACGGAGTGTTTTAACATTAGGTTCCCTCCGTCTACCCTGAAACCTAAATAATACTAGTAAAAATAAATACTCACAAGAACTTTTTTGGAACTAATATTAAGATCCAATATAAGACAAATTAAAAGAATATTTTTGGAATTTCATAATAAAATTTAAATAATTAAGTAGAAACTTGCAAAATATGTAGCAGATATTATATATTTTTCTATTATTTTTCAGATGTTGAAAAACTATGGCAAAAACAAGACTGTTGTAGGAAAGGATAGTGAGGTATTAGAAAGGTATATTAAGAAACGCACACCTATCACACCAGCGCTTGACGATAGACTTACTGTAATAAATTAATTTGTAGTTTATAAGTAAATAATTTACTATTTACTAAATATTAATATAATAAATAAATAATTTATTATTTATTAATAGATTTATTAATGTTAATAAAAAAAAACTGTTTTATTTAAATTGGTTTAAAAAATGGAGGCCAGTCGTGGCGTGGCGTTAAGTTGCGGTGACACACAATGCCTTGAAAATTCGGCGGTAGTTAAAGAATTCTCTTAACACTAAGCTCTGCGATACAGCGTGAATACAGCCTTATTGCACATGAAAAGAATATATATATATATTCTTTTCAATATTAAATAGCTTAAATAGCTTACAGAGCTATAAAGGTTTTAGGGCTCTATAAGCTATTTAAGCCTAGCTATATATATATATATATATATAAAATAAATTATATATATAAATTATATAAATAAAATAAATTATATATATATATATAATTTATTTTTTACCTTGTTAAGTAATACTTTTATATATATATATATATATACACCGCATTTCATCGTCTATTCTCATAGTCAAACGGAACCGGAATAAAACGTTGGCAACCCCTGTTTGCGGCAGGATTTTTATCAACATTTAGTGACTTGCTTAAACCACGCAACCCTAGACTTGACAGAGACAGACTGAGAGGTGGCAACTTCTAATTTTCCAATTCCTTATGCGGTTATCTTTCAAATGATGTGCGATTCATATAAAAAACGTATGAGTGCAATTTTCTCCAAAAACGAGTTACGAAAAAATTTAATTAAAGGTGATTGTGGCCGGATTCTTCCAGGCAACCCAGGTGTAATCTGTTCTACTAATCATGTATTATTCATTAATATAGGTTTAATTAAGAAAACTGATACCTGCAGGTTTCAATGGTGGAATCTCAGGTTATAAGATTAACTTGGGTTAATAGATAGTCCGAACGATTTACTCCAAGAACTAATTAATTGTAAACTGGAATTAATTTCATCTATCGCTCTGAGTGTGTCATTAGCAGGTATCGTACTATAAATTGTAAATCGTCGGCGTAGAGATGATAAGATGTTGATCATATATCATGGAGTGAGATTGTTAATAAAAATGGAGAACAGTAAGGGAGACAGCACACCTCCTTGCGGTACGCCAGCGCCTAAATGACATTGAGAAGTATGCTTCCCGTCATGCTTAATGTTCTGAGTGCGGCCGTGAAGATACGAGGAAAACCATTCAATAGCTTTAGAAGACATGTTAATGGACCTTAGAATTGCTAAAAGGATGTCGAAGTCAACTGTATTGAACGCATTAGAAAAATCCAATAACGCAAGTACAGTAACTTGTTGGTTACCAATGCCATGCCTAATGTCATCACATACTTTATTAAGTGTTGTTACTGTACTATGGCCAGGACAGAAGCCGGACTGGAAAGAGGACAGGATATTGTTTTTATATAGGAACAGGTGTAACTGGTCGTGCACAATGCGTTCAAGTACTTTGGAAAGAAAAGGAAGTATGGAAATTGGACGATAGTTTGAAAAGGAAGTGGGGTTGGATATTTTTGGAATAGGGATCACAAATGCTTGACGTCAAGCATCAGGAAACTTGCAAGAGGATAACAAGCAGTTGAAAATGTGACGTAGGATAGAAAGAACTGAATTAAGGGTTAACAAAATCATGCGTCGGCTTATGTAGTCGCTACCTGTCGCATTAGATTTGATAGCCATCACATGCCTTCGTACTTCTGCTGGAGTAACAGATGTAAATAGAAAGGGGATAGTTAAAGGATCAGGAAGTAGTGATAGTGATTGGACGGTTTTCATTTTGGTATTACTATTCATCCGATTGACAGTTGAGACTATTTAGGCTTTCTAAATCCATGCAGTTGCTTATGACAGATTAATGTTTTGTACGCCTTCCACCTATACCCATCGCGCTTAGAAATTTCCAAGGTTTTGTATATTTGCATTGTCAATATAGTAAATTTAATCTAAATTAACTGTAGACATGAATTATAAACCAATTGTATATATACTTCTATCGCAATCAATACACGAACTAAATTATAATAATGATATATTCAGCACTCAAAAAAGGCAGTTAAAAAATTACGGGTCTGGTCAGTGCCAGTATTTAAAAACAATTATCCAGAGAGTGAAATTAAAGATTTCGTAAACTGACGACGGTATAGCAGAAGTAACGACTGCCTTGTGGTCCATTACAGATGTTTGTGACGATTATCTCCATACTGTTAATTGTCTTCAGACAAAAAATAACATGAAGTGCCAGTTTGTTAAATTTCAGTTAATAATTATAAATAAATAAATTAATTAATATTACTATTTTTATTTCTTATATCAAGGCAAAGCGCAGCGTTGAGTTCCACCAATCAACATGCAATACCTCCAGAATCCACTGGAACATGGGGAACGTAGTGTTAACAATACATTCCCTCTGCCTATCCTGCTGTGTGCGGGATAGGTCATATATCATATATCAAAATATTACTAAAATCGGCAACCTATATATATAATTATAAAAAAGTTCAATAAAACTCAATAGCTCTTTTAACGTTCTTAAAATAGAAACGTAATGGCAATATTTGAATGTACGTCGGAGGTTTGCTTCCAATGAATATTTAATTTCACGTTATTATGCTCAAACTTTGCAGAATTATTTATTTTCACTCAAGAAATATCTTATTCTTATACGATACTTCAATATAAATTATTCCGTTGCTATTGAAATTTATTTTTGTTTCATTATACTTTATTTTTCAGTTTTACACTTTATCCAGAGTGGTAATTGAACCCATAACTGTCGAGTTTAACTATAAGGACGTAATCCATAAGTATCCATAAAGAAATAATATAGTAATTAAAAAGAAAGAGACCGTCGTGGCCAGCGGCACATGGGTGTGATTGTGGTTCGAGGCAAAGCGCGGCGTTGAGTTCTGCCACTCAACACGCAATGCCCCCAGAATTCAGCAGAAAGTGGGGAACGGAGTGTCTTAACACTAGGTTCCCTCTACCCACCCTGCTGTGTGCGGTATACAGCGTGAAGCTGAATGATATTTGATTTATTTTATGTAAAAGAAAACTCATATGATAATCAGTTGAAATATTATCAACAGCCAATTTTCGTAATTACTGGAAGTTTTATGCGTATGTTGTTTTTGATGATATTTTAAATTATTTTTTGACAATTCAATTCAATTATTTTAAGATTTAAACCTAAAAAGACAATAATATTACAATTGCTGTACTGAACATTATTTATAATAACAAAATATGCACTTTTTCTAAATTTATATACGTTCATATATACTACTCGTTAACGATAAATCATAAAATTACAAATATATTTTTTTACCAATAACAAAATATATATATAAAGACACACACACACACACATATATATATATATATATATATATGTGTGTGTGTGTGTGTATGTATATACATATAACGTGTAGCCCGGACGCGGCTACGCCCGCTTGAACTATACGATTATTTATTAAATATATTTATGAAATTATTTTCGGTTTTCAATAGCATATAGAAAATATAAGCCTAAATAATTAAAACAATTTAAAAAAGAATAAGTGGAGATTTATTATTAGATAAAATATCTGAGTAACCGAAATGAACAAACAAAAGAAATAAAAGTAACTAAAGGAAATTCTTAATATTAGAAAAAGTACCTAAAGTTTGCCGTGCGCGCGTACTAAACATTTTTCTATATTAAATAATTATTAAAATTTTTGCGAACAATATTAAATAAAATCCCAAATGATTAAATTACGATATTTTAAGTGTATAACATCGGTATAGATAACCGAACTGACATAAATTAATAAGTAGTAGTAGTAATAAGCAGCAAATAATTAAATAAAAATTAACAGTAATTCGAAAATATATAAAAATTTACAAAACCACCAAAGTCATACTATACCTACCACTCGTAGGCTAGATCATTCCGAATCACTGACATCTCCTTAATTATTTATTAAATTGTTATACAGTAAACCATCTAACGTATAATGTCCATCTAGATGAAATGCTGTGACCATTATATTTATTTTCATAAGGATGAATATCAACTTATAGAAATCATCTAATTTTTGTTAATGTATACAAATCTATATCTATAGTATATATCGACGTGGACTTTTTTAAACAATATTTAAGGGACAATATTCTTGGAGAATATTGTTTTAGTGTCTCATACACAAACTTTGCAAATCTTTGCTTAGCAACGGCGGTTGTTATAAACATGGCGGAATAAATTGCATTTCAAGTTAATAAGTATTTTAATATATTGGTATATATCGAAAATATTACAAATATGACAAAAAAAAATGTAACCAATGTTCATCCCGAGACCCTCAAGTATCTCTATATGAGTATTTTATCACAATTAAATTAGCGGTTTGGCCCTGATTGCGTAAAAGACAGACAGACAGACAGACAGAGTTACTTTCGAATTTATAATATAGGTATGGAGGTATGGATATATATAAATATATATATATATATATATATAAACCACTAAAACAAACTAATACAATTATAGACTATATAGTGTAAAGAATGACCTAACATTTGGCGGCGAACCAGTCCCCTATCTTTAGTTTGTTAAAAATCAGGTTAAAAAGTAGCAGTCGCTATATAAATCTCTTCCGGACATTTAATGGCGATCGGAACGGCGGACGGCATTTACAAATAACTTTGACTAAAAAAACTAACTGACAGTTAAAAAGCTGGTTCTAAAGATATTTTTGGTTATTTAAGCATTTGTGGTTCTTTAAATAAACATGTGTATTTACATACATAGTTAATGGAACTTCTGTTAGCTTAATTTTTTTCAGCTTCAGTCTAGCAGAGGAGGCAGAGGGAACCTAGCGTTAATATTGGCTGCATTGCGTGTTGATTGAGAGTTTTTAACGACAAGCTTTATGTCGACACCAGAGGATAAAAATTAAATATTTTAGTGTTTCGAGGAAGAATCGAACCCGCATCTCTGTTGGGTTTACATTCATACAAAAATAATTTGATAGATTGAATCAAATTATTTTCTTTAAATTGTTTTTTAAGCTAATGTATAGTAAGTATAGTGCTTTTAAATGTAAAAGCACTTAAGTTTTTCGCAATTTCTAAATACATTTCAATTTTAATATTACTAGTTGTGAAAAGCTTTGTATCTATACATACGTATAAATAAAATTGAAATGTCTGTCTTCGAGTTTTGATTACACGTATTATTTCCAAGTGTTTGTATTGTAGTTATTTACACGAGGCTTAAGCTCAAATAAAATTAAAAAATTTTCGTCTGTCTGTCTCCGAGCCTATCTCCAGAATACTGAACCGATTTTCATGATTGGTGGATGAGGCGTAGGAATCTTTTGTAAAATGAAAGTTTATTTATTTATTTAATACATACTTTATTACACCATAATTGATATTAATTAACTAAAAAAAAGTAAAATAATAAAATGTAATTTTGTCCTCTTGCTCACCAGACATGATCTTATATGTTCAGCTAGTCCAAAACCGCATATGTAACTGCTAGTAACTGTTGAATCCAGATATATAAAATCTTCATCTTAAAATTCTGAGTCTTCTATGGTGCTAAACTGGTCATTGAACTCTTTGGTGTTTCCAGATACTTAATCTTGCTTTTACTTTTAACTCCTTCCATATTAAAGAATTTATTATTTTTTGTAAGTTTTTCTTTCATTGAAGTAAGTACAAATATTACGGTTTAAGAATTCATTTATTCTCAAATAGAATTTACAAATATTATAATACATATTATATATACAACATTTTAAAACATCGAATAAATATAATTTAAACTTTTATAAAGCGAATTATATTAAGCGTAACTTTCAAGGTGAACAATGAAAAGTCCCTGGTGACCTTTAAAATCAAAATTCCGTGATTTAATAATTAATTCTAATATATGATAATGAAATTGGAGCATTTTGTGATAATCAGAACTGCCACCTGTCGCAGTTTCAGATTAAATATAAAAATATGGCGATGAATTTTATGACTGTAGAAGGAAATGTTTGTAAGAAAATTGGGCGGTTTTCGTATAAAAAAAACTGCTACAATTTTTGATTTGATAATTTCGACAATTTTGCCTTTTTTCAATTATCTAGATATACTTAAAATTATGAAATGGCTCGAGAATCCGGTGGAAAGTGTTGAACTAAAGTGGAAACAGTTGCGAGTACAAACATTTGCCTGCAAAATTCGGTGGAATGTGGGGAACGGAGTGTCTTAACACTAGGGTCCCTCTGCCTACCCTGCTGCGTGATTCAGCGTAAAGCTGATTTAACTTGGCCTTAATTTTGTCGTTCACGACAAATTAAATGTAGTTATCTACGAGTACATCTAGCTATCAAATTATAAAAAAATATTTAAAACTTCCAAATCGAAATCGTTACAAATCTTTTACTTAAAAGTATTTTAAATAACAAAGTATTATTTACAGATAAGTGGCAATTAAGTCGTCACTGATATTCGTAGCAATTAACAAGCGCGTTTAGTAATTTGACTCAATTTAGAAGTTTCAAATTTGTAAATAAGGTTAAAGTAAACAAAGTGGAATCCAAAGAACTACTCCTATGTCATATAAATGCGGGTCGGATCAAAGTATGACGACACCCAGGAGGATCGAGGCTGGTTGAAAATTAGAGTTAGTTAGAATCAACATGTGGGACCGCCGAGAGGTCTGATGTATGCTTAAATGTTTACAGAAAATTGCGCTGAAATTAGAATGGATATTTCCTGTTATTTAAAAAGGTATGTAAACAAATAAAATGTCGCCTTTGGGATGAAGCTGGAGGTTCTGAAGGCGCAGCGGCACAAGGGTGCGACTGTAACGCGACGGTTGTGAGTTCGATCCCCACTCGAGGAAGTGAAATATTAATTTACGTTTACATTTCCATTTCTTCGCTCTGGTATCGAGGCAACATGTTTGCAACTTGGAGTCCTATAATCTATATCTATAAAAGGACTTGTCCTCACTGACTGAGGTAAGACGCACGCACAGCCGAAACTGCTGAAGGTAAAAACGTGAAATTTGGACAGATGTTTACTTTCGTAATCTGGACATCCACTAAGAAGGGATTTTGAAAAATTTAAACTCTAAAGGGGTGAAATAGGGGTTAAAAGTTTGTATAGAAAAAAAATTTAATCGGCACCGATTTTTATAAAAATTGAAATTTAGAGTTTTAAAAGTATTTAATTGAACACGTATTTCATCATTTTCTAGAATTCTCCCCCTAAGAGTGTAAATAAGGCGTTGAAAGTTTGTATAGAATTTTTTTAAATCGGCACCAATTTTTATAAAATTTGAAATTCAGACTTTAAAAGTATTTAATGGAACACATATTTCATGGTTATCTAGAATTCTTCCCCTAAGGGTGCAAATAAGGGGTTGAAAGTTTTTATGGAAAAATCTTTAACTTGAACACATGTTTCGTGGCTTTTCGTGGCAATTCAGCCCTAAATAAGCAAGCGAAGCTGCGCGCGTCCGCTAGTCTTAATATATATTAAATATATTATATTCTACAAAGGGGAATATGCAATACCGTAATTGATATCTAACGCTCCCTAGCTCCATAGTATAATAATTGAAATGTAAATTTTTAAATATATCTAACAAACGGTACAGTAAAAAGTCAGTTTCTTTTATTATATTATTTTATATTCGCTATGGAATTCAAACCATTTGAAATTCCGCGTTGACATTTTACGTACGTACGTACGGTATACGTTTTTTTAATATATTTTCTAAATTCAAATAGACAGGAAAAAGCTTGTTATTACCGCAAATATTTGAAGTGAGCTTAATTCGCGAGCAAACTTTTATTGAGCTCGCTCTCGTTGGTATGACTAAAAATATTTTCTTTTCAATGTAAAAAATTGCTATAAACTTACAACTATATACAGACATATTTAATTCAGATATTTTTTTATTTAATTGTTTTTTTTTGTAGAGATAGGCTAAACTAAAGTAGATTCGATCATTCTCCTCTTTTCATTCTATAATTACTTGAACTGATTTTGACACTAATATCCTATCTTATTATTACCACCAATTAACAGTAATTTAAGTCTCATATTTTTATCAAATCAATTAAAATTTAGTAAGTGATGACAAGACAAAGCTCGGCGTTCAGTTACGCAACTGAACATTCAATTCGAAAATTGGATCGAAAGTAGGCAACCGAATATTTTAATACTGGGTTCCCTGTCACTAAAAAAATAAAATATTTTGAAGCCTCACCACTTTCTAGAAAGTATGTAAAAGTTTTTACCGATAAGCTAAATCTTGAAATATATTCGAATTTCAAAGGCGAAAGGCGCATTCGAGTGGAAATCACTTCTGTATCGTGGGCTATATTGAGTGCATAAAATATACCTCCTGCTTGTAACATGCTTTAAATAAATTTGTTAAGAGCGATTCACTTATATTTTCTGGAAAAAAAAAATAATATTTGTATTATTAATGCGTAAGTTTTTTGTAGATTTCCATATAAAACATTTGTTTACTTTATTTACGTAGGAATGAAGTAAATTTTGGTTATTCCCATTCTCGAAATCCTGTTTTAGTGTTTCCTTATATAAGTATAAAGAGAAATAAATACAACAAAACAATTGCTTATTTTTATATAATATATAAATATTATTTAATGTCTATTATTCAATTCAATTAATATTTTTATATATTATAAGAAAGTAGCGATGTCTCGCTATTTGTCTGTAAGTAATCACCGCTGATTCGAATGATTGAATTGAATGAAACATTTCATATAGATTGAGAGTTTCATATAGTCTTGAGGATCTTGGGATGAACATAGGCTGCTTTTTTCTAGTTTTTGTTGGTTTTTCCAGAATATCGTTGCGTGCAGGAAAAAGTCTCTCTTTTATAGCGTGCGCTAACTCTGATCTGCCACTTAAAACGGTCTCCAATTTGGGCGGAAAGAGTAGAGCTGAAAGCTGGGAAGCGGTGTCTTTACAAAAAATTTTTTAAAACTTCTTTTTGCCTTGCCCATTTTATCTTCTTAAAAACTTTAAAAAAAGCGTTTTCCCCTCTAAATAATTAATTGTTTGTTGTAAGGCAAGACTAATAACTTACTTATTATTTGCTTATCCTTTAATTTAACTAATAATAATTCTGTCTGTCACTTTTAATTAAATCAAAATAATTTATAAGATACAATTAAGGTATTTACCTCAACAGTCGAGTTTAGTAATATTTTATGTTTTCTCTAATTTTGCGTTTACCGCGCATGTGTCATTGTTGGCGGCATTGCGCATGCGTGCACCAAAATGGCGGACAGTGCCGGGCTCTCGAACCATTGTAGCAACTTATTTGTGTTATAAATAAAATTAACCTTGAAATATTACACAAATTATCTAATATACGCAATTGGAAAATCCTATTTTATTATATAATTAAAGAAATATTAACGGAAAATGTCAATTTAACGGAATTCGGGTTATTTAAGTTGTTGACAGATCAGTCGCAATCAGTGAAGATGAGTGACTTTGTTTTACGGGAGTTCGCAGTTTTATCGTTTATTAACTGCTAGTTGATTTAAAAAGGGATTTGTATCTACGTTCAAATTATGGAGCGAGATTGTTTGAGGGAAAACGGAAGAAATCTTGTTTTATATATGTGGTGAGTAAATATTTTATTATTTCACGGTGAAGTGTTCCAACTGCTGTGTTTCAGTAGTATGTTTCTTTAATAGGGAAAAAATGTGCACAACAATGAATTTATAATGTATTTCATCAACAATACATGTAACTGTAAAATAAAAATATTTTCTAAGTTTATTTGCACACGTATTATTACAATTTATACTTCATATTTTCTCATCTTAGAGCTTATGTTATTGAAGTATAAAATGTCTAATAAATCAGTTCATACATACATAATTTTTAATAATAATTAGCATTTATTCTTCTTCTGATCTGATCTTTCTTTACATTAGTTGTATTTTCAGTTATACCAAAACTTGCAAATTGATTGCAACTTTACGATAAAATGGTAGTTAAATAAAAAATTGCATTGCCGACATTTTCTTTAATAATCTTTACAACAGCCATTTCTGTATTTAACTCATATTCTATTATTATATTATCAAATCTAACTTTTCATACTATAAATGAATGTTAAATTAGGGCACTAATTATGATTTTGGATAGCATTAAAAAAATCTCCAAACGATCTTCACCCTACTTTGCGAAGCCACTTAAGGCAATACGTGTGTCGTACAAAAGAACTTTTAATACTGTAGACTAGTTAAAAGATTTACCATAGGAAAAAAATGTCTATTTATCAAACTTTAGAGGTTATAATAGCATGTGTATCAAAAATCATTCGTTTAAGTTTCATTAAGCAACGTTTTAAGCTGCCATTATATCTTAATGCATTTTAAAAATTAAATGATCATACAAACTATTTGTATAATATACTTGACCTATAATAAGAGTTAGGCGGTTATTATATTTGCTTTAGAAATATTTGTATTGAAATTATTTATATAAATATCTATGTTAGAAAAGATAAAATAATTATAATTTTTATAATGATGCACGATTCTTATGTTTAGTTTTGAATATAAACTCCAATTAGTAAACGTTCATTCATATATAAAACTAGCGATATAAATGCGGCTTCGCCCGCTCAACACCAGGTTCCTAGGTTCCCTCTAAGCTATAAGTTTCCCTGTAAGCTAAATAACGATTATATACGTAAAATAGGTTGCACAAACCGACATACATTGTATATATATATACATTTGGAAGCAAATCTAATTTATCTTATGCTGAAAGGATAATAATCCAAGACAACCGCAGAGATCAGGTACAGTTTAGATGGATTTACTCCGAAGGTCTGATATATATTATGTACGTAGCATCCATGATTCGGGCTCGCCTACATAGGAAATATCGCTTAATTTCTATTTTTCTGAAAGATGTTATAATTCTGCTATAACTAGTTGTTTAACCAGCTCAATAATTAAATAATAACCGTCGTACAGCTGTAAGCGAAACGGTTGCAGATTCGATTCCCAGTCGGGGTAAGAATTACTTTTACGTTGTCGGTCAAGTAGTAAGCGCGGCGTTGGGAATAGACGAAATATCTGAAAAAAAATGTTATTCAAAAAAGTAGATTAGATATCACAATGCCTTAGTTTTAGAGGGAATGTTTAGTATAAATATGAAAATTATGCAAAATAAATGATTTGGAAAATAAGAGTACGGACGGAATGTACGTAGAGCTACATATATCAGGTTTAAATAAAAGGTAAATAGTAATCATTCCTTTATAAAATCTTCATCATTTTTTTTTTATTTTTTTAAAACTTGTACCCACATTGTACCCCGAACATAGCAGGGTAGGCAGAGGGAACCTGGAAACCTAATATTAAGACAATTACATCCTTACTCTTAACTGAATTGTGGAGGCATTGCATGTTGAATGGTGGATCTCAACGCCGCATATTGTTTCGTTACCAGAGAGAAGGTTAATATTAAATATTTCTCCTATTCCTCGAAAGGGAATCGAACCCACGACCTATCGCGTTTACACTTGCCCTCTTGTACCCCTGTGACGCTTTATTTTTTTTTATTATTTCCCTAAATTGAAATGTCCACTATATTAACACCGAAAGTCAGTGGAGTGGCACTTGAAACTACTCGCGGTAAGAGCCACAAGCTCCAAAGATATAAATAACTTCTGTCACATGTAAACTTTCCGTAATAAATTATCATTTTTTTTTTGTAAAAATAAGTAGTAAGTGATTGTTTCCGCTAATATTTCATATAATATGTTATTTATTTTTTTCTTTTTGCGCTAATGTTTATTGTCCTATGGTTACCTCGCTGTATCCCGTATATTGCAGGATAAGGCAGAGAAAAACCACTATATTTTTAAGATACTCTTTTCTATTGTTATGTTTAAGACTTTCCGTTCCCTTTCTTCCGCTGAATTTTCGAAACATTGCGTGTTTTGTGGAGGAACTTATCACCATGCTTTGCCTCTACATCAGGGCGAAGAGATGAAAATATTAATTTAACTAAATATTTTATTTCCTCGAGTGGGTATCAAACCAGTCGATTTTAGTCACACTTTGGGCACCTGCGCCCCGACTAGCCTCAAAAAAAAATAATACTAAAAGTTTATATTTTTGTAACATATAAATTGTATAAGCATATAAATTGCCTGAAAGTGCACCCAGTATACTTTTTTCCTTTTAATATTATTTCCAAGTTAGAAATAATAGAACCGATATCAGAAAAACCGTAGAACGTGTAGCGTATAGTAAGCGCAACGCGGCTTGCTAGGTCGCAGTAGCGTCTTCCTCCTTCCGATTGCATTTTCATAATATGATTTTCTAATACTATAGTAAATGCAATCTATTCAAATACGAGCGCCGATAACTAAATGTGATGTAAATAAAGTAGTTTTTTATTTAAATTGTTTGTTTATTATGTCAGTATATTAATTCACTACTTCGTTTGTATGTTTGTTTGCTACGTTTTCATGTCAAAACTAGAGATTTTAGTAAGGATGTTCTTATGTAGGATACTTTTTATTACAAATATATTTTGCTTTGCCTAATAAAATAAATTTAAGTTTAAGCAAGCGAGCCGCGTTAGATTTTCTAGTTAAATTATAAAGTGCGGCGTTACTCAGAATTAAATCAAGTAAATTAAATCAGCTTCACGCTGTATCCAGAGTACCTAGTTGATTTAAATAACCATTTGTTAAGCCTATAACAGTATAGATAGCCACACTAAAACAATTACCCATTTTTCTTAAATAATAAATAAAAAATCGTTTAGCTCAAGCGGGCGAAGCCGCGTTATTAATATAGGATAATAATAACATATCTCTCCAAATAATAAATTGTCATTTTTACATTCTAAACTAAAAATTTTGTTTTTCAATTTTTAAAGTTATAAATTCTTATAGCAATATAAAATATTATTCATAGACAATATATATAAAAGAATAACACTATTTTAAACTTTCAATTGAAAATTAACATTGCATTAGAATAACAAAGAAATATAAAATAATAGAGAACGAGCGGTGAATGTGCCCCAGCGTGCATTGGAGATAAGTTGATGAATTTCCATTTAACTTTGTGCGCTTCTACTGTGATGTTTGTTTATTGTGTTGTTTTATATTACCGACGGAATCGGGGCAACTGCTTTTGTTGCGGTCTTTTTATAGAAAAAAGTGTTAAAAGAATAATGCAGCTTCACGCTTTTTCCCGCAGAGCAGGATAGACAAAAGGTTCTCTCTCGACCGCTACAATCCCGGGCTGGTGGCGGTCTAGGCGGAGCACCTTAAGGTTTTGGGGATAGCTTGGACGGCCTGTTTCTGCTGGTCTATGGATCACACATACTCTATTTCTAGCGGCGTAACCTGAAATGTCACCGTCTTAATTTCGTGACATTTCGTTAATGGGTAATACTCAACGGTGGTTTGTTTACCAGAGCCGAAACATAATTTAAATATAATTAATTATTCCTTCGAGTTTGAATCGAACCCACTATCGCGAGTTAATCCATTGTCGTATTAATCTACCAAAAGAATAATTGTCTAAATAAAAGTTATTGGATATTCACATCCTGTCCAATTAAACTACTTATACATTACGTCAATAGAAATGCTGAATCTATAAAAGTACTTACTGCGAAAAAATCCCAAAACTTAATTTCAATATTTTTTACAAATAAAAAATTCTCTAAAAGGTTCTCTCTGTATCTACTGACCGCAAACATCGTTCATCTTTTAACTTTTTCATAAATTTGTTACCGTTTTTTGCTTAAATTGTGTTAAAATAATATGATGAATGCTTCTTTATTGTGTGTACTGGTACTTATAATTAAATAATTTAAAGGAGCACAAAGTGTGATTGTAAAACCGACTGGTTGTGGGCTCGATCCCCATTCGAGGGAGTGAAATATTTATTTACGTCTTAACACTAGGTTCCCTCTATCCTGCTGTGTGCGAGATAACGCGTGAAGCTGATTTGTTTTTTTTAGCTCAAAATTTATCCATTTTTTATGCAAGAAGAGTTTCGATATCTCTTTTTTACTTCAATTTAACTGATGTTTTTTTAGTTGTTACGAGAGAAATTCAATGTTTAGTGGCGGAACTCAACGCCGATATGTCGTTGGCTTCTAACAGAAATGCGTATAATACATTCCTTTTTGTATAATTACTATTGCTCCAATAATTAGGTGAAACTGGCGTTGCTTTCTATCACTAATTATATAAGATGGCCAATGAAGTTTTTAACTGGTTCTCTCTTTCGGTCAGCTTAGCTGACCTCGCATATCCTGCGAAGAGATAGCATCTCCGATTTCATTCATCTTTATTTAATTCTTCTTCTGTAATACACTTAAAAAAATACGTAAAACAATTATGTATAATTAACTTTACTAATTTGGAGCCATTGGCTGGGGGTACACCTAAAGCTACTTTTAAACCGGGGATGCGAAAACAATGTAAACATGAATAAGTCCTTATGGGGGGTATCAAACCCACACTCATCATGTGTACAAGTCTACTGTTCCGTTGCGCCGCGATGAAACATCAGTTAACGTATCATATTTTATATCTAATCAACCCAATTAGCTAAGTTCTGGCTAAAACTAACAATAGCAATATTAATATCGCTAATTTACCAAAAACATCGAACATAATGATTGATATATTAGCCTATAATATTAATTTGATCCATATTACAGAGTAACTAGAAAATAAATATAAATGTCTAAATGTTGAGATATTTTTAGAGTAATATTATATAGTTTTTAACCTTTTACGCAAAAGAGGGCTGTTATAACTTTGATTTCGTGTCGTCTGCTAGTCTGTGGCGTCGTAGCTCTCAAACGGATGATCTGATTTCGATGCGATTTGTTTACCAGAGTAGGGGATTGAAAATTATTTTATATATAATTACCCAAGTTGGGATAGAATCCACAATGAGTGCGTTTACTGTTAGACGCTAATACTTCATCATTTACTTACTTAATTGCACTTCATTACCCTTATATAAAGGTACTAAAATCCTATTATCGCGATTTTATATTTGAAAATAAAACAATTGTCCACGCAAATAATTCGTATAACGGCGCTATAAAACTCGACTGAGTATATTTTATGTCTACTATCAAATACTACTAAGAATCTATACAAATAAAATCAAAGCCGGTTTTTAACGGTTATGAATCGCCATTCAAATTGAGACCGTTTGTGGTAGAATTTTGTGACGTCATAAAACAGTCGTTAAAGATGCTATGAGATTATACTTGTCAGATTATGTTCTAGAAATAACTTATTTGTGGGTAGAGTGTGGTCTATTTTGCTATTTTAGTGTCCTATTTTAATGTGGATTTTGGATGGTATTCAAATTTTATATTTATTATCTAATTTCCTATATTTATTCACTTTTATATTTCCATTCCATGGTGTCGAAGTAAAACGCGGCGTTGAGTTCTGAAAATTCATTTTATACTGTGCACAGGATATTTAAAATTAAATCATTTTATAGCACTTTGCAATTAAAATTTAAAATTAAAATCCATGATAATTAAAAAAAACGCAAACACAACAGTTTATACATGGAAATAAACCACTTCAGCTTGATCCAATTCTGCAGCACTTCACCTCAACAGCTGGTGTTCAATTAAATTGCGCCTGTTCTCCGTGAACAGAGCTTCAACTGAGGACATGTACGAGCCTCTGGAATAATTCGATACCTGAACTTTGCTATGTGATTTAGTTCCTACAACCTACTTTTGTAAACATAATGCTATGTAGATTGCGAAATTTGAAAGTATTTTTTTCATGTTTATGTTTATATGAGGTTAATTAAATTTGTAGCTGCTAAGATTATCGTAATACTTAATACGTTAAATCAAGCCAACTCTTCAGCTATAAAATATTAAATGTAGATATAAAAAGTTTATATATAAGAAGGTTAAGCTTACAATGTACGTAATTTCCATTAGAGCTCCACGAGTCGCAAAGATGAGGGTAGTACAACTTTGTTTGTGATATGAAAATTTCGCGTTACCTTTGTATAGGAGAACATAGAAATTTTCTGCCTTATCGCCTTTTATGCGGAATACCTTAAAGAATTCAGCAATCATATAAGCTTTCATATGAACACTATTATGGTTCTAATAAAAAATAACAAGCAGAGGAAATATTGTGCTGAGATGAATGGCCCTGGCTCCTTCATCATGCAGGAGTCTTTCCAGAACATTTTCATTGTGAACAATCATAAAACAACATAAACGTTGCACTTAGTTCAGCTCGAAAATAGTAGAAGAGCTCGCGTCGTAGTCTTTATCGGCGTGTTTGCTTTAATATACTGCACTTTGTAAATTATGTATGGGAGCAGCTCTATAGGCACCTGGTTTCAGAAATGGATCTTAAAATTTTTCCTTTGTAACGGTAAAATATTCTTTCTCTACGTTATTTTCTCTTTGACATTTTGAACACTCAGTTCTTTTGCAAAGTTATGAGATTATTCTATAGCGGATGAACGATTATACGCATTTTACTTAATACGATCTCGTCTACTTATTTAAGCTGGATTTAATATTTCAATGTACCTAATCCATACCTATATTATAAATTCGAAAGTAACTCTGTCTGTCTGTCTGTCTGTATTTCTGTCTGTCTTTTACGCAATCAGGGCCAAACCGCTAATTTAATTGTGATAAAATACTCATATAGAGATACTTGAGGGTCTCGGGATGAACATAGGATACTTTTTTTTCTCATATTTGTAATATTTTCGATATATACCAATATATTAAAATACTTATTAATTTGACATGCAATTTATTCCGCCATGTTTATAACAACCGCCGTTGCTAAGCAACGATTTGCAAAGTTTGTTGTTAGAAAACGTCACCCAAAATAAGTTTGCTTAACGCATACATGGCGCGCGCCGACTCAACCTTATGAGACACAAAAACAATATTCTCCAAAAATATTGTCCCTTAAATATTGTTTAAAAAAGTCCGCGTTGATATATACTATAGATATAGATTTGTATACATTAACAAAAATTAGATGATTTCTATAATTTGATATTCATCCTTATGAAAATAAATATAATAGTCACTTTTAGCATTTCATCTAGATGGAAATTATAGGTAACTGTATAACATTCTAATAAATAATTAAGGAGATGTCACTGATTCCAAATGACTTAGCCTACGAGTTGTGTAGTATGACCGACGCGAACGGGCAGATGACTTTGTTGATTTTGTAATTTTTTATATATTTTCGAATTAATATTATTTTTTATGTAATTACTTGCTGCTTATAATTAATTAATCTTAGTTCGGTTATGTATACCGATGTTATACACTTAAAATATCGTAATTTTAATCATTTGGGATTTTATTTAATATTGTTCGCAAAAATTAATAATTATTTAATATAGAAAAATGTTTAGTACGCGCGCACGGCAAACTTTAGGTACTTCTTCTAATATTAAGAATTTCCTTTAGTTACTTTTACTTCTTTTGTTTGTTCATTTTAGTTACTCAGATATTTTATCTAATAATAAATCTCCACTTATTATTTTTTTTAACTTATTTTAATTATTTAGGTTTATATTTTCTAACAAATTCTATTGAAAACCGAAAATATTTTCATAAATGTATTTAATACATAATCGTATAGTTCAAGCGGGCGTAGCCGCGTCCGGGCCCACTAGTTGATATATAAGTATAGGAATTTTATTTTATAGGAAACTTTATATGTTTTTTGTATTTCTTTCTGATACAATAGTAGATATTAATTACAGTGGTATCGGAAGCATTCATAAAATAAGCACCACGTACGTGTGTAGCTTAAAGTCATTTATGTTTCACTAATAACATATATCTTCAGGATTTGGTGGAAAGTGAGGAATGGAAATGTCTAGGTTCCCAAGTGCCTACCCTAATTTGAGCAGCGTGAAGCTAAGCGAATAAAAAACAAAATTAAAACATCAAAGCTAAAACAATTTACGTCCAAAATTAAACGAACATCGAATATTTCAGATTCGCGAAACGTATTATTAAAAAAAACCGGCCCAAAGGTAAAATCTTTCTGCCCCTTTTACCTGAAGTATTACGACGACACCAAAATCCAATTTCAGGTGTCAGTACCGATAAAGATTTTGCATAAATCAATGATATAATCCGATATTACAGAGTGTTAGAGAGAGAGAGAGAGAGAGAGCCTCCCCACGCCTAATGTCCCATTGAATCTCTATTCCAATTTAAATGACTTATTTCATTACCCCGCGTGCGCTCGAACGGATTCTAAGCGAGGTTCGTTCATAAATTAAGATATTGATAATAAAATTTTAGATGTTATTCTGATTCATTTCTTTATTGTACGTATGTAAATAACTATTGAATTATTTTTGTTTTCCCCGTTTTGGTAATTCCCCGGAATGGAAGCGAATTCACGACTGTCGTGTTTAAATCACGTTGAAATTTTGGCAATCTTTTTATGGTTATTGGTTTTTATAGTAAGGTTTTTGTAGTAAGGTTTTTGTAGTAAGGTATTTATAGTAAGAAAAATATTTAAAACTATTCCACAAAAAAGAGTTATTGATTTGGTAGTAAAATTTCTATATGGATCATCTTAGGACTCATTTAAATTGATATATAGAAAAAAAAGTTGCTAGTGACATAACTCTATGTTGTGTTTTATGTCTATTAAATTATGTTTTTATTTACATTGATACGATAAAAACTTACTGCAAGGGCTAACTAAAATTTACGAATAAATATCAAGTTCCTAACAATTATATCCTTATAAATTAAAAGGTGTGCCATTTAAAAATAAACTTTAAATAGTTCCAGGTTTAGTGGGTAGCATGGAAAAAGTACAAAATAATATCATTATCAACAGTCTCCACCTCTGCAGAGTAGCCTTAAGTTTTGCTCATGCTATTTCAGGAAGTCCCCCAACTTTGTTGGAAGCAAGTTCGGTCGTAACGACTATAGTATGATTGCAACTTCCTCGGCTCCCACATGTAGGAATATTTCCGATAGAAATCTATATGAATAATATTCAAATGCACTCAATTTTAAAGAATAAGCTAGCTCGTCGTGGCTAGTCTACGTGGCGCTGGGGGGGAGTTAAATGTGCTGCAAAATCGACTGGTCGTGGGTTCGATCCCCACTCGAGGAAAGGGAATATTTATTTTCATTTTTTTGCGGCGTTGACTTCCGCCACTCAATGCGAAATGAGTCCGGCGAATTCGGCGGACGGAGTGTCTTAACACTAGGTTCCCTATGTCTCGCTGCTATGCGCGGGATACAGCGTGAAGCTGATTTTTTTAACGTTAGTTCGGTTTACATCTGGTCTTCAATTGAGCTTTTGTCTATTCACGTAGTATACGCAGTTCTAATTTAAGTGTTTTTCCTATCTTTATGTATTTTGTACTACTGCACATAGAGTTTACTATGACATTAGTACCTATCACTGGATATTTCTATGAATGTAAATCATCTAAATCTCAATCCACAGTTTCAAAGTTTTGCCATTCGGAGTTAATATCGCGGTGGTCTAAGTTGCATCCGTAATATTGCGCGATATGTGTACCTATACAGGAAAAACTAATCACCAGAATTCGACAAATATGTACAGTTTATTACCTAACTTTACACTGCTATAGATAAATGTTAAATTATTATTGCATATTTCAAATAAAGATACTATGTAAATTACATTCATATATTCTATTGATTAATTCATAATCTACTTGCTTGAGCCCTTGTAGACTTGGTGCTGGTCACAAGCGTGCGTATGTAAACCACTGGTTGACAGTTCGATTTATAGTCGAGGAAATTAAATAGTTTATATTTTCATTTCCCTGCTCGCTCTGGTAGCGAGTGAGACATTTGGCGGAAAGTGTAGAACGGAAGTTCCTAATGGGAGCGGAGTGTCTTCTAGGTTCCCATCATCTCTACCTACCATGCTATGTGCGGGATGATGGTAAAAAAAATAATTCCTTGATATATTTAATGAAAGAATAATACCCATGTCAACACTGTGGTTTCCTTTTGTCTGTTGCGTTGCCCAAAAGCCTAATATTTATTTCGTATATATAAGAGTTGTAAATCAGATTAAATTATAATATTAGAGGCCACACTCTCCTCACATATAACAATAGAAAATATTTAGAAACCTGTAAGATTACATGCTGAAATGGTAACAAGAAAGAGAAATTGTAATAAGCGTATGAGAATTTCGACGTAGCTTGTTACTAAAGTATGGTTTAATCGATGACGATCGCTTGGACGATATCCAAGAGGCGTGGATTCGAATCCCGCTACGTTAAAAATTTTAAATCCTACCATTACTCTACGAAGATGTAATTTATATAGGTAGTGAAATAAAATTATCTTTGAAGTAATACTCAGCTAAGCAATAGTTCATAAGTTCTTAGTAAACATAAATATGTTATATAGCCTTCATTTGCTTTGTACAGTTGGTAAAAACAACTCTAGATGCGCAAGTTACAGTTAACAAACTGGAACTACCCACAATCTCAACGAGAATGTGTCTATTAGTTGCGAACTTATAGAGTAACAAAAACAGGCTGGAACAGGCTTGAGATTGTTTCATGCTTTTTCGAGAACAATCAGCTTGGTATTGCTTTAGTTTTTCGTAACTCATTGTATAGGTACCGTGTGTACCGTTCTCCACGCATTCTCCACGTAATTTTTCTATGAACGTTGAGCCACAGAACTCAACGCTATGTTTTGGCTTGGTACCAATTGGTAAAATGAATTCATTCCCCCGTATGGGATCATTATTTTTAGGGATCCCCTATGAACTATTATTTATATATTTTTTGAAAATCTATAAAATGTTTGTATCAGTTTTTTTTCGGAAATTTCGCACCCAATAATTTCTCTGGGAAATGAAATATTAAATCCATACGTTTAAGTAATTGTGCTATAATTTAGCAGTGATAATTTTCCACTGCTGTGATATTAAGTTAGGTAATCAATAGAGCTTAGCCTAATGTAGTGTAAAGGATGCTGGGAACTATAGACTTAAGCTTTACCATAATGTTTGTCGAATGTTCTAAGTCACGTAGCAACTTAGAGAAAATAGTGTTTTTATATTTTTAAACTATTATTTTTACGAAAGGTTATTTCTAGGGTAAAATTAAATATGACTAGTTATATAGTTAATTCATCAGCAAAATTACTTGTTAGTATATACTAACTTATTAGGGCTCATTTAATTTATTTTTTTATGAAACTTGGTTGTATTTTAGTATCAGAGCAGTGTTTAATAATATTTTCCTAAAATACTAATAATACATTTCCTGAAATAATAATAGTGAATCAATTCTTTTTGAAATTTTTTGAATGAATTCTTCAAATTAAAATATTTTTTTTGAGCTTCTCAAAAAAAATTATGAAAGATTATTCAAATATAATCTTATCTTTAAATATAGTAATGACATATTTATTCATTTTGCTATAAAAAAAGAGCCGAATTTGTACAATGCTTTGTTCAGAATCACGTAAACGACACAGTGCAAGAAGAAGCTTATGTTGGAGATGTTTCCTCGAACGTTACGTTATAAGAACACATTGACTGTATATTCTTAGCATTTCTTTTCCCTTTTTGCTCTTCAGCCACGCCTTTTACTAGTAAAGCTACTTTATATCCCTCCACTGGATTTTAGATAATATTCTTTATATCGACAGGTTCAGAGATACGGTAATACTCGAATAACAATAAACCAACCTCACTGATTCCATTTAAATATATATCGTTGTATTCATTTCTGCGTATTTTTCTTTTTATTTTTTCATTTCTGAGTCATACTAAGATGTATTTTATACGTTATTTATTTTTTATTAGAGATTAACATTTTTTTTCTTTTCAGATTGCTGTACATTTAAATGACATAGATAAACAGTAAAAATGTGCCAACACTCTGTTTTATGAAAACAAATATGGACAAGAATAAGAAAAAGAATAGTATAAATGGAAAATATAAGAAAAACGGTAAAACCGATAACTATGATGATGTCATCACGACGTGCTGCCTTTGCATACAAACCAGAAAAAGTAAGAAGAAAAGTTTGATAGCAGGATGTGTAACAAATTTAGGAATTTTCATAATACTACTCGTATACACTTTAGTAGGCGCTTTTATATTCCTAGCTATCGAAGGTAGTGCTGCTAAAGTCCATCAAAAGACGCTGGCAACTACTTCGTATCAGGCTAATGAGAATAGAAAAACCAATCCCTTGCCAAAAGTGAACAGTAGTATAGCACAAGTTAGTGCTGAATTAAGAGCTCAGACAGTGGAAAGTATTTGGGAAATAACAGTTTCTTTGAACATACTGTATAAAGAGAATTGGACGAGACTTGCAGCACAGGAAATTGCGAAGTTTCAGGAGAAATTAGTTGCGAGAGTAGCTGCTGATGTGTCAGAGCAATATGGAGGTGTTAGAGCACTGGAATCAGCGCCGGCACTGGTTACTGATGACTATGAATGGAATTTTGCTAAAGCATTTCTGTACTCTTTGACAGTTCTTACGACGATAGGTATGTGTTGTATTATTATTTTATTTTCTTTAAAATAATTATTTACTACTAGTTGGAATAGATAGGTAGATATTTTTTTATCAGCTTCATGCTGTATCCTGCACACAGCAGGATAGGCAGAGGGAACGTTCGTGTTAAGACACTCCGTTTTCCACTTTGCTCCGAATTCTGAGGATATTGCGTGTTGAGTGGAGTTGAAATCAATAAAAATATATAAATTTAAATACATAAAATACATGTATTTGTCTTAAGTGCTAATTGAATTTATTGTCAACAGGCTACGGCAGCGTTGCCCCTAAAACAGCTCTAGGTAAAGCAGTAACAATAGGATATGCCGTTATAGGTATACCTCTAACTCTATTGTACTTGTCAGTTGTAGGGGCATTATTGTCGAGACTCGCTCGAAGCATATTTAGTAGGGCGTTATGTTGCTGCCTTTGCTCCAAGTGCGGATATTGCTGTCTCGACGAAAGGACAATGGCAGTCAAGGAGCGAAAGGAAAAAGTAAGGCGTCAAGACGACTATAGATCGCAGACTTTGCATTTACAAGAGCCGTATTACGTGCGATCGCCTTCCGGAACTATAATTTCCGCGTCTCAGGCCAACAGTTTAAGCAACAACTCTATAAAAGATAAAACCCCAGGGCTAAACTTTCTGCGTGACTGTGACTCAATGAGCTGTGCGGACACGGATTCCAAAGTTTCTTTACGTGGTTTCTCGATTCTTGCCCCGATTTCTTTGTGTTTGGCAGCCATATTCACTTATATTTTCTTTGGGGCCCTCGTGTTATATCAATTAGAGGGATGGAGTCCAATCGATGGTGTATATTTTTGTTTCATGAGCCTAAGTACAATTGGATTTGGGCATTTAGCACCAGGGCTGACCCAAAAAAATGGAGCATCAACTGGGACTATTTGGTTTTGCTCGATTTATATTATGACAGGTTTGGCGCTCACAGCGATGTGTTTCAATGTCCTCCATGACGAAATCGTTCACCGTCTGAGGCATCACGACAAAGTGCTGAAAAATACCCAAAAGATTCTAACGCCCGAGTTTTTACAACGATCTTGACGAGACGAAAGTGGTAATTTTACAGACGAATCGATAATTCACTCCGAAGTGGAGACGTTACCTGAAGTGTTGCACCACTTACCTAGTTCAAGATTCGAAGGTGGTGCAATCCGTCGCTCCGTTTACACCCTGAAAGAGGAAAAGGAACCAGAAAGAACAACTCCGATGTAGCAAAGGCTATATTAAGACTTTATTATTTAGATATTATATTTACTTTGATATTCGAAAATTTTAAACAACTATGGTTTGGAGAGTAGAAAAATGTTAAACAAAAATAATTTGATTATATAATTATGTTTAATTAATGAAACGACTGAAGTGTTTGTTAATTATGTTGTTAAGGTAATTTAGTGCCAACATTAAATAGGCATAGCTATATTTGTCTAAGTGAGCGTACTGGAGTTCGATTCCAGTGAATGTATAAAACCTAATTGTATACTACTTTATTATTATAAATATAATATATTAATATATTATGTATATGGAAAATGGTATAATAATTACGAGCACACATCATTTTATACTAAAATTAAATGTTTATTTAATTTTTAATTCAAATGGAATTTTTTAAATAATCAATTTTATAATTAAGACTGTGAAATAGTAAAAAAAAAGATTTAACTTATTTATGGCTTTAAACTTATAATAAAATGTCAAAAACAAATACATAATAATATGTAGATATTGTTTTTTTTCATAAAGTTACTCATAGGAATTGATTTGTCGGGATGTTTGTAAGTATAAAGTACATATATCCAAATAATTTGTTTGGATAGAGGTGTTAGTTCGTACTGAGTGTGAATTTTAACATCTGTATATTATTTAAGGACCTAAGTCGTTTTGTGCAATTACACCAACTGTAAAGATAATAAACATTTTTATGAAAATAATCTTTTTCTTTTTAATTACCCTATGCTATGCAGTATGTGACAATTGTGTGTGCAATAAGAAATGAAGAAATTTTTTAAATTATTCCTCGTGCTCCGTTTGCAGCCCAAAAAATGAGTAGAAAGCGGAGAAGGGAGTGTTTTAGCACTAAGTAATGATAAAAAAATAATTTAAAAATATCCTTAATCATCACACCAGTCACCAGGCACAAATGTGTACAAGTGTAAACGCGGTAAGTTATAAATTCAATTCCTACTTGAGGAAGTAATATATTTACTATTTTCATTTTCCTTGGTTTTGTGGCGTTGAGTTTCGTTGAGTTGAACCACTCAACACGCAATGAAAATACTCCTCATCTTTATAATCAGGGGGAAAGTGGGAAACGGAGTGTCCTAACACTATAAGTTATAGATTGTCTCTGCCTACCCTGCTAGCTGCGGGATACAGCGTGAAGCTGAAGAAAAAATTGTATTATTACTTTACTAGAATACGTAGTAAAAGTTTTATTGCCAACTACGAGATAACTCAGTCGCAAATAGCACATAAACTTTATGAAGTGGATATTTGTGTTTTGTGTAAAAGTCAATAAAAAGATACCCAAATTAAGTAAATGTAGTCCTTTAAAGCATACACATTTCATAATTTATTTTAAATACCTACGTTTTAATTAAAAAAGTATATTTATCGATTTACCGCTTATTTCATTTAATAAAGTTTTGTCATTATACTTATGTGGCAAAGAATATTCATATATTTATGAAAATGTAGCTGAATTTGAACCCATGTACCTATTGGAAACCGTCTAAGCGTTCTGACCACTAACGCGCGGGTTCAATTAACTCGACGTTCAAATTTTTATACATTTTCCAAATAAGTTCTTTGCTAAGTGTGAAATAATATTTTAAAAACGTTAGAAATATTTTCTTTTCCATTCTCTTGTTGATTTCCGTTGTTCAGTCCGCACTATAAGAACAGAGTGTCCATACACTAACTTCTTTCCTTATTTACTAGAATATAAGAGACACTTAAACGCCCATTTTAAAGTCACTAAGCTTCACAAAGACAATCACTTAACGCTCTACCGCTTTATAATTTAGTAACGTTTTACAATGTAAGTAGATATTTCAGCATCACCAAGATCGCGGTCGCGGGTAATGGGTGCCTCCATTAAATATTATTTTATCTTGAAACAATTTGGAACGAGCTTCACAGTCGATGTGTTGAAGGAAAATTGTTTTTGAAGAAGATTTTCACGTTCATTTTCAATATTATTTGTTTTTTAGTACTTATTTTTGCATATATCGACGTTCGTGGGTTCGATCCCCACTCGAGAAATGGAAATCTTTAATATTTTCATTTCAGGCTAAGCGCGGCGTTGAGTTCCGCCATTCAAAACGCACTGAAAATGTGCCTTCAGAATTTGGCGGATAGTGGGAACTGGAAATGTCTTTATGGGAAAGGAGTGTCTTAATACTTGGTTTGCAGGTTCCCGCTGAAAAAAGAGTTATAGTAGCAAGTTATATTTAAAAATTTCGATTATATTATAAGATTACAGTATGAGCAATAAATTATTTTCATACGTTACTAGCAGCATCTTTCCTCGAAGAGAACGTTAACATCCGGCTTCGGTATCTCATTTTATCTTCTACATACATACTGTAGAAGCATTTTGTTTTATTAGTTCTCGTCTCTCGAAGAAACATCGTTTTCTTTTATTTTATTTATTACATTAAAACATCCAGTTACGTAATATTATGTTTAAAGTAAAAATATAGAGAATTTTCAGAAATGTGCCTTTGAAATATCCTGGAAGATAATTCAAAAGAAATTGGTATGGACTTGAGTGTTTGAGATTGTATCTTTTAAATGATATTATAATTAATACTTAATTGCCAATAGTAAAGGCGAGTCGCGGTGGTGTGTAAACGCGACAGGTTATGGGTTCCAATCCCACTCGAGAAAATGAAATATTTTAATTTTTTCGCTCTGGTGTCAAGGCAAAGGGCGACGATCAGTTCCGCCATTCAATACGCAATGCCTCCAGAATTGGCGAGCGGGGTGTCTTAACACTACATCGTCTTCCCTACTGTGTGCGGGATTCAGCGTGAAGCATGAATATAAAGGTATATATTTCATTCATTTATAATGCGTGCGTAAATACGTACAAATGTGTTGATTTATTATTTAACTTGATTCAATCAACTAAGCCCATTGTAGTATAAGCGAGCTATTCCGTGATACAGCACTATTAAGGAACATAATATAAATAATAAAATAGTACGTAACTGCACGCACATACGCGTATTTTAGTTTTGCTTCTTGTTTATATGTGTTTTTTGACATTCTTTAAATTTTTTCACTACTTTTACAATTTGCTTAAAGTATAACAGCATTATGTTTTCAAAAAATATTATGGAAATTAAAAAAACACCTTGTTTTATAATTGTAAAAAAGAATCTAGAAAAAAATTTTTAATACTTTCAGGAATTTTACACAGATCTCTAACTTTTAACTTTTTACCACCTTTTTTGGACATACCACCGTCTCTATGCAACTAAAGACACATAAAGAGCTAAGTTTATTTCAAAATGGCGCATTCGTGAAAGCTTCTTCTTTATACAAGTTAAAAATGGACGAGCCAATTGAATCTAATTAAATAGAAATTCTTTTAGTTATTCCTTTTATTTCATTTATACTAGTAATACATTAACAAAAAATTGTGCAAGTTGTTATCTCGTAAAAGCTCTATTAAAGTAAATAAATTAATTGAATATTAATTAGATAGGATGATAAAATGAAATATTTATTATGAAAAAAAAAACCATATTTTTTTTATTTCAATGACATAGAAGCATAAGTTTTCTGTGTTTCAAGGGACCATAGACTTCAATATTTGTTAAGTCTACAAGGGTTCCGTTTTGTGCCTTTTGATGATATGGAACTCTAAAAGGAAAGTATAACGTAATATTATATAATTTTTATATTTAAATAACTTCATAAGCTCAGGAAGATGACAACGACAAATTTTAGATGCTACTTAAATAAATAATTTTTTTTTTTCAGCTTCACGCTGTATTCCGCAAATAGTAGGCAAAGGGAGAATTGCGTTAAGACACTCCGTTCTCCACTTTCTGCCGAGTTTTGGAGGCGTTGTGTGTTGAGTGGAGGAACTCAACGCCGCTCTATGCCTCGACCACCACCAGACCACCACCAGACCTCGACCAGAGCAAAGAAATGAAAATATGAATGTAAGTAAATATTTCACTTCCTCGAGTGGGAATCGAACCAATAACCGTCTCGTCTACAGTCACGCCATTGTGCCCCTTTTCCTCTAGTTTAGATTAAATTAATTAATTTTCAATATATGATATTAAACAGCTTACATGCTACTATAATTGAATGTTTCAAACGATTCGCAGTGTTTCATTAATTGGCACTTCAACCATCCATTATTTGCACTAAACATGCATTCTCGTGCATTATTTAAGCCTATTAGTGTATAATAGATTGTTCATTTGATTTTCATTTAAAACATTTAATATGACTATACTGTTACAAATAATATTTTTTTATTTGGCAGAAGGAATTTGGGAACCTAATGTAAAGTTCCGTTCTATTGAGACACTTCCGTTTCCCATTTTATGCCGATTTCCCTACGAATTTTGGTGACACTTAACGCGGTGATTTTATTAGTTACTAGAGCGAGAAAATGAAAATATTTAACATTTCACATTTTGTTGACACAAGTGGAAATCGAATCCACAATTGTCGCGCTTATAGTTACATCTTTGTGCGACGTAGCCACGATGGTTTTTTACTTTTTGATATGTTAAGAAGAAATCTTTTTTTTTTGCGTGTGTGGAAAATAGAAAATATAGTGTGTTGACACTAGATCTATGTCTTGGTCTACCTGTCTTACAACTATAACTTTAGTTAGTCTCCTCATTTTTCTAAAACAAAATTCTTTTGAATATTCCATCCAAATTAGCAAAAAATGTACAAACCAAGAAAATACTGCTTAAACTTTAGCTTAAGCAGTATTTTCTCTTCTCTGAAATTTACCAAAAAACATTTATACAAAAAAAGAAACCGTTAAAAGAATCAGCAAAATCTAACGATAAACAGAAAGAAAACGTCCTCAGAGATATTTATCGATAAAATATTCGTTCACAAAGCAGCGCGGGGCCGGGTGGTCGTAAAGAAGCAGGAATGCCTTTCAGTTTTACGTAATGAGACTGTAAAAACTGGAAAGGGGTAGTTGATTTTAAATGCGGAATTTCTTAACTTAAATAGCTATATTATTTTTTTTATTTTTCGCTTCGATGTCTGAAAATTAATGTCTTTTTTTTGCTAGGGGGAGAGATTTTGTAATGGCTTTATATATATTCTTTATTGCATAAAACAAACATACAGTAATATAAAATGAAAAAATAGTTGACAAGGGTGGACTTATTTCTAAAAGAAATCTCTTCCAGCCAACCAGTGGAAGTGGATATATATCAAAACAGCGGGGAGAGTACAATGCAATTAACAGTAAAAGAAAAAAAAGTAAACAAAATACTTATGCTAACAGATGAAACATGACACTGACAAAATAGATACATACATATATACAATTATACATTCATAAACTACATAAACATATATTCTTTGCATATATAAATACACTACACATATATTATAAAAAAAAGAAAATACTTATACTAAATAATACTTATATATGATATAAATATATATATTTAAATGAGTTAAAAGAAAAGAAAAAAATGAAATACAGTTGGAATATTTTGAAACATTGTCGGAATGTAAATTAATTGTTCTCAGTAGCAAGTAAATGCTTTTTTAATTGAGATTTAAAGGATTTTATGGAAGGACTTCTTTGGATAGGGTTAGGGAGTTGGTTCCAAAGGGATGCAGCATAAACGGAGAAGGACTTTTGCAAGAATTTGGTGTTGCTCATAGGTATGTCAAGCGCTGGAACGACACACGACCGCCTAGAGCGTGAAGGAGGAGGAAGAACATTGAAGCGGGAGCGAAGGTATGTGGGAAAATTTTTGTAGTTAAGGAGTTTAAAAAGAAAGGTAAGGATGTGCATATCACGGCGAAGACGGATTGGGAGCCACTTAAGCTTAGCACGAAATTGAGAAACATGATCATACTTGCGTAAGCCATAAATAAAGCGTATGGCGAGATTTTGAAGACGTTCTAATTTGTTAAGTAGCTCCTCAGTCGCGTCCAAATAGCAGACGTCAGCGTAGTCGAGTATTGGAAGGAGAAGACATTGCGCAAGCATAACTTTGGTTTTGTGAGGAAGGAAGTATTGGAGACGCCTAAGGGAATGGAAAGAGAAATGCATGCGCCTGCTGATTGCATTGATATGCGGTGCCCAAGACATGTTGCAATCAATAATAAGTCCTAAATTCCTAACCTCGCTACAATAGGGAACCGGCACTCCTGAGTAACGTATTGCTGGCACAGAATCCCAATTAATTTTATGTCTCAGTCTATTACTGCCTATGATAATACTCCCCGTACTTTCCCGTTTGCTGAATGCTACGTAACCATTTTTAAGCTATAATAAAATGGTAGCAAGGTTTTCTTTAAATTGTATTTGTTTTAGTGTGGAGTAAGTAGAGTTGGAGTGAAATTCGACATACTGTGTGAAAACGGAGTGCCTTAACACTAGGTTCCCCCTGCCTACCCTGCTATGCGCGGAATATAGGGTGACGCTTAAAAAAGCTGGCAAGAATAACAAAAATATGCTCTAAAACAATTGAAAATTTAAAGTACAAGCCAATATTTAATTTACCAAAGCTCTAAAGTATATGTTGTATCGTCTTAGAGCGCTACAAAATGTATAGGTTTAACTATCACGAGGTCGGTGGGGGCGTTTGCTGGAATATAAATGGTTGACCTCTCATGGTTGATCATAAATTTTGTATAATTGGGGGGGTCGCCGGCACATCGAGGATGCTTATGGTTTCATTAAGATCAAGTTATTTTCCGTGCAATTGATTACTATTTTGACTATTTATGCAGGAGCACGAGTGTGTGACTGTAAATACGACTAGTTTTGGGTTCAATCCCCACTCAAGGGAAATTAACAACACTCAAAATGAAATGCCCCCATAATTCGGTGGAAAGTGGGGAACGGAGTGTGTTAACACTTCCTTCCCCACTTTCCACTGCCTTGTCTGGATACAGCGTGCAGCTGTGCGGGATACAGCGTGTAAAAACACCCTTTTCACATATACATATATATGTGTCAAAAAACATCGAAAGTGTTATAGAGTAAAAAAATCAATAAAGAAACCGCAGAAAGGCAATTGTGCAGCAAATAACCGATAATATCGTCGTAGGAAATCATAAGCACCTGTACGAGCTCGCGACCCCCCAATTACTGAGCCCTGCGTGGCACTTCGCACATTGACATATATTACATGGAAGGGATTGAATATATCTGATAAAAAAATCATATATATATATATATTTATATATATATATATATATATATATAGAGCATTCTTTGTATAAAATGCAGCGTTTAGTTCCGCCAAGTTTACGGAGTGGAGAACGGAGTGCCTTAACTGTAAGTTGGGTCTGCCTACAAAGGTTTTGTGAAAGTAAAGTATTTTTTTGTATTTGTGTATAGATATAGATATATTTAATTTTAATGAAACATAATATATTATTAGGAAATTTCATAATACTATGGAATTGTTAAAAACTTACGAGTATGTCTAAAATTACTTGCATTATTAATATTTCTAAGCATTTCACGCAAGCCATATATTGATTAAAGTTGCCATCTTATACTTTAGTAAATGAATAAGATTTATTATTATCTATAAATTCATATAAATCTCTTCCAGAGCAAGAAACCTTATCAGTGTTAAAAGCTCACAGGTACAAATTAAGGGGGGGTTATATTATATACAGGTTTATTCATACACCTTCATTTAGGTCCAGGACATAATGACTGACTTTAAAAGGTCCAGAACTGCTTAATGGACGGCGCTGTGTAAATATTTGAAGATATCCTCCAGGATAGATGTGATGTATTTACTTGGAAATATATCCTTTGTTGTTGTACGGTCAACACAACAAATTTGATACAATATTTGTCTTGCAAATAATATCCTTATATAAATTATGTTAGCTAGGGGTTCGTTATTTATGAATAAGGTATGTTAATTACCGAAAATATTTCTTGGGAATTTTGTAATATATATATATTTTTTTAATAAAACATTTAATAACTTTCTCATAATTGGATGAGAAGAAGTAATTGTTGTTAATATATATTTTTTTCAGCTTTACGCCACACATAGCCAGATAGGTAGAGGGAACCTAGGAACCTAATGGTAATACAAAATTTTGGTGTCGTTACCAGAGCGAGAAAATCAAAATATTAATTCCTCAACTGAAAATCGAACCTACAAACATAAGTATTAAACGTATCAACGAGTTCTAAATACTTAAAATATAATTCGTCGCTGAGTTTAGACGACATACAAAAATCGATATACCTTAAGAAAACAATGCGAATAAAAAAAACAAAAATAACCCTAAAAATATACATATTTTGAAGGGTGGAAATAAAAAGACTTATAAGAAACTTGCAGGAAGATATATATTTAAATATAAAGTAGACTCCTCCATATGAGCGCGAAAACAAAAGGGCTAACCAATATACTAAAACAATATCGAGCCTCACAAGGCGTACTAAAATCAAATTGCTAAATTATTCTCGTGGCATAAACATAAACATTGATTCGAGCTTAGACGATCCGGATAGGATTACAGGTACGTCTGAACTTGGGGTGCCAAGTGGAGGCCTGCAGGGCCCCTTTTTACAATTAAAGAGGTCGAGGGAGGGAGAGTCGAGGCGCAGAGGTGCGTGTGACTGTTAGCGCGATAGGTTGTGGATTCCATTCCCGCTCGATGAAAAGAAATATTTAATATTTTCATTTCTTCGCGTTCTTCCATTGCGGCGTTAAGTTCCCTTTGTATAGTCTGTTTACCTATCCACATAATACTTATAGGAAACGGGGAACGGAGTGTTTTAACACTAAGTTCTCTCTGCCTGTCATGCTGTGTGCGTGATACAGCGTGAAGCTGATTTGACCAGTATTACAAAATTATTTCATATGTTTTATTGTTAAATAAACTTGAGAACACCTGCGAGGCAAATCATTACTAAGTTCAAAATTCACTCGAGAATTTAGGGGTGAGTAACTATCAAGAAACGGATGGGGATTAAGCTGCCTGCTTAAATTAAAAAATAAATTTAAATCAGCTTCACGCTGTATCACGCACACAACAGGATAGGCAGAGGGAACTTAGTGTTAAGACATTTCGTTTCTCACTTTCTGCCGAATTCTGGAGGCATAACGTGTTGAACCCAACGCCGCGCTTAGCCTCGACACCACAGCGAATAAATGGAAATATAAACGTAAATAAATATTTCACTTCCTCGAGTGGGGATCGAACCCACGACCGTCGCGTTACAGTCACACCCTTGTCCCGCTGAGGTACGACGACCCCTTAGAAAAGGACTTGCAATATATTTAAAAATTTTATCATACTTCTAACATAAGTTTTACTCAGAACTAATATCATTAAAAATATCCTTTAAAGCTTTACGACTTTTATCCGAGCTTTCAGAACTAAGTATTCGAATGACGTTATAATAAAAGTGCATTACATTATTATACATAAGAGCATCTCCTGGAACTGCAATTTTCTACGTTGTCTTTGAATTCAACATTTTAAAATGTAATTAATTATATTTGTATAGAAATAGTGACTTTTGTTTGTTGCTAGCTCGGTCGGGTCGGAAGTTAGTGTAAAGATCCTCCGTTAGCTGGAGATAGGGAATGAAAATATAAATTTAAATAAATATTTTACCTCGTCGAGTAGGGATCGAACCCACAAACGTTCGTTAATAATAATAAAATTACTAGAAAAATGCGAACAATACGAATAAAAAATCCAAATTTATTTATTAATATTAAAAAAAAGCACAGTACATTTATTTCAAAAGTCCATGAACAAACAAACAATATTCTCAAATATGACAATGGCTATAAACATTATCTACAAGCGATTTCCACAACAGAAAGCGCCAAAGTCGATCGGGCACCTGATTTATGACTGCAAAGATTAAACTTACTAGTGTAGATATGAAATATTGTATTGTTGAAATGGGGGGGAGGGGCTTTATATGTATCTGTGTATGTGACATCGAAGCTCCCAAACGGATGAACCGATTTTGATTTAGTTTGTTTTCTGTTTGAAAGGTGATTATGCTCCAAAAAAAGGGTTCAGCCGATTGAAGATTATCAGCGGTTTTCTAGTTTTTTGTTTTACTTTTTATAGCTTTTGGCTCGGACCACTCAGCCCCCCTAAGTGCAAAGCTTAGAAATTAATAAAACTACTAAAATACTATTAAATAACGCTATTTAAAGCCAATGTACTATAAGCTTTGTTAATTTACACTTCATTGATGAATTTGGTACATAAATCAAATGTAGCTCTAATGGTCGCGCTTCGTGATGTAGTTGGAGGCTGATAAATCTCTGCTGAAATGAAATAATGATAATACATTAATACTGATAATTTCTATTTATGTTGGGTGGTCTGGAGTTTAGGTATGGAACTGTATTATTTTGTTATTTTTTCATTTCTACCCTGTATCTCGATCATAGCAGGATAGACAGAGGGAACCTGGGAACCTGAGAACCTAGTGTTGACGCACTCCGTTCCCGTTGCCCATTTTCCGCTGAGTTCACTTTCTTTAAATTTAGCTTCACACCGTATCCTGCACATATATGTAGAATATGTAGAATGTGTTAAGACCTTTCCCCCACTTTCTTCCAATTCTGGAGACATCGCCGCACTTTGGCTCGTTACTAGAGAGAAGAAATGAAAATATTATTAAATAATTCATTACCTCCAGTGAGAATAGAACCCACAACGGCTTTAGGGTCTTCGGTTCTTCTTTCGCACTTATTTTTATGTGGAAAGTGAAAAACTCATTTTTCAAAATTTTTTGCAATAAATAAGTAAACATTAAAAGTAACAACATATATCACAGTTAAGTAATAAATAAGCTGAACCCCCAATAACATTATATCGGTGCTTGACTTGAGGTATAGGCGAGAAGCCCGACTGTCGACCACGTGATTTATATCCGGTGTCGTTTGGAACTGGAAACGGTTCTCAACCGCTCTAAGGAACATGATACAGACGTTCATTTAATTTCCATTTGTATCTTAAATAAATTTAAATGAAAATTTGTAGGCCGTCGTAGCGCAGGGCTAGGTTGTGCGTTCGATGCGCACTCGGGAAATGAAACATTTAATATTTTCATTTCCAGGCTCTGGTAACGAGGCAAAGCGCGGCGTCGAGTTCCGCCACTCAACACACAATGTCTCGATAATTCAGTAGAAATCTCTTAATGAGAACGGAGAGTCTGAGCATTAGGTTCCTAGGTTCCCTCTATCTATCCTGCTATGTGCAGGATACTTCGCGAATGGTTCTTCTCAAAATTTATAGGTACGTAAATGATATTAACATGGAAATTAATTGAAAAATATATTTTAAAGAAACAAATAGATTTAGTTCACCACAATTGTTCTGTAAGATCGGAACGTGACTCCAAGTTGCCGAGCAAATAATTTATTACAGTCTGAGTATTTGAAACAGAAGTGTAAGTTAACCGCAATCTATAGCTCGTGGACTGTACCTGTGAACCTTGAAATAGGTTGAAAATTACAAAGGACTCAAATGGACGTTAGACTAGCAATCATAAATTCTGTCCAGAATTCAATTTATATAAGAAAAACCAAGTGCAAGCGAACCAAGTGCAATTTGCGGACGTTTGCATTCATTTTGTATGAAATCAACTACAATTATAAGTTTGTAATGATTTTTTCTACGTACCATTAAATATTTACTTTTCGGTATTTATATTGACAGTTTTCACTTCTTACCAAATTTCATAACTGTAGGTCCACGGAAAATAGCCTATATTTTTTACTTAGCAAATTACAAAATGCGGTAAATTATTTCAGCGTGATACTATTTTGATAGACGGACAGACAAAGGGTTACGTTTATTACTTTTGAATTACTAAACCCAAAAAAACAGCTTGAAACTTTTCCTACATGTTTAAGACACTGTGTTCCCTACTTTCTGTCTAATTCTTAGACTTAGCCACGGCAGCCAAAATAAGTTAACTGCTAAGTGAAGTAAACAATTAGACCAAACTAGTGAAATTGGACGACACAGTACCTAATAATGCTTACCTAAAAATAAATGACTTTAAAGTAAACTGAACCTTCACTTTTCTGGTATTTACATTGAAGGCATAGCGTGTTGAGTGGATCTTAACGCCGCGCTATCTTTGACAGAGTTGACAGTCGCTTACCGTCACCCCTGTGCTCCAGCGCCACGAAGGCTAAGCTTAAACTATATTTACCATAATTACAACTAAAATTTTTAATACAATCATTATTTTGGCTTTTACATTATTTTTTGGGTAGTATATATATTTTAAAGAAATAACTCAAAAAATTCTAAAAGCTCAAAAACATAGGTACGTATCCAAGTAATATTTTACGACGGTACTTCAATGGTTCAATGAAAATCGGGTTATAGGAATGTCGCGTTGTTTATTTCTATTTTAATCAATTCTCACATGTTTTAGGGAACACTTGCGTTTTTTATATTCGTTTGCTATAAAAGGTTTGGACGCTGAATGTATACGCGATGGTTGTAAGTTCGATCTCGATCTGGAAAATGATATTTATACAAATAAAAAAAAATCAATTAAATCAGCTCTACGCTGTATCCCCCGCACACAGCAGAGTAGGTAAAAAGGAACCTAGTGTTAAGAAATTCCGTTCGTTCCGTTCCGTTTCGTATCAATGAATGTATTCCGACATACATTCATTCAAATTTTGCCTTTGTCTCGAAACCAGAGTGAAGAAATGGAAATATAAATTTAGATAAATATTTTATTTTCTCGAGTGGGGATCGAAATTACAACCGTCACGCTACAGTCACACCCTTGTACCACTGGGCCATCCTTATCTTTCATACATCATTATACCTGTATTAAATACCTAAGCCATACATACACTTACCAGTAGTTATTCATAGAGTAAAACTAGGATAGATGTACCAACGAGATAGGCGCTCCACTTTCTAATCCTACAGATTTTTTGTATTTGTTTTTATGATAATTTTGAAAAGCACCCATTCTAAGCTAAAGAGAGACTCGCCTCGAATTTTCAAAACAAATATCCCTAAGATTATCTACATTTCCTTATAGAAATAGCATCACTATTTGGGACAACTATCCATATAAGAACAATTCTATCCCGAAAATAAAAGTTCTGATAAGACAATATTTAATTAATAAGTCAAAAAAAGCAATTAATAATTCAACACAAAGGTCTAAACTAGTTCAATTCAAAGAATAGTATATAAAAATGCTTAAAACTAGTAGGCTTTTTGAAACGGTGGGTCATCTATCCTGGTTTTCCCCTGCTCAGAGGAGGGAACGCTATCGACCTACGCATTTACCTTCCGCTTATCGTATTTGCGTGAACGTCATGTTGTATGGAGCTTCCTCACGCCTGTTATCTCATTTGCTTCGAATATACTGAGTTGAATATCATTGGTTGGCACTAAGTGTACTTCAGAATTAAATTTATATTTCCATTTTTGGTGTAATTTTGTATGGTGTTCGTGGGTTCCTCTAAACTGATATACAGAGAGAATTTTTTTATTGGCTTATCTATATTTCTGTACTAATATTGTATTAGCTGGTAAGTTTGTATGGTTGAACGCGCTTAACTCGGGAAGTATCGGTTACTAGTTTTGTTTGATAATATTATATGATCATTATTATCACATATTATTTTAAGTTCATTAAGTTCTTAGTTTTTGCTCCATTTAGAGACATAACGAAAGTAATATACTTTTTAACTTTACACTGTATTTATATTGAGTGATGAAAGTCAACGTTACGCTGAGCGGAAAAGACGGCCTCGACTAATATTAATATTCTGTTAAATATCTCCTTATTATTATTTAGATCTTCTCAAATAAAAGTCTATTATAATAATTCAATACCCCACAGTGTTTTTTTTCAGCTGTTTAAGCCTTCCAATTTATCTCCAAGCATGAAAGCTGTGAAGAGGAACACAGGCAAAGAAAACCTTTTTCCGCGTCCCTTCAGTCAATTAGGTAAATTTTGATTTCAACTTTCGGTATCAATCAAGTGCACAAAGAAAGATTTCAGTAACTGTTTAAATTGTAATATATCTATTATTAATATTATATTTCCATTTCTAATTTGTTATTCCATTTCTTCAATTTGTAGTCGAAGTTGAGTCCCGCCACTCAACACAAATTCAGCAGAAAATGGGGAACGGAGGGTTTTAACACTAGGTTCCCAGATTCCCATATGCGGGATACAGTGGAAACTAAATTAAGTAATATGGGTATTTATAATAAAATAGCAATATCGCGGTGGTAGGCAATGCAACGAAGTTTAAGAATGCCTTTTTTAAGTATACTCTAGAGATCCAAGTTTTTTTTATCGGCATTTATTCAGTAGTTACTAGAAGCTATTATAGGAAGCTATTATAGCTATATACTAGAAGCTATTTAGCTATAAAAAAAAAATACACAATTTTAGTGGATATTTTATTTTGGTTAAAACAGTTTTATATATTGTGTAAATTATTAGTTATAAGTAAAACAAATTTTGTAAACAGGTCAGAGAAAATAAAGGCTCTTTTTATTTTTATTTTTTATTTTATTATTTTTATTATAGGAGTGGCATAGCGTCCGATTGTAAACGTGACGGGTGTGGGTTGTTTCCCAATCGGGGTATGACAGGCAGAGAGAATTCTCTGTACCTACCCTATAAAAATATTCCTATGCCTATAAAAATATTCTTATTTACGTATAAGAAGTTCAATCGAAATAAACAAAAGAATATGTGAAAGAAGTATTTTGTTCTAGCAATACCGCGATAAAATCTTACAAATAAAATAAAGAAAAACTTTTTAAAATCTTTGGAGTTTTATTTTCCAGTTACTTTTTCTTTGAATGAAGCCGCGGCAAGTGCTTAGTTTTCATAAATTGGAAAACTTATAGCTTCGAACTTGTACCGCAAGCGTTATTATCCTTCCAAAGTGTTATATATGTTTTTCCTTAGCAACTTTCTTGATAATATTAAATTTATTCTTCAAGTATCGACGGTTATCGTCATTGGAATTATTTATTGTAATGTTGAAGATATTTTTATTGACATTATTTTATTTTTATATTATGCAAACAAAAGAAAATTCTTTACTGTTAATTAATATGGAGATATCTTATTATTCAGCTTTGAGTGACGGAACTTAACGCCGCGCTTCGTTTTGGCACCAGAGTGAATAAATGAAAATATAAATTCAAATAAATATACGAAAATATATGAAAATAGTCAATATTTAATTTCCTCAAGTTACGAACTAAGTCTGTTTAGAAAAGTTTTCTATGAAGATCACTCTATCAGAAAATAATGTGACCATTCTTCACCATTACTTCATAAAACAAAATACAAATGAAATTCAATTACTGTAAACATTCTCCTTTTCTCCGTCTCCCTTTTACCGCTTTGTCGAGATTTACAAATCTAATCAATTAAGCAATAAGGAATGTTGACTTTGGTTTTAGCTGATAGATGCTGAAGCGAAATTGTGAAGAACGAAATCCTAATAATTTGTTTTTCCGCCCGCCCTGTTCTTGTTTATTTAATGTTGGGAAGATTTGATATATTTGAAGCATTTTTTTTAAGTTTTAAGAAATATATATTTTTATTTTAGTTAAATATGGCGTGTACTGTGTGACTGTAACGCGACGGCTGTGGGTTCCATCCCCAGTCGAGGAAATGAAAGATTTATTTACATTTATATTTTCATTTCTTCGCTCTGGTATCGAGGCAAAGACCGCTCCAGAACTGGGCGGAAAGTGTCCAACGTTGCTAGAGAAAGCGCTGCGTTAAATTCCGCATCTCTAGAATTAGGTAAAAACAGGGGGAACTGTGTCAACAATAGCTTTTCTCTGCGAGAATAACAAGAGGCTGAATATATACCATTTTGCGAAGATTCTCCGTATACGAATTACCTATAGTTCCTATATAACATATTTGAACAATTATTAATTAGAAACAAGAATGTTATGTATTGTATATTGTTAAATTAAACTTAGATTGATAACAGTAGGTCGAGTTATGCTAATTTGCATAACATTAAATTGAACATGTAACTATAATAGAAATGTCGTTTGTAATTTAACTAATATTATGTGGGTAGCTAGTCTTGTTTACTGGAATTACTTATGTAATAAATTATAATATTATAAATAGATAGGTCAACGCAGCGTTAAGTTTCGCCACTCAACACGCAATGCTTGGGGAACGGAATGTCTTGTTCGCGTTTTTAGATCTCATACTTTTCTACAGCCTTCATAAAAAAATATTTCTTAGCTCAGATGGGAATTGTCCGATTGTGAATATAAACGCCATAGGTAAGTCACGATAATTCTAATTATCAAATATATGGACATACACATAATATATACCTAATATCGGGAAAATGAAGAAACGGAGTGTCTTCACACTAGGTTCTTTAATGTTTGATACATAGCGCTTAAAAAAGGATGTCCCATTTTAATCATATGTACCTATTTTAAGTAAAATATAAACCCAAAATATTATTTAGTTTTAAAAATACTATCACATTTTTCTCAAGAACCACGCGCAAAATCGGTATAATATTTTTCTAATATAAAGGAAATTTATTAAGGAAACTTTTATCTTATGTCCCACAGGAACTCTATATTTTTCTCATACGTACACATTTATTTTTTCTAAGTTTTCATACACTAATATTCTTTTAAATAGCTAGTGGAAAATTTTGTATACACTATTTTTTTTTAGGTTAATGCCAATTTAAGCAAATATCATAAATACTTTCAACCAGTGGTAAATAGGCAACCAAACTACCCAAATATAATTTCAAATCTAAACAGCTTCACGCTGTATCCCGCACATAGCAAGGTAGGCAGAGAGATTGTTAAGATACTCCGTTTCCCACTTTCCGCTGACTTACATCGTGTATTGAGCGGAACTCAACGCCGCAGTTTGCCTCGACACCGGAGCGTAACAGAAATATAATTAAAAAATGTATTTTATTTCCTCGTGTGGGCATCAAACCCACGACCAGTCGTGTACAGTACATTTTGTGCCCCAGAGGCACGACTAGCCTCTGTAATCATAATCTAATGTCAATTTAAACAAATATCATAAATACCTACAACCGGTGGAAAATAGGCTTTGGTTGCCTATTTTCCACCCAAATATAATTTGTGAGGCTCAATTATAAGAATTTACTGCTCGCACGGGAGAGGGCTGACAGGTAGACGGTGAATTATACCTCAACCCGGTCAAGTGGATATGACTTCGCGTAATGCATGCGATTTATATTGCCGTATTACCGACCCGTTCTTGTTTATTTCGGGTTTTTCTGTTAAAAAATTGATATTTCTTTTTTTTTTTTGGTTTTTTGTCAGTCAATGCGCAGCGTTTTTTTAATTTTACATACCGGTCAAGTGCGAGTTGGACGCGCCCACGGAGTACTAATTTCAGGATTGTAGGTCAACAGGAATACCAGCTTATAAAATTTTACAAATTTAAGTTAGTGGACACTTATTTTGTATGAAATTAAATACAACTATTATACGTTTGTAATGGTTTTTCTTCTATGGAATACCTATATTTTTTCACTTTGAAATGTTTTGAGTACTAAATTAGTACTACCTGTAGATGACAGCAACCTATTAGGATTCTGTTTATTTCTTCGTAGATACCGTATAATCGTATAATCTTTAATTTTTTACTAGACTGTGTGACTTAAGGGAGGTTAATGTATTTGTCAATCTTGTTATGTATAATATATGCTGTACCGATGACTGACGATACAATGCTGTTGACCGGTTATAATGATTCTTGCGTCAATTGTTTCGACCTTACAAGTACATATAAAAACATGACTATAATAAAAAGGAAAAGAAAAACTAAATAAAATCTAGGAACTACGTCAATTGGGATATCGTTGAAAAGGCGGGGTTGATAAGAGCCTGTACCTGTAAAATGAAAAATTATGAAAGGAATGGAATGACGGGGGTGTCATTCCATTCCTTTCATAATTTTTCATTTTACAGGTACAGGCTCTTATTTACATTTATTTTTCATGGCATATGGCAGAGCAAGCCATTATAGCGCGCGATAGGCTATTCCTAGTGGCAAAACATAAAATTTTCTTTTCCATCGATATTGATTTATTTTCTATATTTATTGAATATGATTTATTGGGTTCAACTCCTCATGATATTAACAACGTAGATACACTAAATAATTATCGTTATAAAAATGAACTAAATGTTTGAGCATTAAACCGTCCGCGTCAAAGCGGTGGGCATATATTCAGTCGCCAGTCGTAGAATTAAATATTTTAATTTTCTCCCTCTCTGGGTCTCCACCAGTCTCAAAATTTGAACGGATAAGGAAATTTTCAGACACTACATTCTATCTATCTATTCCATAGTGGGATAACTAGTGATGCTAAAAATTATGCATCGATTATATTAAGTTAGAAACAACTGAGATTGACCAAATTACTAAATATTTTCTGTAATCCAAATAAAAAGCAACCAAGTTGCACAGCCGGACTTTGAGTAATGACGCCACATTCGTGAGGTTGTACGCGTGTACTAGAAAAACCGTGGAGATGCTCATAATTAAAAAAAAAATTATAATTATTATGTTGTAATCTGTAGAATAAGATTAATTAAAATAAATCAAATAAATCATCTTCACGTTGTATCCCGCTCACAGCAGGGTAGGCAGAGGTAATGTACGCAAGGTAGGACCGATTATTTTGGGAATCTTGGGGAAGGCGCTTGTCCGGCAGTGGGTGGAATTTCAGATGAACTTGGCAGACTGATATTCTTGAGTTATATATTGTATTATTTTACACAAATAACACTATTATAACTAATATCTTTTCTTTTTTTGGTAGTATCTAGTAACAGAAACGCATTATGTTTAAACAGTTCGAAGAAATTTTAAAAATTAAACATCCCTCCTATTGGAAAATGAATTTACAATCATAGCGTTCTTTTACACAGTAGGTACAAATGCGACAAAGTTATTAATTTAATATATTCAATAAACTGTCTAATGTAATATATGGAATAAAATTGAATAAATATGAATGAAATTGAAATATAAAAATGTACATAAAATTAATTATCAATTCAACATCAGACTGGAAAGTGTGTTTATCCGTGAAATTCAGTTTTGGTTGATTTAGTTAATAACTGCACATCGATGAGCAATGATATGGCGTCATATTCAATTAGAACATTTCAGCTTTTGCACAATAAAATATATGATAAACGAAAAGAAACTTTTTTATTTTTTTTTATGATGAGCTTCCCGCTCTATCCTGCACACAGCACACACAATACTGCTATAAGATTTAATAATAAAATTAGATACTTACTTATAAATCCACCAAAAAACAATTAAAAATTAAAATTTTCTTCTCTTATCTTTTACTATCCTTTTTCGTAAGACAGTGTGCACATTGATTATGTTCGTATTATTTAAACGCATTATTAATATATGTAAAATGAATATTATAAACCAATCACAAACTAGAAATATAAACGATCATGTCCACTCAAAATGTTTTAAATACAATACGGTCAATAGTTTCCTATGTTCCTCCTGAGGATGTCTCAGCAGTATTTCCAGGCAACGTAAGCTATTTTCATTTTGATCAGTCATTTCATTTATCAATCCATCCAATTATTCTACAAAAAGAAGGAATAATATTATCACCTACGAATAAAATCATCACCTATTAAGATAATGACACTACTTATAGTTCATAAAAAAATAGATTTTTTTTTAATGAAAATATGTTCGTATAACAATTGTTTTATTTGCAAGGTATGCTTAAAGTACCATTTAATTTTATTTGTTTTTAAATTATTATTAATAGTAATATATAATTCGGAGGTTCTATGTGCAACGCCTTTATTTTTTATGTATGTAAAATGTTATGGACGATTTCTCCGTCAATTGTGAAAAAAATATCATATTTTATTTTATGGTGACTAACAAAGTTAAGATCTGATAACATATTTATAGCTTCTTTAAAAATGTAAGTAAAAAATATAAGCCAAAAAAAAACCGGTCAAGTGCAAGTCATATTCGCCCATAGAGGATCCCGTACCAATTGAAGAATAGAATTGTGGGCTAGCGGAAAGTTTAACTTATATATATAACTTAAGTTTTCGGGTATATGCACTCATTTTGTATGAATGAATAATATATATAATAATGAATACTGAAAAAAACTGAAATGTACCACAAATATAAATTATTGTCATAATATAAAACATACTCTTGCCTAAACAGCAGTCCACATAAGATCATCTAATCCACCTCCAGCCGTAGGTACCAGTAAAGTTAACTGTGATGCATTACCTTTCGTCAGGCTCCATTGCGAACACCTCCATTGACAAATGGACTGGATACACGCGTGATTTAACCCTAACACGAGCTGACTTGATGAATCACATATAATATGGAATAGTAAATATGTACGAGTATATGTAATACAAGCGAATGGATACTTCCTGTTTATCTTTTGTTTTGCTTAGTTACTTATATTTTTGGGGAAATCTCCTACTTTTCTCATATATATAAATAAATAAGTGGGATGTCTGTCATTGTGCCGATAGTGGTTTCATTTAATGGTTTAAAAGCGTAAAGCCTCGACCAACTCATTTAAAGGTTATCGCATACCTGATGGATCAAGAACCGGATGAAGAAGCAATATTAGGACAGCGCGTACTGTGAGGAGGTTCCTGTCTCAAATCAGAGGACAGAGGGTGTGTTGATATAGCGTTTTTCTGATAGCATGTGAGAAATTAATCAGCTTCACGCACGCAGCAGCGCAAGCAGAGAGAACATAGTGTTTATACACTCCGTTCCCCACTTTCCGTCGAAATCTGTTTCGGGCTTCGCCAGAGCCGCGTAAAAATATTTAAAATAAAACAAGAACGATCGACTCCACTATGTCGAAATTATTTTTCGATAGCAATGGTTAAACGAATAAAACTTCTATTATTAAGATATAGGAACTGCAAGTTCCAATTTATCATTTCCCCACAAAAAAAAATTGGCCAAAGATAATAAAAGGAACTAAGGCTTTCCAAATCCACAATCAAGTGACGTATAAAGAATTCACAAAATGCCTACTGCATTAACAATGACGTGATATATTGCCTTTCTTCGGGCTCCACTGCTACCTCATTCCCTGACAAATGTAGGTACTGGATTTACGTGTCATTTAACACTAACTGGAATTGCTAGCGTGAAGGACCGTATCGATATGTGTGGGTTCACGCTTTTTCCCGCATCGCAGAGCAGACGGAGCGATTCAAGTATGAAGAGACTCTATGTTCTTCATTTTCCGCCAAATTTTCATTACGCTCGTTTTTCTAAGCAGTATGGGCGTATCTATCTATAGATATTTTTAAGGGGACCTGTACTTTAAATTTGAACAGATATGTTCGTTTATAATTTTTTTTTTATTTATAGCAAAATTTCTGAGGTGGGCACAAGTCTATCCTGGGATGGACAAGGATCGACCTGCCTTCCCCATGCCCTATGCCCTACACCTATGCAAAGCAGAGAAATGAAACACTGCGCTTCATAAACATAAACATACATAGGTCCTAAACATACATAGGTCCTTTCCTAACTTAGCAACCTTGCCTTAGTAGAAAATGTCTCTACCCTGCTATATACGTGATACTGCGTGAAGAAAAATTTACATATAATTTTATATTAACATTTAATGACGACTAATATTGTACGTATAAATTTTTTATGTTAATAGCTCTTATATAACTACAGTGTAAATTTATTATTTTATGCTTATGTTTATTTCACGCTGTTATAGCTCAATTAAAATGCAAGAAAATATGTTTTTAATTTCTTTTTTAAATAGTTTTTTATTAGAATCTGAAATTTAGGTTTTTTATTAAATATTGCTTTTGAAAAGTTACTAATAACAATAAATAATGTATCGCTTTTAATACTTTTAAAGTATTATTCCACTCTAAGGTAAGAAAATGACTTTTACTAGATTTTAGAGTATTATATTTTAATGTGTAAATATAAAATGTATTAATAAAATGCTTAGAAAAAATTCAATAGATACATTTTATGTCATGCTACCCTAAAATTTTCCACACAATTTTAATACTTCTATACCAAAAATGTACATGAAAAGCGTACTTACATAAAAAAATAAAAAAAATATAAAAATTAAAAAATTTCCAAAAAAAAACTTTTCACTCAGCGTTTCAGAAAAGAATACGTGACCTTTGTAAAATAAAAGTCCAATTTCCTTGCGTCCGGAATGAGCGGTAACTTTTCAATCTAATTCACTAACTTCCATTGTGGAGGTCCATTCCAGGGCTCGTTAAATGGCGGCCCGGATATTACTGTGTTCGGTATGAAAAATATTATTTGTTTAAATAGCCTAAGAATATACTAGTCACGTTAAATAAAATATCTTAATTTTTTATTATTGTATGTGAACTGCTTAATAGTATTTTATTTTTTTTATATTTATATGTGTTTACGTTTATATTTCCATTTCTTCGCTCTGGTGTCGAGGCAAAGCGCGGCGTTGAGTTCTGCCGATCAACACGCAATGCCTCCAGAATTCGGCAGAAAGTGGGGAACGGTGTGTTTTAACACTAAGTTCCCTCTGTGTGCGGGATTCACGTGAAACTTTTTTTTTGTTTAATTTAGCTTTGAAAGTGATTGGAATTATTGTACGAGTATATTCTTTCCTTCCTTTTATTTGATGAATGACTTAATTATCTAGAGCACTTTGACGATTTCCAAGACAGTTTTTTTTAAAATGTATACTGCTTGCGATATATGATGAGACAAAAACTGTATGTTTGATATATGAGGACACATTTTTAAACGATTTGTTTTATTACGATACGAATATGTTTTACGAACGATATGTTTTAATTATATAGATTTTTAAAATTTTTTAGACTTTTAAAAGTATAAAACTCAAAAAATTGACACGCCCTGACATAAAAGACAGACTGTCTTTAAAATTTCACTCAACCAATTCGACTGCAAATTGGGAGTTACAAAGAGTGAGTTAACAAATTCAACCACCTGTACCTAAATTTCTGGCAATTTCTAAATGAGATTAGTTTTGCTTAACTTTGACGCTGTCCATTTAAATTAGGCATTATTTTGATATAAAAGAGAAATTTAGTGCTTCTACTTATAGAAGAAATATTTTCTTAAAAGAAAAAAGAAGTACTATCGATTTTTATTGTGCATTGAAACTTTTAACAAGTTGTGATAAATACAATTACATATAACTTCTATAAACTTTTTTGAAGAAGTATGCTAATATAAACAATTGATGTCAATTGTCATAAATATCAAATTTACTATCCAGTCTTACTAATATCACGCTGTATCCTGCCGTTTCCCGTTTTTTGCGTGTTAAGTGGCGGGTTCTGCTTTTACCTTTTAAAGTACGAAATTTCATAAATTATAAATGTTAGTCTTCACTTTGTATTTGCAAAATATAAATACTATTATATTATAACTGAAGTTATAAATAACGAAGTAATAACATCACAAACTTAATGTCATAAAGAATTAACTGAACCATATTTGTTTTAATCAGCAATATGTCGTATATAGAACAGTTATTTTATTATAATTATGGTATTATTATATGGAGGACCCTTAATTTATATATGAATATTTTTGTACAGAGATTATAATCCATCTGGTTTAAAGTTGCCAGAAAGGTCATCTTTGTACTAAAGTCTATTTAAAATGTCATATTATGTATTAAGAATAAAATTAAATCAGTTTCACGCTTTTTTTTTTTTTTTTTTTTTTTTTTTTTCAC
>JAAIXI010000223.1:5277999-5379773 GCA_013403645.1 Heliconius nattereri
TTTTTTTTTTTTTTAAATGTTATTAACATATATAACTTATTTAATATATATTATTATAGTACATTACATATAGTTATCTTTTATATAATTACTTTATACATGTATAGAACACCTTCGCCTATTAGATTTGGCCTGGCTTATGCAGAACGTCTTCCTTAAGTTTTTATCAGTTTCACGCTGTATCTCGCACACAGCAGGGTAGGCAGAAGGAACCTCGTATTAAGTCACTCCGTTTTCTACTTTAATAAATAGTAATTCATTCCCCCGAGTGAGAATCGAAACCACGACCCTCGCGTACATTCACACGCTAGTGCTCATGCGCCGACGGCATTAATATTAATATATATTCCTAAATTATATTATTTTTAAAAGCATGTTAATAAAAAATAGCGTAGACGTTCGACATTGAACTGACGATAGAGCTCGTATCGTAACGAGAAGCTAAAGGGCAAATGGTCATACAAATCTGTCTAGTCTTTTAATAAAAAAATAGTAAAAAACTTTATTTGACCTTATTATTAAGTTTCAGTCATAATTAGAATTGATTTACACTGTTCTATTCATATATATCTATATATATATATATACACATAAAAGTAGACGCAACGGTTCAGGATTCGATTCCAATCCGGGGAAATGAATTATATTAGCTTTCCACCATTGCCTACCCTGTTATATGTATGTGAGGTATATAGTGAAACTAAAAAATGATATATATAATAATTGTAAATTCAATTTATTTTTTAAAATTAATTTTAAAGCATTTTCTTTCTTGTATTGTAATAAAAATATTTTCCCAAAAAATAAAAAAAATAATCTTACGAGAGCCTATGTGATGCTTTGAAGCGATCTTAAGTCGAATCCGTACCGACAGCTCTTCAATTTGTATTCATATAGGCATAACCGATTAGGCAGAAAGAATCTTATATACTCTCCACTCTCCGCCAAAATCTACCAAGTGAGGGGACTCCACACCGCAGTTTTCACTAGGGATTTTAAATTAAAAAGCAATTTAAACTATTTTAAGACTTCCAGATAGCAATTTGAATGAAAGTTTAATGAGACCAGCTATCTAGGATTCAGGTAGAAAATATCGCGTGGAAATCGTCTAGCGTTAGTGGGTACTTGCATTATCGTTGCAATATAACTTGTATTAGATTTATAGCTGGTTCATACAATATTACAATGGATTTGACCAAAGTGTTTTAGAATCAATGCCTAATGAGCCTATTTCTGTGAATTTCAGCTGAAAATTGCATTCACTTTGTGTAAAATTAGGTTTCCATTCAGAATAAATTTAGAATTTGGTTGTTCGTTTTACTTTATGTTTTGGTTGTTATTTTTAGGTATTTTTATGTAATTAATCTTAATTTTTTTATTAAAATTGTTACTTTCAATGTAAATTTAATTTAAATATCAATATGAAAATCGCAATGGACTTTTATTTTCTTGTGTCTATATTAAATTGAAAGGAAAAAAGAAAATTAAATATTCCGTAACGCCTCTAGAATTCGGCGGTAAGTGGAGAAGGAAGTATCTTATAGGGAACGGAGTGTCTTAATACTTGGTTCCCAAGTTGAGTGAAGCTAAAATATATGATCCGTGAATTTGAAGTTTATTTTTGTATTAGAATTAGGCATAGCATATATTATTTCATTTTATTATATAAATTTGACCTAATTGAAAGTTCTGATTGCCTTAAAACTGCTTCAAAAACAAATATCCCAGAGTTGGAAAACACGTTGTAAAGTAGCTCCCGCTGTCCGCACCCTCATTTGCAAACTATACACACTGTAGTGACCGCGATGAATATTTAAATACATTTTAGTTGAATTAACATTTAAAATTTAAATTTTTATACAAAATATTTAAATTGGTAATTGACTATTGTTCCAGTGTTTTTTCAGTAACACAAATAATTACCAAAATATAAATTTTATTATAAAACTTTTTTTCGAATTTGAGGGTATTTCGAACTTTTTCAGCGACACCGGTTGAGTAGAGAAGAAGACGGTACTCCGTTCCTGAGATAGTGGCGAAAATGTATGACTGCAAATTCAACGGGTGTGAGTTCGATTCCCACTGGGGGAAATTAAATTAATATTTCAATTTTCTCATTCTGGTAACAAAACAAAGCGCAGCGAAGTTAAAAAAAATTAAAACAGTATGTAATATATTTACACGTAAAATAGATGGTAAAATAGAATACAAAGGAAGGAAATTAACAATTGAAACTAGAAATTAATTACATTAACTGGACTTACAAGTGTCTGACCCTTTGAAGAGTCCAACGAGTCCCATTGAAATATATGCGTGTTTCCTCTTAATTGTAATAAAATTTCGCCGTGTTAAGTGATAAATGCTTAAAACAGATGTCCATTTCTAACAAGGATCTATTGTTACTGGAGACTAATTTTATTATATTTTTACAATATGTACATAAAGTTTGTAAGATACTTTTACGATTAGACTCTTTCTGCCTACCTAGCTACGTGAGGAGAAACAGCGTCTACCTGTATACATTACATATATAATGTTAACACTAACTAAAGTGTTAGTGCTTAAGTACACCACTCAGCTTTTTCTTTTTCAACTTAAATTTGAATAAGAATAAAAAAAAATCTGCTTCACGCTATATCCCACACGCAGCAGGAAGGCAGAGAGAGGGAACGTAGTGTTAAGACTCACCGTTTCCTAATTTGCGCCGAATTCTGAATGCATTGCGTGTTGAATAGCGGAAATCAACGCCGAAATAACAATGGGTGTATATTTGATTTTTTTTTAAAGTTTTAATGTTAAGAAATACAATTAAATATAGCTACTTCTATAAACTAGACGATCTTTCATCTTTCAAGAAAAAAACTGAAGGAATTTACATTTCAAAAATATACAATTTGTTATTCAAACAACCGAATATCGAATAATAAAAACATTTGTGTTTAAAATTTGCCTTAAATAACGGAGGGTAAGCCGCGGCTATTTATTCTGGAACGACTTTTAATCAAGCTTCATTTAAGGTTATTTACAAAATATTTCTGTGGGAGATGAAACTCGAGTGTAAATATTAGCGTTATATCTGAATGCTTAAATAAATTCAAAGAAAGAAATATGTTGATGATGAGAGACAGATCCAACCCTCAAAAAAGGTTGTGGGCACAGCTACCTTAAATTGCTAAGTGCGAGTCGAGGTAGGAACTTATGATATCTTATCGCTATAATATGTATATTTTTCCATATTATACAGATAGTATGAAAATAAATTTAAAACTTTTCAGCAAAGAAATTTCAAATTCTCAGCAATAACTTTATTCTACTTTTTCGTTACGCAGTCTAGTAAGTATCTATGTGTGCACACGCACACTACAATAATGGACCAATCAGAACAAAGCATTAGCACTGTAATGCTATTGACATATGCTCTATTACAATATTAAATTTCGAATTGTCCGATGAGGATATCTTCTATTTTAGTAGTTAATATTAGATTATATATACCATTTTATAAAATAAGATTATATATACTTTCTTATATTATTAACAATAACCTGTATTATTGCATAATATTATAATCAATGAAATAATGCTAAGAATGTAAGAAACAATATAAATGAAAGATGTTCATTAATTTCATAGCAATCCATCTGTTTCTGCGTTAAATTAAATTAATAAAGAACTTTTATTTCCGTTGTTCAAAACAATCTTTGATGTCAAGAACAGTGTTTCACCAATAAAATATTTCAAATTCAAAGAAGGTATTTATGTAAAGTTGAAAACAATTTCTGGCACGACTTACAACACTTTTAAAGGGAACGATGAAATTATGCCTTTTTAAGGAAATGTTCAAGAACCTTTTATTAATTAAGTTAACACTAAATATTTTTATTTAACTTACTTATATAGATAGGTATTTCTAATATTTGTTATATAAACATAATGTTATTTCATCCAAGCGAGATTCAAATCTACAACTAGCATGTACGTTAAAAAGAGAACTTTTTTCTTCAGAAAGATTTTTTTATTATTAAGAAAGAAATTTAATAAAATTGTATTTAGAATATAAAAGAAAAATAAACAAAATTGTTTTTGGTCGTATCTATTCCATAGTTATGAACGGTCTGGAGTAGCATATGGTTCCCGTCACGTGACATCGTTAGTCTTAAGCACTTTTGTGTGCCATGCTTCTACACGAGGGCCTGACAGAGGTGCAATAAACTTTAGTAAACCTTAAATTATATATTTTAGGTAATTTAAAAACTACAAGTGCAAGTACTACGCAGCTACGATTCCTTTTCGGGGAAATTTTTTATGTTTATTTTCTTTTTTATTTTATTTTTCTTATCTTGTAGTATAAGGTCGTACGACCTTTAGTTCCGCCACCCAATATGCAATGCATTGGATGCGGAGCGTTGACATTAGTTTTTCTTGTCTTTAAATTGAACTTTTTATAAAAATAATTTAAACTGGATTTGAACACGCACCTCTTGGAAACTGTCTAGCGCTTTGACCATTGAGCCATACGTTCTCATCTAGCTTCATCGAAATTCTTATACGCTTGTTACAAATCACTCTGGTCTGGGTGTCGGTTTTGAACTGGTTATGATGGATTCCTGGGCAATTACACCCACATAAATGCAGAAAATACTCCAAAAAAAAACAGGAAAACAGAACTGGTCTATGAAATTGAGTAAAATATCTACAAAGCTATTAAATCTATAGTCAACCGAACAATCTAAAGAAACTCTCTGTAGCAAAACATCTCATTAATTCAATCGTTAGTCGAGTTTATTTTACTTAAGACTGTAATATATTTTACAGGTATTAATTAAGTGGACTGTTCGCGACGTGTGCCTGTTAATATCTCGCCAGGCTTTTGAGCATTTGCATATGAATCGTGGAGGGTGCTAAGTTAATGGCCCATGTGATAGGGATGTACGGGGTAATGTGTGATATACCCATCAGTGTAAAATGTGAAGAATGATATACGGTTCTTGCAAAAAATGTCATTTAATGACGATAGAAATGAATATTAAAGAAAACCTATTAAGAAGAAAGTAATACTATAATAATAAATAATAATATAATAAAGCCTTTTATTTACCGTTGCCACAGTTACAAACTTAATGCTAATTTATTATAGTTTACTTTCTAATTTATTTATTTTATCTACAATATCACTAATAATATTGAAGTATATGTTATAAGGAGATTTTTTTTTCTACTATTGGTATCTATTCTAATTTTTACATTAGCGTTGATTAATTGTTTCTTTACTAATTACTTTATAATACACACTCTACTACACACTCACACTAATTACTTGTTACTATTCATTTACTTTTTTTTTCTTTTTAGTTAACTTTTACTCTTTTTATTTATAAAATATTTTATTTTCTTATTTAATATTTTTCTAAATTATTTATTAAAAGTGATATTATAAGGAACTCTAAATAACACAAAATCCAGTGTAAAAAATAATAATTTAGCATTAAAAATTAATTTAAATCAGCTTCCCGTACACAGAACAGGGTAGGCAGAGGGAACCTGGTGTTAGTTAAGACATTCGTTTCACACTTTGCGAATTATTTTAAGTAGCAGAACTCAGCGCAGCGCTTTACCCCGACACAGCACACAGCGAAGAAATTAAAAATATAAATATAAATAATTATTTTATTTCCTCGAGTGGAGATAGAATCTACAACTAGTCCATTTTACACACACTTCGGCCCCTGCGCCACGAGAGTCATACATCCATCCATGTAGGATTAAATATCCACAAATAAAGCAAAAATCCTTTATTGTATTCATAAAAATGTAATGTTGAAAAATCATATATCAAAACGTATGTAAAAGCTGAATAAACGTAAATTAGTACTAGGTATACGATACCAAAGTTTTGAAATCTAACTAACAAGAGAGCATGCGTTTTGCATACAAATGTATGCAAATTATGCATCCAATACGCGCATTGGGTACTTTTAACAATATAGACCAATTAGAATCAGCGTCGATTGTTAAAAGCACCCTTTAGAGAGGGTAAGGGAAAGACACATGGTCCAGGTTCGAATCCAAGTGAAGAAGACTTTATTTTCAGGGAATATAATTGAAAATATAGTCTATGTACGTACGGTAATTGTAATTTGTTTTAGAATTAATTTTGTAAAACTTAGATTTCATACGATATTAGTTTAGTATTTTTGTTAGTTATTACATTTTTGTTTTTTAATTTCTATTACAACTATGGATTTAATTCAAGTTTTTCAAAAGTGTATTGTACCATTTTTTATAAAGCACTATAGAACAAAACCTAATTGTCGTATGTACATTCAAAATAAAGCATAAAATCAATTCAGCTTCACGCTGTATCCCGCACACAGCAGGGTAGGCAGAGGGAACCTAGAGTTAAGATTAAGACACTCCTTTCCGCATTTTCTGCCGAATTCTGGAGTGAACCAGATCGAACAATATGGAAATATTTCACTTTCTCGAGTGGGGATCGAACCCACACCCGTCGCGTTACAGTCAAACCCCTGTGCAGCTGCGCTACGATGGTCTCAAAACAAAACAATGGTTATGTAATTACTTTCGTTCGTTAAATTTTATTTCTATTCTAATTCGCAAAGCGCGAGTAAACATAAAACGTGTATGTATTGTTTTTTTTTATTGGAATCGCAAATATTTATTCTGCTGGGATTTCCTCACTTTGTTTACCACCGACAGCTAAGCTATATTTTGTTTTAGATTTAATACTTTTATCCTATTCTAGTTTGCAGGTACAGATATTCAAATTATATATATTTTATGTTTTCTCTAAAATTGATATACCAATTTTATCTATCTCTATCTATATTCTTTATTGCATAAAAACAAACATACAGTAATATAAAATGAAAAAATAGTTGACAAGGGTGGACTTATTTCTAAAAGAAATCTCTTCCAGCCAACCAGTGGAAGTGGATATATATCAAAACAGCGGGGAGAGTACAATGAAATTAACAGTAAAAGAAAAAAAAGTAAACAAAATACTTATACTAACACATGAAACATGACACTGACAAAATAGATACATACATATATACAATTATACATTATTTTAATAATAGGTAGAGTTCGTGAAAAATGTTTTTTAAATAGTAAACTTATATTTTTTTATTATTTTATCTATTATTTTAGTTTCACGCAGTATCCCTCACATCGCAGGATAGGCAGAGGGAACGTGGGAATACACCGTTCCCATAAAGACACTTTCCTTTTCCGTTTTCTGAAAGTAGTAAATTCGATGCCGCTAAGCTATTATTTCAATTTATTTCTAAGCTATTTTTATCTATAATTAATAGCTATTAATAGATTAAATTAGCAAAATTCATAATTTCGTTTATTTAATTTATATGAAAACAAAATCCCCACTTTAGTTTAATTATTAACAACCTAGTTATAACTGAAACATTAGAGATTCATTCTCAAATAACATTGTGTTAAGTTCAAGGAGTTTTAATTAAAATATCTTTGAAGTAGAAAACCGTGGTGTAATTTGCTACTGACATTAATCTAAAACGTTAAAGCTTAACCGAGGCAAGAGCACTTTGATTATGAGCTGAAAACATTAGTGAATGATACGAATGTAGTATTTGACGTCAAAAACACTTGTGATTTTCTTTCGTTGGCCTGTAATATATAGTTTAGTTCTAAATATTCTATTTCTCGGGTACACGCTTTACTATCTAGTGTCAAGACCCTCCGTTCAATACTTTCAGTTAATATTTGAGATATTGGCACGAGCGTGTAACAATTCGATGGAAATGCTGGTACGGAGTGTCTTAATCTTGGCGAGTGGATTGAACCCGCTACATTTAAAGTCAGCCGCTTTTCCACCGTGCCACGATAGTCTGTCTAAATATTAATACTAAAATATTATTTAACTACAATTGTTTTATTTTTTCGCCTGGGAAATTATTGTAAAGTATTATTTACGTAGAAGCGATTTATCTATTCATTATTTTAAAATATGACTATCGAGAGTGATAGAGAAAACTTATCAAAGTCCAAAAAATCTAACAATTGTTTCATCAAAATATCCCACCGTTTTAAAATATTGCAAAAAGTATCTTATTCTTTTAAAATTATTATTTACTGTAATTAGTAGATGTAGATTAGTAGACGTGTAGATCCCAGGTTACCTAATAACGTAGGTATATAACGCAGGAATTATAACAGAAATATATGAATTATATTAACGCCACTAAACGTACAACGCCTCCAGATTTCGGTGGAAAGTGGGGAACACATCTTTACGCTAGGTTCCCTGTGCACTGCTGTCTGCGGGATACAGCGTAAAGCTTAATTACTAAAAATAAACAAAAGTCCTTTAATAATAAAATAAAAATTAACATGAGCTGTAAACCAAAAATTAACATGAGCTGTAAATAACAACAAAAAGTCAGTCAGTCAGTACAGATTTCTAATTAATATTAAAATTCAATTCGGATTGCATCTCGTTCCAACGTGAACTTTAATTTAGTTTGTCCGTATTCGGTGATCCTATTTACTATAAAACTGGGAGAATTGAATTTTTATTATTTTTTTTAATATTTCCCCGCTTCAGGAAAAAACGGGTCAATTAGTTTGTAAATGGTAACAAATGGGTTCCAATTTGCTCTGGCTATGCTTTTCTCTTTTTTATTTTTATGCATCTCCTGCATTTTTATAGTGCACTGAAAGCACCTTATAACAAGTCCTTCTGTAGTAACAACATACTCAATATGTGATTTCTGGATGAAAAATAGATGATTTTTGGATGAAATCGCATTATTCATCCAGAGAGAAATGGATTTGTTTTTAGAGCCGTTTGTTTTAGAGACGGTTATGTGTTCGATTCTAACTTGTGGGAAATTTACTGTTGTTGCCTCTTTCTGGTAACAGGGCAAAGCGCGGCGTTAAGTTCCACTCAATGCTCATGGTCCCGTAAAATGAAATGTTTTACACTTCGTTTCACTACTAGGTTACCTCTTCCTACCTCGTTATATGCGGAATATAAAATGCTGAAAAAGTATCTCTAAGTACTCCAGACCTCGTGCCTCGTCAAAAAGTCTAAAGTGTCTCTATCTCGTGGTGCAATGATAAATTATGGATCTATAACAGAGTAGAATCTAGTACCTTTTAGAGAATTCACATCACTTTTAAGGCAGTTTTACTATCTGACGTAAATAACGTATCTTTGCATTTAGATGGTTCGCCGTCAGTCGACGGTATTCAGATAGGAATAAAATATTATCTTTTAAATGTATCTCAATTTTTAAGTATTCTAGTGTCAATCTATAAATTTACTGTACTTTTTTTTGCTTCACGCTGTATCTCGTGCACAGCAGGGTAGGCAGAGGGAGCCTCGTGTCAAGACACTCCGTTTCCCATTTTCGAGTGGGGAACTGTTCTAATAGTATAATTAAATATATTTTTAATATTTTATAAAACCTAATAGCCTTGAGTGGGAGAAAGGGGGAGAATCAACGATGGTTATAAACAAAATAAATACAGATATGAATCCATCAATACAACCATAAATCTGAAGAAATCCAATTTCACAAATAGCTTACAATAAATCATTTTCATACGCTAATGGTCTTTATAATTTGTAACGAGCGTCTCAATATTTGAGTGGTGTTTATACGTAATAGATGGTAAGTGATTGGAAGCCGATAAAGGAGATTTTAGTTAAGCTACTTTGGAATAATAAAAATTATGTTGCTATTATTCAAAAAAACCATCGCCGTCCTCCAACCCGGTGGACCTCAAGAAGACAGCGGGAACCCCCAGGATTCAAAGGCCGCACAACCGGACGGAGTAGCGAGCATCAGGAGAGGACTATGTCCAGCAGTGGACTTTAAAAGGCTGATGGATGGATGGATGGATATAAAAAAAATAAATAAAAATAATTTATTTGTTCAACAGATTTTACACAGAAATAATTGTTACAGAGATCTCCTATTATGCAAGCAATGCCTGTATTAGGAGACCCCGCTCTTCTAATACAATATTAAAAATATGTGCTTTAACATTGAACTCAACAAACATTTTCCAAATAAAACAAATTAATTATTTTGTTCATATATAAGTTATGCTGATCATGTAATTATGTGTATATACTTGCATAAGTGTGTGTATGTGAATGTGTGCGTAAGTGTGTGCGTGTGTGTGTGTATATATTTTTTATTTATTTATGAGTTAAACCACAGAGTATTATCCAATTCAGGCGATACCTCACCTGATGTACCAGCAGACCATGAAAGTAATAATAATTTCCTTCCACGCGCCACCGAACTGTAGAATGGCCTACCCGCGGCACTGTTTCCAGGTCGGTACGATATGGGTACCTTCAAACAGCGCATCTATCTCCACCTCAAAGGCCGGCAACGTACCTGTAGCTCCTCTGGTGCTGCACGGGGTCGTGGGCAGCGGTGCTCACCATTAGGTGACCCGAACGCTCGTTTGCCTTGTCCTTTTTCCATTAAGAAAAAACCATGAAAGTATACCATGTAGTTCATGAATTTAGGATTAAGCACCGAATTCACACATTTATTCTTTTAGACTTCAAATTAGCAATTTCTCAGTTTGTAAAAATATGAATTTGAAGTAAAAATCTACACATACAATGAAACAAATAAATGAGAACACCTTAATTTATATCAATTAACTATAAACTAGATTAGAAATTATAATACTCGGGAATAATTGTTAAACTTTATTAATAAATTTCTAAATGTTTGTTTCTAACATAATATAATATTTCTTTATTACTAAAAGTGTCATACATTTTCGTAACACCAAAACATAATTTCTAACAAATAATTAACTAATTACTTACGCGTATAAGTGTACCTATAGATAATTGTCTTCTAACTAACGTGAGTAATTAGATTAAAAGTTATCATAAATTTAAAAAAGCTTTGTCGTTGGAATTTTCTGAGCACTACTAAAAGGATTCCAGTATTCTTAATTCTAGTATTCTTGCAAAAGTAACATTAAATATTTAAGCTATACGCTAGTTTGTAATTTTAATACGTTCATTGAACAGTTGCAAGAGATATTAAATGTAAAACTTGCATCTTTTGTAAAAAAATTAAAGAATGTGTGAATGTAAACGCGACACGAAACGCGACGAAATTAAATATTAAATACTTTTAATTTGCTGCATATTTGTATGTATTTATGTATGGAAGTATATATGTGTAATGTGTACGTTTAATTAGGTATTTATATTTGTATATCTATACTAATATAATAAAGCAGAAGAGTTTGTTTGTTTGTTTGAACGCTAAGATCTCTGGATCTACTGGTCCGATTTACTTTGTTTTTGTTTTGTATGGAAGCTGCATTCTTCAGAAGTGCTATAGGCTATATAACATTACATTACACACATGTACTAATATATTAAAATACTTTCTAATTTGACATGCAATTTATTCTGCCATGTTAATAACTACCGTCGTTGCTAAGGAACGGTTTGCAAAGTTTGTTTGTTGTTTTAAGAAAACGTTACCGAAAATGAACTTATATTTTGATATTGATCCTTATAAAAATAAATATAATAGTCACTTTTAGCATTTTATCTAGATTGAAATTATAGTTTACTGTATAACATTCTAATAAATAATTAAGGAGATGTCACTGATTCGCAATGACCTAGCCTTCGGGCGGCATAGTATGAGTATGACCGACGCGAACGGGCAGATGGTTTTATAAATTTTCATACATTTTCGAACTATTGTTAATTTTTATGTAATTATTTGCTGTTTATAATTTATTTAAACTACACTTTGGTTCTCTTTTTCTTTTATTTGATATTACTCGCTAAAATTAACCTATTTAATATAGAAAAATATTTAGTTATTTCATAGAGTCGACATCTATGTACGCGCGCACGGAAAACTTTAGGTACTTTTTCTAATACTAAGAATATCCTTTACTAACTTTTACTTCTTTTGTTGATTCATTCAATAACTCAGATAGATCAGATATTTTTTTATAATATGTTTCTACTTATTATTATTTTTTATTATCATTTAGGCTTATATTTTCTTTCTGATTCTTTTGAAAACTGAAAATAAGTTCATAAATATATTTAATAAATATTCTTATAATTCAAGCAGGCGTAGCCGCGTCCGGGTCCACTAGTATTTAATATATGTATGCTGTTTGCTTTATAAATTTATAATAATTATTGTTTACACCTCTACCCTTTTCCTTCCTTTTTTATCCTATGCCTTAAGGTTGCCTGGAAAACATCGCTGTTTTAGCGATAAGGTCGCCTCTTGTACATTTCCGTTTTTTTTTCTTTTTTGGTATCTATTATTGTTATTTTCTTCATGGGTGTACAATAAAAAGTATTATTATTATTAGTATTATTGCTCTGGTTTCGAAGAAAAACACGCAATGCCTTTTGATCTTGGCAGAGAGTGGAGTGTTTTACCACGAGGCTCCCTCTGCCTACCCTGCTACATGTGGAATAGCTCCTCAATTTTAATTATAAAATGTGTATTTAATAGTATTAAAATAAATAATTTACTGTACATTTTGTGAAATAAACTAATTAAGTGTCATTTGTGTATAAAATAAGAAGAAGAACAAACGAACGAATAAGAATACGAACGTAAAACTGTGTAACCGCCGTGAGCTATCGTCTGTCAGTGAGCTAACGGAATGATTTTCAAAATTTCTAAAACCCGAGGAGTATTTGTTTCTTATTTTTTTATATTCCCACACATATGTTACTACACAAAACTCATATTTATAGTGAGCTACCTCCCTTCTCACATTTTGGCACCGTTATTGTCTCACTCTGCTTGACGAGTTGGAAGCTTAGCTGCAGACATACATATTTGCCTCAGACAAATACACCAATACAAAAAAAAATACAGTACTATACTACCTACCAGTAATATAATTTATCAATAATTTCTAAAGTTGGCTAATAATTGCTCCTATTGCCCCTATTTTTTTTTAAATATTTTATTTATTTCAATTTATTTATTTTCTTCTTACTTCTTATACATATATATAATAATAAATTTCCTCTTCTTTATTTCCTCACAGCCTATTGCTTTCCATTTTTCAGCATATTAATAATGGATAAGCAAATCATGACCCGCAAAGCCTCTGCAAAGGACGTAGAAGTCAAACTGAAGCAAGCCTTACAAGAACTTAAATCTTCCCAAGATCTCTGTAAGCAGCTTCTCCAGGAACGTGAGGACAGTGAGAAGGAAATTGCCATTATTATAAAAAGAAATAAAGACTTGAAAAATGAACTCACTGAATTGCATGCAAAAAATTTAGAAGTACTGGCACAGCGAGATAAACTACATAGTATCTTAGGTACATTTGACCAGTGCAGCAGTGAACATGAGAGGGCTCTGGACAGAATTACAGAGTTGAAAATTCAATTAGGGGAGGCCAATGACTCAATTCTTAAATTTAAAAGTCATGAGGCAAAAAAAGATTTTAAAAATATCTCATGTTTATATGATGAGCTGGTGGGATGTAACCCACAATTGAGTTCCTGCTTGAGACCAGTTTTGATTAATTTAACAAAGGATCATTCACATGTTGAGCAAAATATTAAGATTTCATCAAAAAATATATTAAATTTAATAAATTTATTAAAAAAAACTAATAATAATATAATAATAATAAAGCCTTTTATTAACCGTTGCCACAGTTACAAGCTTAAAGCTAATTTAATATAGTTTACTTTCTAATTTATTTATTTTATCTACAATATTCCTAATAATATTTAAGTATATGTTATAAGGAGATTTTTTTTTTCTACTATTACTATCTATTCTAATTTTTACATTAGCGTTGATTAATTGTTTCTTTACTAATTACTTTATAATACACACTCTACTACACACTCACACTAATTACTTATTACTATTCGTTTACTTATTTTTTTTTAAACTAATAAACTTCTGTAATTAAAAAAAACGAATAAACTTCTGTAATTAAAATTTCCAGCTTGGCAAATAAACATATTAAACAATAATACATTAAAATTAATAAATAAACTGGAATGTTATAATAATAGATTGATTCAAAGCAGGTTTATGTATGACCGAGACACATTCCAGCTGCAAGATGAAATAAACAACTTAAACAGCTCCCTCAGAGCACTAAGTGAGTAATATGAATCCTAATAAAATCAAATAAAAGAACATATTTTAGCTGCAGGTGCTGCAGGTTGACCTTTGCAATTACAACATGGAAAGAGTTGAATCACTAACAAATAAACAAAGTTGTTCAGTTATAGTTTCCACTAAATCAATTCCCTCGCAAAAGATAAACAATTCTGAGGCTGTGGGTGACTCGGCCATGCATAATTTACTCAATAAAAATAAGAAAAATAATTTATATATTGTCAATTCCTCCCGCTCCTCAATCAAATAATATTTGTTATATCTGATAAATTAGGTCAAGGCTTTGGGTCCCTACTTAGTTAACACTTTTCAAATGTATTTAATGCATGTTCGCCTGGAGCCAGTTACCAGTTTAATATAAAGAAAATTATGTCCATGAATTTAAATGAGCATAGTACTGTTGTACTATTACATGGGCATAGTTTGTCAGTGGGGAAACAAGATATTATAAAGAGTATAGAAAACTGGCTTGACTTACATAGTAAAACTAAATGTAAATTTATTATATGCTCTTTTCCATATTCTTCTTCCCTCATAGAAAAACAAAATTAATATATATATAACCTGAATTTAACATTATATAATACGACAGAACGTAATAGCGACGCATAATTTTATTTGGATTTAAATAAATTTATTTATAATAGCGGTAAGTTGACAAAAGATATATTGTATCTACCTTTATATTTTAAGAAAAAAAATGCTACTTTAGTAGCATATAATATACAAAACCCCGTTGTACATGGTATAACAAAAGAAATAAAATGTACTAGGTAATAATACTTCTGTAAAGTAAAATGATGTAAGTTCCAATTTAAACTAGACTATAAGACAACGCCTAGGTCATTTAAATTTAACATTGTACATCAGAATATGCAAGGCCTAGGAGGCAAAGAACTGGAACTAGAATTATTCCTAAAAAAAATCAATATTCATATAATGTGTATAACTGAGCACTGGATCTCGAGATGTAACAATACAGTAAATATTGATAATTATAAATTGTCAAGTTCGTTCGTTAGAGGGAAGGCCATCCGCGGCGGCTCGCTTATATTAGTGAGAAATGATATACGTTGTAAATCGCGACCAGATATAGTAGCTCTCTCCGACGAACGCTCCATTGAATGGTCCTGCGTTGAATTCAATAGACATATTATAGTATGTGTGTATCGACCCCCCTCAGGTAGTTTTGAAGTATTTAAAGAAAAAATGGAGGATGTTCTGAATAACTTGAGTTCGAATAGTAAATCTTTAATCGTATGCGGAGACTTTAATATAGATATAATACAGGTAACATCATTAAGCCTTCGTCTTCTAAACTAATTTAAATCTTTTAATTTGTTTAATATTTTCTCTGAACCAACTCGTATAATGAATACGTCCGCTATTTGTAAAGATAATGTTTTTTGTCATTGTGAGACTGTAGAAAAACAAATAAGTATATTGTAAAGTTTTCAATTTACTCTTTACAGAGTTTGATAACATTTTTAAAGTTAAACAAATATATAAAAACTCGCAGTTAACTTTTAGCGACTGGGCAACTGTTGGTATATACCGAGGCAGAAACAAACTATACAATTTATATAATATGAGGTAGTGGAATCAAGATCCGGCGTTCTTGTTAAAAGTTAGAAAATTTTTCAAAAATGTTTAAAAAGGTATGTGTCCAGGCTAAGTCTATGTATATAAGGGCAAAAATGTTGAACTCTAATAATAAAATTAAAGCTACATGGGATGCTATTACTACTGTAACTGGGAGATCTAGAGCTGTCAGTGAACCTATTAAATTAAAAGTTAATAATATAATTTTAAATTCAGATTTAGAAGTGGCAAATACTCTTCAATTTTTTTTTCCGATATACCTATTGAAGTAACACGTTCACTGCCATCATCTCCTTCGGAAGCAGAATTACTACTAAAATATAAATAGCTGTAGACAAAATTTTGTGTTTAAGAATGTGTCACTAGATGAAATTGCCAAAACTTTTAAAAGCCTTAATTTAAAGAAAACTGGTGACTTATGGGGCATGTCTGTTAAAGTTCTTAATTCAGTTATACCTAATATTGCTCCTTACCTTGCTTTCATTTTTAACAATTGTGTAGAATCCAGTACTTTTCCTGACTTAATGAAATATAGCAAAATAGTGCCGCTTTACAAAAGTGGAAATAGATCTGAGCCTGGAAATTACAGACCGATCTCTGTTTTACCGTCCTTAAGTAAAATATTTGAAAAAATAATGTTCAATCAGCTCACAAATTTCTTAAATATTAACAATTGTTTCCATAGTGAGCAATATGGTTTCACCAAAGGCAAGTCCACTACGGATGCGGGTGCTGCACTCCTAAAGCACATTTATGACGCATGGGAGAAGTCACAAAATGCTATTGGAGTATTTTGTGATTTATCCAAAGCCTTTGATTGTGTTGACCATGAAACTCTGTTATTAAAACTATATCATTATGGTATACAGATTTGTATACAGATAGATCTTATTGCCTCATATTTAAAACGAAGAATCCGGAAGGTTAGTATAAATAATGTAAAATCATCTGGATCTCCTCTAAAGATGGGCGTTCCACAAGGATCTATTCTCGGTCCTCTTTTATTTCTTATTTATATTAACGATCTGCCTTTTTATGTGAAGAACCTATGTGATATTGTACTTTTCGCGGATGATACCTCTTTAATATTTAAGGTTGACCGAAATAAAATAAACTATGACGAAGTGAATAGTGCATTATCGCATATTCTTCGTTGGTTTGATGTTAATTATCTAATGTTAAATGTGAAAAAAACGAAATATATTGAAATTACTTTACAAAACGTTAAAAACACAATTTTAGACTACTAATTAAAGGAGAAGCTGTTAATTTGTCGGAATCAGCTATTTTCCTAGGTGTAACTATAGATTCCAAACTCCAGTGGAATGCTCATCTGGAAGTACTTGCAGATAAACTTAGCTCTGCCGCACTCGCAATTAAAAAAGTAAGACAAATGATGGACGTTGAAACTGCTCGACTGGTCTACTTTAGCTATTTTTATAGTATTTCATCTTACGGAATGCTGCTATGGGGCGGTGCTGCAGATATCAATTCAATATTTATTCTCCAAAAAAGAGCCGTGAAATATATTTATAATCTAAGAGCTCGAGATTCTCTGCGAGATGTTTTCAAAGATGCAGGTATTATTACAGTTGCTTCCCAATTTGTATATTATAACATTCTCTTTGTCCGACAAAATATACATTGTCATAGCAACCATAGCGACAGTCATACGATAGGAACGAGAAATAAAGATAAGCTTGTTACACCAAATTTTCGCCTCCAAAAAGTTAATAAATCCTTTATGGGTCTGAGTATACGTGTATATAAGTAAAATTCCGCAGTGTATTCTTAGTTTGCCACTACAAAAATTTAAAATATCTGTAAAAAAAATTCTAACAAGTAAAGCGTATTACACTGTTCAAGAATATTTAGAGGATAAACATGTATGGAATTAATGTCTATTGAATGTCATGCAGGATAGCTGCCAGCTAATGTAATAGATTGTACCATTGATTTTGAAAAGAGCAACTGTTGAGTTTCTTGCCGGCTCTTCTCAGCAGAACTGCCTTCCGAACCGGTGGTAGCTTTTTATTCATATGTTCATTCGACGATTCAAAAGTGCTTATAATAATTGCCTACTTATTTGAATAAAGAATATTTTGAATTTGAATTGAATACAACATCTGGCTGGTTGTAGCTTATAGGTATAAATCTCATTTGTTGTTATAAAGTCTATAAATAGGTATATCGAGGTCCTCCTGACGTAGGGGCACAAGGTGGAACTGTAAACGCGACTGTTCGATTCTCCTTCGGGAAAATGAATTATTTAAGGATGGATACGCGGGATGGCGAATTGTAAACGCGAAGGATGAAGGTTGTGTATTCGATCCTCACCTGTAAGAATGAATCATTGTCACTGAAAAGAAAATACATGCCTAACAGTACATTCATTTTTTTTATTTTCGATGACTTCTCGCATTTATTACCAAATATAGATACAGATTCTAGGGTTAAGATTCTAGATTCTCCGCTTTTTCTAAAATACATATTATAAATATATAATGTAGCATTACATTAGTTATAAATATTTATTTATAGGTAATTAGTTGACAGTTGAACTCTGACATTGGTGCCTTGTGCTATAATATTTGATTGCTATTTGATTGACTTTATAATGATTATCTACAGGTACAAATATATAAAATACCTACTATCGGCCCGCCCGCGGCTTCGCCTGCGTGAACTACGTTATTATTCATTTCTGTCTCCATGACTACCTACGTCCTGTAAGTGACGTCCATGCAAAATTTGAGATTCCTAGCACATATGGTTTCTGAGATTTCGTGATGAGTGAGTGACCTTTCGATTTTATATATATAGATGACAAATAATTTTGTGGTATTGTGTGTTGACTGGAGGAATTCAACCGCGCTTTCCCTTGATACCAGGGCGTAGAAATGAAAATATTTAATTTCCTCGAATGAGAATCGAACCCATAATCTTTAGTTTTTTCGCTTACAATGGCACGCTTGTGTAACGACGGACCTTTAATTTTTATTTAACATTCGTAATTAATAGAAAATGTATAAATATAGGCCCTTATATCATAATAGACAATATAATTAATATTAAGAATATAATAATTTTATGCAATTCATAGTTCTTAAAGAAATGGGGAAGCTGTTAACACGCTTCGTTCAGCGGTTTGGGCTTAATTAATAAGAGCTTGAAATAAAATATGAATCAACAGCCAGGCCAAGGAAGCCTTCCATACCTTTTTGATTTTTTTTTATTTGAATTTAAATTTCCTGTTTTAATTTAAACCTCACTTTACAGAAATAAAGAAATACAAAAAACATAAACAAAGCTTTATTTGAGTTATGATTTTACACGTCAATGTATACAAAAAAAAACCTTACATTTTAATACTTTTAGAATGTTTATACAAATGAGCATAAACGTTGATTGCAATTACAATTTCATTTTGGTCTGTGGCGATCTCGAAATATGCGGTCAGCCGCAAAATGGTTATAATATGAAAATTTAACTATGGAGGTAATTCTTGCATATATTTACACAAATATTTCATTGAAATAAGCCACAGTACAAACGAGAAGCCGATGTATATAAAATGACAGGAATCGTCCTGGTTTGCCATTTTTTTTTTATGTAGTTACCTTTCCTTACCCATAAATATGTTGCAAATTAAGAAGAATAGGATACCGAGGACCACCATTGAACCAACGATAGTTAAAAATTGGTTCAGATTAAAATATAAACCGCATTTATTACTCATTTTCGATGGACTCCAAAGCTTCTGGCGTAAGATTTAAAATAATATTTCTGTTTCCTTTTGACAAAACATCTAAATACTTTGGATTTTTGATGATACTTAAGTTCCTTGAAAATATTTGCACATCCAGCTCATAACAACTAGAAGGGTTACGAAAGCGAACGCTATTAGCAATATTTGGAGTAAATCGATATTATAGCAGACCTCGTTCTTCCTCCCCATATCAAGCTCGTCCGTTAACTATATGGCAGACTATAAGAAATAGTAAGACAAGGATAACTATAGAACCTATTATCATCAGGAGCTGGTTCAAATTGAAACTTAGTCCACAGCTCGTGTCGCGCTTTCGACCCATATTACAACTTTACGGTTCTTACATTGTAGCTGATTGGCTGTGGCTACTTCTAAATTTTCATATTATTTACAGTATTTTGGAATTTTCTTCTTTTTTTTATATTAAATTTTTCTTTCTTTATATTTGCGACATGGATATTGAGTGATGATTTTGACAGTGTTGCAATGAAATTATAGATTTGACAGTTTTGCTTATGGACCGTGAATTATGAAAGAAATTAGTAGAAAAAGTTTACATTACATTTATTAATTATAACAAATAAATTTTCTATTAATCATTACGCCTTAAATGTTATTATATAAATTAAATCTTCTTAAAACAGCATTGATCTAAAGCCAGGCTTTTCAACGGTTATTAGAAATAAAAACTCACGGTGCTCCTCCTCGACCGCCACTGGCCGCGAGACGCGGGAACTAGAGTCATTCGCGAAACGCGGCGGGTCAGAAAAGGGCCTGGGGTTGGATAGCCTTAAGTTGAATGTACTACGTCATTTAGTTCTCATGTTCAGTCATTTGTTTAAAAATAACAATAAATAGAATTTCGTAAAATAATGACATAAATAAAAATTTATTTCTTATAAAAACGATAAACAATATAAGGAACGTTACCATTTATACATAACGATTTTTTATTAAATAATATTTTAGAATAAGAATATAATTTTATATCTGGCACCTAAGTTATACATTCCTTCACTAAAACCATGTTGACTCTTTAGAAACTTTACTAGAGGTAGCAAGACAGTTAGTTCTCCGAGCTCCGAATTCAGAACATTGCGTGTTGAATTGCGGCGTTCAACACTGGCTTTTACTAAAACCATTGGCTTTATCTAAGTCCGTGTTTATAAACCGCTCTCAAATGAAATCGATCTTGAGATGCGGTTTTCATTCATAAATATATGAATTCAGACTTGAAAGTAGTTTATAAATACGGGACTTAGTATTTACTGCCTAATATTGTTTTATTGAGACAGTTAGATTTTTTAACAATTTTAACCGAATTTAAAATAGTTAATAGGTACACATCAAGAAAATCATAAAAGGTCTGTTAGACCTTATACAATTTGGAAGTTTCCCTAGAAGTATTTTATAGTTTTTTCATTCAAAAATAAAACCTAATCGAAAAACTGAACAGAGCCCAATACCACACCACCGTTAGTTAGCACTTTCCAACTCCGCTTTGCTCGCGTACAATAAGTAAATATATTTAAATTAGTCTTTTGAAATATTTTGAGTAATGTTGAAAATATACCTTTTTTAGGCAGATTATCATTAAAAAAAATCATAATTTACTAGATTTTAATTTAAATTTTAATTATCATTAGATATAACGTCCTCTTAATTTTATTATAAATATCCATGCTTCATACAAACAATACATTTCCCATGAAAATTTTTATAATGAATTTGAATATTAGAATACTTTTTACATAAACATCAGGCGTCCATTTTTGTTTTCCTGTAAAAAATATAAAATAATTAGATAATTTATAATGTGTTTTTCTTAAGATAATCCCACATTATATATGTACATACATAATTACCGTCATGGCGCACAGGCACAAGACTGTAAACACGACTGGTTTTGGATTCGATTCCTTCTGGAGGAAATGTTTAATATTTTAATTTATTCCCTCTAGTGTTCATTTCGCCACTCAATATACAATGCCCGAGAATTTAGCGAGAAATGGGGAACGGAGTGTCTTAACACTAGGTTCCCTCCACCTACTAAGCTGTGTGAAGCGTGAAGCTGGATAAAAATATATGTACACAATTCACACCATATAATTGTCCTGAAACTTATTAAAAAATGAATATGTCAAATGAAATTATTGACTAAAACCAAAATTATATACAGATATATTATTTTATGTTATTTACAAATATTCTAAATATTTTACAATACATATTTACAACTCGAAATGGTTTCATTTGTTAGATTCTTTACAAAAACACCACCCTTATTTTTTCTTCGTCTTTTTTCACAATGTTAACTTTTTTTACCTTTTACGCTATATCAAACACGTATGAGGGCAGACAGAGGAAACCTGGAAACCTAGTGTTAAGACACTCCGTTCCGATGTTGACATTTCTGTTCTCCACTTTTCGCCGAATTCTGGAGGCATCGTGAGTAGTGTGGAGGAATTCAACGCCGCGCTTAACCTCGTCACCAGAGCTAAGAAACATTAAATATTTCATTCCGCCAACTGGGAATCGAAGCCACAATGATTACAACCGTTTACAATTGCACCCTTTTGTACGATACGACCCTCATCTAAATTAACTAACATATAAAATAATTGGGATGTGAACGTCGAAATCGAACAATCCCATGAAACTTACATTTACTTCAGCAGAGTTGACAGACCTCGGGACCTCGTGTTAAAACACTACCCAATTTTCGAGGCCGCGCTGTCTCTATTACAGGGCGAAGAAATGAAAATAGCTCATTCCCTCTCGAGGGAATCGAACTCCCGTTCATATTTACACTCATTAGTACCGTCACCAAAAGCCCACTAATGAAACAGCGATATCAGTTTTTAAACCTTTTAATTGCTGAATATCTTAAATTCTAAACATCCCATCCACTACTAATTTACTATTCAAACAAAAATCCTAAACACAAATAGTTTAATAAACACGACGACTTCAGATTAATCAGTATTAATAATGTATCCATGGTCTTAGCTATAATTTAAGAAAACATCCGTTCCGCCGTTCGAAGAATATCAGCTCTTTTATAGTTGCTTGTTTTCTTTAAGGGTTTTTGTGTAGGTGGTTTTAAAATATCAATTATGATAATTGATATTTTATCATGCATCTATATTTTACGAGGTGGGCAGAGAGAATCCATGGATTAAATGCCATTTTTTTTCTCCATTCTCTTACGGACTATTATTGTATCTTATTAATTACTTAATATATTTAGCCCTCAAAACATTTATATTTTAAATAAGCCTTATCTTCCTAGTGGTATTTAGAACCACTTAAAAGAAAAACGCAAGACAAACACCCAACGTTGTTAAAATGAAGATACTTGTGTTGTACTATTTTTATTACTTAAAAGTTAGACTATGTAATTATTTGGGCTATAGAATATCGGCTTTCTTTGCCCACCCCAAATAAATAAATTGAAATAACCTAAATATATATATTTAGAAGACACATAGTAAAATTGGAGTAAACAAGTATGTCGAAAACAGTATGTACATGTTAATAATATAGGAATATTTCATGAGGTCTGGCTTGGAGGTCATATTCAAAAAAAAAGATATAAAAATCTTAAGGAGAACGTTGAAAATTTGTAAAAAAAAATTGAAAAATTATTGTTACACAGTGAACCGTTTTGACAAAATTTGAGCTTAATATTAAATAAATAGACGTAATTGTGGAGTATTACCATTTATCTACCTAAATATCTGAAGTACAACCTAAATATCTGACAAGCGCATCTTTGGCTTAGAGCATGCAGTGCTAAATCTATACACAAATATTAAATTAAATAATATTAGTATAGCTTTCCCGTAAACCCGTAAATTACTGTTTTTTGTACTTTCTGATGGCCTTCCTGCGTGTGTTCTCCATTGTGCGGACAGTTAGCCACGTGACAAATTGACTAGAAATACAATTCAAATGCTCGATTAGACCGAAGAAAAGCACGTGAGGGAAGTATCCAGGTGTTCTAGAAGTAATTCCAACTAAAGACAATGCAGATTTAACGAATGTTTTGGCAGTGGGTGCCAAAAGGCCACTGCGACGGATGCCGGACATATTGGAGCAGACGAAGCCGGGCAACACGCATTGTATAATAATACCCTGTTTGGAGTATTCCATTTCGAGTCCTTCTGTAAACTTGTCCACGAAAGCCTGTAAGAGATGGTTATATTATATAATACGGCTAATGTATCCTGGCCGCCTTGAAGTTAGGCTGTAAGCTATGCGCATTATACAGTCGGGATCCTAATTATCAAGAGTGGGAGAAAAATCCTGAAATCAAAACTGCGCAGCTCGTCTATAGCTAACTTCAGTGCGGCCACGAGACATCGGAAGTACCTACTATACGTATAAGACCAAATCAGTAGTAGAATAAGTATTGCTTTGTGGAATTTAATTTACATATATATCAATTCATATTGTATATATGCATATAGGTAGGTATGTCTGTGTAACTGTAATGCGGCGGTAGTGGGTTCGATCCCTACTCGGAGAAATTAATTATTATTTATTTATAAAAAAAAAATTTTCCACAAATTAGGAAACCGAGTGTCTTAACACTATTTATGTCTGCCTGCCCTGTTATATGTGAGATACAGCGAGAAAGTGTTTTTTTAGCATGACATAATATTGGAATGTGAATAATATGATATTTATTGTAATTTAAGAGGTTTTTCATTTCAAGCTTAAGATACTCTCGTTAATTATACACGATAAATATTTATTGACGTCAAGAACATAAATTTAATAACTCTTTGAGATTTTAAGAAAAAAATTACTTATTCAAATCCCATCACGTTGGAATTTTTTTTTTCTCAAAAAGTATTTTTCCATTTTCTAAGTGCATTAACACAAGAAAAATGTTAAAACTATTTAAGAAACAGTATTATCACCTGCAAATTGATAATTTTAAGCATTTATATTTGACATAGCATGATGAGAACGTATGACTTAGTGGTTAGAGCGCTTAAATGGTTACCGATAGGCATGGGTTCAAATCCTAGCTGGATTTTTAAAATTTTCAAATATTTTCAATAAAAAACTTAATAAAATATATATTCTCATACCTTAGAAGCAGCATATACAGTAAGAAGTGGGCTGGGTATCATAGAAGATCCAGATCCTATGTTAACGACCACACCCTTCCCACGTTTCACCATAGCTGGTAAGACCATGCCAGTCATCCGCGTCACAGATACCATGTTAGCTTTTAAGATATTGCCGATTGATTTCTCCCTGGTGGCAAAAGAGATAAAAACAGTTCCATAATTTCTCCTATATATAGATAGATAGCAGAGAAGAAAACCGTCGAGACAACCCAGTTCCTGGACTCAACCCCGCGTATTGTTTTAGCAGTTTATCGCCTTCGAATAGGTAGGGGAGAGCGGGGCTAAAAGTTACCAAGGTAAGTTGTTCCGATGGAAATAATTTCGCGGGGAAAAGTGATAGGAATATTTAGTAAACATATAGTGAAATGCAATGTAATAGCGCATCCATGGTCATCATATTGAACAATCCAGTGGCACCCGAAACTCGAGTCACTAGCCTCGAGTATGTTTGTTTATTTTACATATACGAGTATTATCTACTATTTCGGAACACTATTTGTAAATTATTTATGTTTCCTAATCTTATTTATATTTAGAAAAAAATTTAACACGCGTTTTTGGGGCTAGATGTTCCCCTTTTTGGGGCATGTTGTGACCTCGGAAAAACTTTCGCCAATTCATTTGTACCAATAAAGGGATGTAAATATTGTAATTTTTCATGCTATAAAAATAATGTAATTTAGTAACATGCGGACTTATGCTCGAAAATCAACTCGAGGTTATGTGTCATATGAGTTGATGCAAAAAGCAGCGGATGTAATTTTCAAAGATTGCAGGAATAAGATAAAAACTGTTACCAAAGAATTACATATACATATTGAGCGCGAAAAGCTACATCTATAAAATCATTGTTTATTATTTTGGTTTAACAAAATCAAAATAAGTTTTACTTTAAACCGACTTCTGTAAGAAAAGGAGGTTATCTATTCGACTGTATTTTTTTCAATATTTTTTTATGTTTGTTCCCTCATAACTTTTGATTGGGTGAACTGATTTTGATATTTTTGTTTTTATTTGAAAGGTGAAGCTTCCCGAATGGTTTTTTTTTGATCCATGTCTGTCAATGGTATCTATGAGAAAATCTAGACGAATAACTCAATGACGCGCCAACCGATTTTGATGATTCAGTTGAAAAGAAATGCAACGATGGTGAATCTTACTTCTGACAATAATTTTAACAAAGTTTTCCCTTGTAACTATTGCAGTATTATTAAATTTTACCAAAATAAAAACAATATTTCTCAATTTTGACTGGATTTTATAATCGTTAACACTAGGTTCCCTCTGCCTACCCTGCTGTGTGCGGGATACAGCGTGAAGCTGATTAGAATAGATACTTGAGTTTCCAATAGGACATTATTAGATTAGAGAAACATTCTAGAAACGATTACAATAAAATTATGTGAGGTGACTCTAAATTATTACGATCTACATTAAAATTACTGTGCATTTTATTCTAACGAAACCATAGAAATGGACAGTTTAAACATTCCCAACAATGAGAATCGAAGCCACAATTCCCTATATATTTTTTTATAAAAAACTTTTCTTTCCGAAGTATAGAATAACACTTTGAAAATATTACAAAAATACTTAATAAATTAAAGAAAGCGTGACTGGTGGTCAGAAGTCATTTGAACGGTTTCCCAGAAGCACAGGTTCAATCTCGTTACGTCCAAAATTTCTAAAAAAAAGCACATTTTCAAATTTGTATTAAATCTTTTTTTTTTCTAACTACCCCACAAGTTGTTAGAAGCGATAACTCTCTAGCTATTTGATTCACACTTCAAAACACTAGGACTTAGGCTAGCATAGAAGGTATAATATTTCAATTTCACTTATTTACAGAAACACCTGGTGCCATTCGTTTCGAATATCGTTCTGAACGCGGTTTCCGTTCAATTTTCAATCGCTGGATATTAAAAGCAACTATCGGTGGTGTAAAATATTTTAGGAAATATTGTATTTTTAAAAGGATTTTTTACAGTTGAAAATAATCGTATTTTTCATATATATATATTTACTCTTATTTTTGTCATTATACAGTTAATTTATTTGTATCTCAAATCCAAAGTCTAAAATTCTGGAAGTAACAAAGAAAAAAAAATACAATCCAAAATTAACAACCTCCTCCTTTTACATAAGTCGCTTAAAAACTTAGCTTTAAATAAAACAAAAGACTTTTAAAGGTGAATAGACACTATATAATAATCACTAACCTTCACATTTCCTCTTCATTTACCGTTTATTAATATTATATGAATAAAAATGAACAAAAAGTAATAAAATAGATTTATTGATGTACAAAGATTAATTTATATGTTAAATCAACTATTTTTATAGTTTATCTTACATATATTTTCTTATTTTTATCTATGGTTATCAGTTACTTCATCACCTTTATGTGAAGGCTCTACCAAATCTGATAACCGCATTTTCGCATTAAGGGCATTCAGTTTTTTATAAATAATAATTGTCATGTTAACTATATATAATAATATAATAAGGATGTTCTCAAAATGTTAACTTATAGTAATTAATTTATAAAATGTAACCTACAGTAGGTTTTATATATATAACGTAACTCAAATCAGCGTTTCGTCATATTATCGGAGCGGAGAAAACGAAAATATTCTTGGAGGAATCGAATCCACAATAACGTTGTAAACGTCTGTGTGTTAACAATATATATCTATATATCTATATAGGTAAAGAAGAATAAACAACAGAAACTTACCAATTGGGTACCTCCAGAAAATATTCAGGATATAAATATGAAATGCCGACATTATTCACGAGAGTACCGATCTCGAGATCGGCAATCTCTTTAGATATCTTATCGTAAATGCTCTCGTCGTCGCAGAAGTCCACTTGGATTATCTTTGTGCTCACTTTAAAGTCATTTTCTGTCAAAATTATTATTGTAAGTAACGTTTTAATTAAAAAGAGAGTTTATGTTTGCATTTTTTATCCATTATGGACATTTATATTACATTTTTATTTAGCCTGAACCTGAAAACCTAGTGTTGAGACACTCTGTTTCCATGTAGATGCTTCTGTTCCCCACCTTCCGTCGAAATCTGGAGGCATTTATTTGCCTTTGAGTGGTCGGACTTACCGCCGCGCGTTACCTCGTTACTAGAGCGACCAAAAAAATGAAAATTGTTTCATTTCTTCGAGTGGGAATCGAACCCAAAACCTATTTTACACATTATAGTCTATTAAAAAAAATACAAGTAATTACAATATATATATAAAATAGTTGAAATAAAACGTTTACCAATTTCCGCTGCCGTCGTTTTTAATTTGTCCAAAGATCGACTGACTAGAATGATATCACAACCACGTGATGCCAGCTGCAACAAAGAACATATATATATTAATACTTTTTATAGCTACACACTGTATCCCGCACCTAGCGGGGTAGGCAGAGGGTACCTGGGAACCTTATGTTAAGACACTCCGTGCCCATTGAAATATTTCCCGACTTTCCGAATTTATAAAAAAATATATGTTTTTATTTCATTAAAATTATTTCTTGATATTATATTTTTTTTCTATCTAACTTAAACATATTCATTTCAATATTTATATTTTTCTCCGTTTTCCGGTAATAATAACAATTCATTTCTCAGAGTGAGGGTTTAACAACCACCGTGAAGAGTCCGGTACCCTGGTGATATTAAATTTACCAGGTATTAGATATCTAGCACATCATAACAAATACGACAAAAATAAGTTTTACAATTGTTTTTTTTTCTGTACTGTAGCATCGATTTAAAATTTAAATAAAAATTCAAAGTGTATATTTAATTTTCAAACTCTACTTAGGTACTAGAGCATGACAATGCCAGGGACCATTTTATTAAATTTTTTAATAGTTTAATTATTATTTTGACCGCAAATATATATTTTTATTAACATATATAATTTAGTTTATAAATATTATTTATAGAGGCCATCGTGGCGAGCAACGTCTGATTGAAACGTGACAGTTCTGGTATCGATACCCTGGAGAACGAGAAAATTATTTTCAACTTATTATCTCTGAGAAGACACAGTTGATTTACGCTATCCAAAAAGCAATGTCTTAAATTCACCTGGGAAGCAGTGGACGGAGTAGGTTCCCCCTTTCGTGTAATGCGAGAAATTGCGTGAAATTATCAAAAAACATATACCCACAGCAAATGGGTTATGGGTTCGATTCCCACTCGAGGAAATGGAATATTTATTTAAATTGATATTTCCATATCTTCGCTCTGGTATCGAGTTAATAACAAATAATACCCCAAATAACTGTTTTAATTGCAAATCTAGATATGTAAGTTGAATTTGATTATATTGTATAAATAGTGAAATCAAATATTCGTAGCAATATTTGAGGTTAAAAAAAAATCGGAGCTTTTGACGCTATATATCAATAATAAATAATATCGATTCTCGAAGAAGTGAAATATTTATTTACGTTTATATTTCCATTTCTTCGCTCTGGTGTCGAGGCAAAGCACGGCGTTGAGTTCTGCCACTCAACACGCAATGTCTCCAGAATTCGGCGGGAAATGGGGAACGGAGTGTCTTAACACTAGGTTTCCTCTGCCAACCCTTTTGTGTGCGGGATACAGCGTGAAGCTGTTTTTTTTATAACAAATATACTAATATACAAAAGGAACAAAATTCCAAAAAAAGATTTAACCTTCCAATAGACCTCAAGCTATAATAATTACTATCCGGAATTTTGAATTTTAATTTCTTCCGTTCTAGTCAAGTTCGTTTCCTGCATATCTATAAATTTATGTAAATTTAACGAAATCAAAGCATCTAGTGGCTTTATACAATGAATGAGAAGTAGGTCAAATAAGTTATTGTATATTTTTCTAATACAAACTTCACTTCACTTCACGCTTTATATCCAACACATAGCAGGTTCTGCAGAGGCAACCTGGGAACCTAGTTTTAATATACACGCCATTTTCCGCCGAGTGGGGAGTTCTGGACTCATTGCTTGTTGGATTGCGAAAATAAACGCAACGTTTTTGGCTCGTTACCGAAAAAAGAAAATTATAAATATTTAATTTGCTCGAGTGGGAATCAAGCCTGTCGCGTTTACAGCCGCATGCTTGTGACCCTGCGCCACGACTGGCCTTGTGTAGTTTTAATATATTTGTTTACATAAGAATTTATAACTTTATCTATATATATAAAGTTATAAATTACCTATAGAACATATATATATAAAATCGGAAGTTCACTCACTCATCACGAAATCTCAGAAACTACAAGTGCTAGGAATCTGAAATTTTGCATAGGAGTTATTTATAGCATTTAGGTGCCCGCTAAGACGGGAATTTGCAATATTCGACTCCTAAGGGGTCGTTTTTGGGGTTGAAAGTTTGTTTTGTCGGGCGGGCCGCTTGTATATATTTTTTACTACGCAGGTATTACGACGATGATATTTAATAATATCAAGAATAATCAAATCCACTTCAACAATTGTAGAATAATTTCAAAACTTGACAAGTATTGGTTAGGAGTATGAATAAATATGAATAATTATGTCCGTCTTCAATTTAATAACTACAGAACAATAATAAACTCTATAGAAAAAAGTTTGTGTTTTATTATAAGGACATTTTTTGATGAATATGTATTCCAAAAACAATAATGACGAAACTTTAAATGATAACTAATAAATATTATTACTTCAAATTAAGCACAAATATTATTAAATGAAAAAAAAAGTGGCCATGTTCTAATTTTTTTAACTTAATTAAACATAATCTGTTATATTTTCAAATGCAACTTATAATTTTAATTATTAATTATTAGAAGCAAAAAATAATGTAAATAAATATACACAAACCTGCCTGGCGTATTCCTTTCCAATTCCATCCGTGCAGCCCGTGACCACTGCAACAAAAGAAAATATATTAAACATTTAATTTATTTGCTGCTTTTCGCACATCTATCTTTAAAATCAAATCAACTTCACGGTGTATCCCGCAAATAGCAGGATAGGCAGTGGGAACCTAGTGGTCAGACACTCCGTTCCCCACTTCTTGCCGAATTCTGGGGGCACGAGAGCGAAGAATAAAAAAAAATTAATAAATATTTCATTTCCTCCAGCGGGGATCGAACCCACCGCCGGTCTCAACTATCTTATCTACCTTAATTTTATTTTTCTCGACTCTTGAAAGGAATTATTTTGATTCGTTTAAGCCTTTTAATTAGAGATAATTAGTCCTAGGCTTTTAACAATCACGTCTTATCCTGCCTAGAGTAGACATTTTTCACCAGAATTTCGCGCTTCTGGTATGCCTATCTATTATTTCAGAGGAAAAATGAAATTAATTACTTTTCCAAGTAATACGTTTTACTGTTACTGTTTTCTCAAATAACTTATAAACGTAAGGGTCCAAGATACACTTTTGAAGACCACACCAGGTTCAACATCTATTATATTATACTAGCGGACGCGCAGCTTCGCTTGCTTAATTAGAGGTAAATTCTAATAAACCATGAAACACGTGTTCAATAAAGTATTTTTAAAAGTCTCAATTTCAAATTTTATATGACACCCCTATTTACACCCCTCAATGTAATATTTTGAAATCTAAGTTTCGATTTTTATAAAAATCGGTGGTTATTTAAAGATTTTTCCATACAAACTTTCAACCCCTTATTGGCACCCTTAGGGGGTAAATTCTAAAAAAACCTCGAAACACGTGTTCAGTGAAATCCTCAGACCTCAGTCAGTGAGGACGACTCTTTTTATATATTGTTATAACCATAGAGGTTATAGAAGAACGACTCTAATCACTGGCTGGCACCTTTATGTCCTTTCGACGGCGACCGAAAGAAAAAGATCGCTAACGTCACTCTGCGGATAAATTCTTTAGAACCGGATATTGTTATTAGACTGCTAGAGAATTCCCTTTGGTTGTTTAATAATTATTTGAAGCCTTGTTTTAATTCATTACCTTTCTCAATTTATTTAATATTTTCAATAGTTTCTTACAACATATAGATTATATTAAATATATAAATTATATAACGACTTTATAAATAATGAGAAAACCCAATAAAACAAATGCATAATAATAGTATTTACAAATAAAAAATATAAAATCAACATTTGTGTCGACATTATATTTACTTTGCAAGTTAAAAAGGAATATCAGTTGCTCTCCCAAATGATTTTATTTTACTTTAGCCGAGGTTTGTTCTTCACTCCCATTTGTTTGGATACGCTCAGAGATTCTCTGTTCTGTGGCATTGCAGTGAAAGTTTAGGATTTTAGTTGGCAAAAGTAACTTTCTTTGGAGCGTGTGGCGTCCAGAAATAAAAATGTTATTATACTGACGGCAGAGATTTTCGCTTAAAAGTGTATAAAACTTGTTTATTAATATACTATAGTAGGTACTTTACTTGTTCCCATATGTTTAGTATCTGCTCCAGCTACCAAAAACTTCTATTCTTTTGGTGGAACAATTTAAAAAAAAAAAATGTTTGCTTAAAAGGAAATACCGAAACAAACAATATTTGAAATATTCTGAGCAGTATTTTTTATACACTATTATTTATTTATTATTTATTTCTAATACAATTAATTAACAAATTAATGTTAGCTAAATGTGCTAAATTGCTAAATAAATGCATATGAAAAATATAAACGATATATTTGTATGTATTTCTACCTTCTTCCTACGTATTTATTTTTACGCAACACACAATGCCTCCTGAATCCGACGGAAAGTGGGAAACGGAGTGTCTTAACACTATTTTCCTTCTGTTCATTTTCCTGTGTGCGGAATACATATACCTTAATGATAGTATTTACCAATATAATTTTCATTTCCCCACTCTGCTCGACAAAGAATAGCGTATGTAGAATATGGGGTTACAGAGTGTTTCAACACTAACATCTCTGATCCCGCTACCTCCATTGCTATAATAAAAAAACACCTAATTTAATAATTATTAACAACGTCATACCAAACGCATGCCAACCAGTGATAGTAGCGTACCAATAAGTTAAGTCTAATTTCTGTTTCAAATTCAACATGGCGAGAGTATAATCGTATATCCACCGGATAAAGCCAAGTCAACAATTCACGCTGGAAGCTCAATTTACATAATTTGCAATTGATAACGCCAGCAGTTGGAGTAACAGACACGCCTGGAGTTCGGGAGTCAACATGGTGATCTGGATCTTTTTGAGGCTTGATTGGGAATGTTAATTGACCCATATGTATTTGTGATATTATTAAATTATTTGTGGCATGTGACTGCAAACGCAACGGTTCGATCGTGAGTTCGATTCTCACTTTTATTTTCATTTCTTAGCTCTGGTGAACACAATGCTTCTAGAATTCGGTGGAAAATAGGGAACAAGTAGTGTCTTCACACTAGGTCCATCCGTTCCTCACTTTGGCATTGCGGGTTGAGTGGCGGAACTCAACGTCGCTCTTTGCGTAGACACCAGAGCGAAAAAATGAAAAAATAAATGTAAATAAATTAATTTATGTAAAAAAAAAAACATTTGAAACAAAAACTTTACATCGTTATGTAAGTATCTAATACTTAGTAGTACAATGGCATTGAAACTTATTTTACATATTAAAGATCTCCAAGTGAGGACACATTACATAAAATTTGATTATATTTTCAAATATTTTAATTGATCTTTTCAAAGTTGACCTTTGAATATATTTTAATTATTTTTAGGGTTCCGCACCTGAAAAGGAAAAAACGGTACCCTTATAGGATCACTTTGTTTTCCGTCTGTCAAGAATATTTATCTCAAGAACTCTTGGAGGTATCAATCAAGCTGAAGTTAATATCACATGTTCAGGTCTATGGTCTATTGGAGCATAGAAATATTTAGCTTCTAAGTTAAAGCGATCAAAAGATTTATACAGCGTTTTTGTTGCATATTGTATGAAAGTCGCCGCGAAATTAAAACCTTGTAGTTCCCGTGAGTCTACAGTTTTAAAATTTGGCACGAAGTGAAGGTACTAAACAAAAAAGAAAAAGATCCAAAATGTGTAAATTTATAGATATTTCAAAGAAAAAAAATATATATTTGTAATTCATATCATACAAATTAAATGCATTTTCGAAAGTCCGAAATATGTTTTTTTTTATTTATATAACAAATAAAAACTATTATAAATTTACAAATGTGGTTCATTTCATACAAAATGAATGCATACGCCTGCAAACTTAAGTTTGTCATCTATTATAATTTATACATCCCGTTGACCTATACCTTGAAATTAGTACGGAATCCTTGATCGACCGCCGACCGGTTTTTAAGTATTAAAACTTGTTTGGTTTCGTATTAATCATTAAGAAGGCACAAGTAAAAAAAAACAATTTTCTTTCAACGTAACATCTCCTGCATATTAGACGAAAATTAAGTGATGCGTCACTCCGTTCTTGACTATTATACTTTATCGCAATTAGAAATTTGGATATTTACGGCCTACGAGAATCCACTTGACAGAATATTGAACCTATAATCCTCCCACTTAGTTACACACATTCCCCGGGTGGTAATCGAACCTATGACCGTCATATTTAGTCAAATAATAAGCCGCTGTGATGTAAGTAAAAAAAAACACAACCTACAATATATCTCACAAATAGACAAATAGAAAGTTAATTAGTTAATTAATTAGGCTAATAATGATGAGAGGTATTAATTACTAATTAATATATTGTTTATATAAAAGCTGTAATAATTAATTTGTAACTAATGGTAACAACGACTGGCCATTGTTCCTCAGTGGTTAATAGGTAGGTACTAGACGAAATAATAGAAATAAAAAAATAAAACCGACATCAGAACTCCATTTAAACAAAAACTAAATTTTCTATAGAAAAAAAAACCGTTTAATGATTTAATAATATATTTTTTTTTTAAATCATAGAAAATAAGTGTATAAAACATGACAAAAAAAAACAAATATATACTTTTTAAATATTAATTAAACATAATATTTATATATATTTCCTGTTTTTAAAGTCCATCCATCTACTTTCTACTTCCGCGCAAATAATGGATTTACGTAAAAGAACACCTTGCACTCTAAAATTTAAAGGTCATATTACCTCGAGCTTCGCCGACAGTGAAAGTTATGGTCGAGGCCAAAGTACGGTAGTATGATAATTGAATCTTATAGTGAAATTTAAATGGTAAGCTGCTAAGATGTTTGTTAACAATATCTAATGCTTGTTTTCAATGCGGGTTCAAATCCCACCTCAATATTCTATGAAAATTGATACATCCCACATAAGTGAGGCCTAAAAGATCACAATGGCTCGAAAATTGAACGATCCTTCGAGAACGGAGTGTCTTGACTCTTAACACTAGGTCCCCTATGTCTCCTATATGCGGTATAGGAATAGGGTGAAGATAAAAACAAAAGAAACACCAACAAATATATATATATAAATAAATAGGTCACTAAAAATATTAACGTTCCAAACATCCATAGAAATATAATACAAAATATAATATATATTTTTCCTTAATATACAAAATAACATTTTTCCTTTCCCAGTTCAATAAAATTTCATATTAATATAATATGATATACATACACAGATACAATAGATTATTAGATATGTTGCTATGGGGACCTCCCGCATCCACTTCCACTTTGGATATATAATATATCTTTGTCAAATAATACAATTGAAAATATAAACATATGTTATGAATCTCTTTTGTCTTCTCCAGTTCTTCACGCTGTAATCTCATAAAAGAAAGTATTTATATGAAGAAAATATTTAATTAGTCGCAGTAGTAATGTAATTAGTTGGTGTCTATGTGTCTGTATAGTTTGGTGGTTGTAGATTCGATTCTCATAGTAGAGAATGGTTAAATAAGAAATAATTTCTTTTCGTCGATATTATTATATACAAGCATCGATTTCTATCTAATAGTAGAGATCAATGAAATTTGAAAAAAACTTAAAATGGTCTTAAAGTGGAGAAATGTATGGGAAACAATAATAATAATAGTACCATATAGAAATATTCGTGATAATAGAAAAAATATAATACATATATTTACATCGACAATAAATGTTTGATGAACCAATTCTTTTAAAGAAGGAATTGGAAGAATGAAAAATTAAATATAATTATTGCCTCGCTCTAGCAACAAGACAAAGCGCGGCGTTAAGCTCCGTCACTCAACACGCAATCAATGCCTCCAGAATTCGGCGAAAAGTGTGAATTATAAAAGTAATTTCTAAGAAACTATTACATACTCGTTCCATTCGTTATTGTTTGTTATTTGGAATACATGCTATCAATAACAACAAATATTTGACGTAATAAGTAGTGTTGCTACACGTGTATCTTTTGTAGCAAATTACCTACATGGACGGCTTCCGCATGTAAACACATAAAATTTTGGTAGTTTATAAATTCGTTTATAATTTTTTTTCGTTTCTAAATACCATTTCTATTTCGTGGCCAGTCGTGTTTCTCTGGCACAAAGTGTGACCGTAAAGGGATCTGTTTGCGCTACACTAGAGGAAATGTAATATTTCAATTTCGATTTTAGTATTAACAGTCGATGCAAAACGCGGCATTAAATTCTTCTTCGTTCTTCCGCCACTCAACACGCAATGCCAGAATTCTGGCGCAATTCCGGAATTCGGCAGAAAATGGACAACGGAGTGTCTTTAACTCTAGTTCCCATCTGCCGAACCTGCTGTGTGCGGGATAAGCGTGAAGCTGATTGAATTCAATTTTTAATTATAAAAACTGAAGAATTGAACAAAGATTGGAGAAAGAAATCAAGATTTTTCTTTGTGTTGGTTAGTCATTTATCAAGGAATGCTATAGGTTTTAGATAACATTTATCGTCTTAATGTTACCTACTATGCACCTGCGGTAAGAGTTGTCTTAGGGCACTTAGTAAGAATTATAGTAATACTAGCGGTCCGCCCGCAGCTTCGCCTGCGTGAACTACGATTTTATTAATTTCTGTCTCTAGTATCTACTAGAGTATCTACGTCCTTTAAGTGACGTCCATGTAAATTTGAGACTCCTAGCATTTGTAGTAACGACGTTTCATACAAACTGTCAACCCCTAAACAACCCCTTAGAAGTTGAATATTGCAAATCCCCGTCTTAGCGAGCACCTACGTCCTATAAATAACTCCTATGCAAAATTTGAGATTCCTAGCACTTGTAGTTTCTGAGATTTCGTGATGAGTGAGTGACCTTTCGATTATATATATAAATATATAAATAATATATATATATATAGATAATAGACAACCCTTCTATTCTTATTTAGTCACGAGGACAAAACCGCATTGAAAAGATACCAGAAGTAAACATAAATTGTATTACAATTAATAGTACATTTGTTATTACAAATTATTAATATAGTATTATAAAAAGAATGACATAATTAAGAACAATTCTTTTTATAACGTTAGCAAAGTATTTTTAATAAACGCAGATATAATTCACAAAATTCACGTGTTAAATGTGCCCATTAAAATTCCACTAAATCACTTGAGCTGATGTACACGAGGGAGGGAGGGCATGTCGGAAATTTCATTAAGTAAACACCTTTAATTTTTGTTTTTAATTGCTCGAGTTTCTTATATTAATTATAATTATTATTTCGAGTTTCAGGAAGAGCTCGAACTTTCTTCTTAGTATAAGATGTAAAGAAAATATTCTGGTCATAACAATTATGAAAAATATTATAAATTATAAATAATTTATTAATTTTAAATATTAACATTAGATATGTGAATTATTATGATTTTTTCAATAATAATTATTAAATTGGTTAAGGCTTGCTTTTTTCTTTTCTTGTATTATAAAATAAAATGAAAATTTTACACTCAATTAATTACTTTTAATTAACACAAATAACAATATGTTACGCGTATAATTAAAGTTTATTTTGATTGCATTTTTTCAAAACCGGTTTAGTTTCTTCTTCGTTTGTTTATTACTAGGACATTGGGGTCTTCTTACATGAGATGGCCTGCCCCCAGAGTTTTAATAAATTTCATATACAAATATAAAAATGAAAACGAGTTACTGGCAGTATTGAACTGAAAAAAGCTTAATATTATAAGGACAATAAACTATGGATGTAATTTAACATGTACTAAGCCGTTTTGACTAAATCTGCATATTATCGTTAGTTGTCTCAGGCCAATCATAGAGCAGGAGCAAAAGGTTGTAGGTTCAATTTCCACTCGAGGAAATGAAATATTTAATATTTTCTTTTCTGGTGTCGAGGTAACGCTTTACTTGGGCACTGCCATTGAACACGCAACACCTCCAGAATTCGGCGATATTTTAAAATACAATAATTTATAATACAATATTTTTAATAATATTGTACCTAAAGGTTCATTATATATATATATATATATATATATATGAAATCGTAATCGATAAAACATTTGTTCTATGTTAGATACAATTATGAATAATTCAAAACAATTACCTATATACAGAAAAAAATGTAGGCAGATGGAATTTTTGCGAACTAAGAAGAAATATGTTAACATTTTATATTATACGTTTTTTTTATATTATTACGTACATTTACATAGTATAGATGTAATATAATCCATAATCTTGGATTTTTGTGATTTTTACAAGTAAATTTATTTATATATTTATGACCAGTGTCTTACCAGTGACCACGTTCAAAATATCGGGTTACCAAAAACAATAAAAAATAAAAATATAATAATCCGCTTTAAGCGTGTTGTTTAAAATTGTATATATAAATGCGTTTGGCTAGATTTTTAATTTATTAGATGAAACTACGTATTAACAACGTCGAATTTACAATATTTTTGTAAAAAACTTACGTCGTTAGAATAATATTTAAAATTAGTTGCACCTGGATTCGAATCTACTATTACATTATATGGCATCATGGTTGGCCCTTGTCAAGGGAGGCCTACGTTCAGCAATGGATCGCGATAGGCTGATGATGTACAGTACATTATAGCGTGAAGAGAGACAGGCCAATAAGAATACCATCGCTTTTTAAACTTAGATCTAACTTACATACAAGAGAGAATCATTCAAAATAGATTCCAAATAACAAACATCGACTTGAGGTCAGACACAAAAGGACAGTCTTCAATAAGACCTTAGCTTTAAAGGAATACAAGCGCAAGCTCGACTAACCTTCATCTCGTTTCTTTATAAAGCTATTTATTAGGTCATTAGAAACCGGTCAATTAGAAACGTTTAAAATGGCTTAAAGCTATATCACGCGTACGAGGGTAGGGTACCATATCAGGCGTACTAAGGCGAGCGTAGTGTCTATACACTCTGTTAGATTTGTTAGAATTTTACATTAAATATATTATTTAATTATTTTTCTAGCTTCACTATGTATCCTGCACACCAGGGTAAGGAACCCTGAGGAGCATATCAGGGTAAATAGGAGATTGTAATGTCAAAACACTGTCCTGCAGATTTCAACCCAATTCCAGACATTGCACCTGTTTGCATGTTGAACACCGGATCTCAACGCCGCGCTTGACCAGAGTGAAGAAAACGTCTAGTAACTTGACTATCATTCCAAATTGGCATCCATAGCTAAATACATATCAACATTATTAACTACAAATTAAACTTTTCTTATATCTAAACATTTTTTATTACTAAAGTCAAAGTCCTAAAAGGAAGCTTGGCGTACGTATTAATCACTTCACTAACCGGAGATCAGGTTTTTATATACATTTTTATATACATATTATAAAATCATTGATTTTTTGTAGTGACCTTACATTATATAACATCATAAGTTTTAATGACCATAATACTATACATAGTCAGTAAATAGTAAATATTTATATAAATATTAATATAAGGAGTCTAATAATTATATTACACATTCACAGGCAAACTGCAAATGTTATTTTTAATATATATTACAGCTTGAGGCCACTATGGCGCTGTGGGACTGTTGGTCAATAGTTACAATGACCGATTCTAATTAAAAGAATAAATTTGGTATTATATATTTTTTATAGTTCATTTTGATAAAATAAAAGCGCGCGGTTAAGTTCCGACATTCATCACAACACAGAGTCAATATCTAGAGAATTCTTTTGTCTTGTTCTATCGTTCTTCTGTCTATGAAAGTAGCGTATACCTATATTAATTTTAATTAAAAAAAGAAGGAAATAAGTACTTAAAAATAGGATTTACTTTGTTCCTTCTATATCTTAGATCTAATATAAAAGTTGAAGTGGTAGGTGATCGTTGGAGAAATATTAATTTTAAATTTTGAAACAACAGTAGTTGGCGAAAAAAATTATTTCATATGGATAAAAAAATATTTACAGGCTCAATAAATATAAATTTCAATAAAATATCATATATATTTATTGTAAATATTTAAAAAAAAAATTATGTTAAAAATTAAAAAAAAAAGTATTTTTATACTTAACATATATTTTATAAATATTTTTTTTGATAAATTTTCAATCTTTTACACAACAAAAGATAACAGCAAAAAAATATCTAAAATATAATAAATTATATTTTGTTTGTTATACAGTCTTTATTTTTTTATTTATACGACTGGGCGACTCGAGCAGGGCTGATTGTAAACGCGACATTCGCAGCTTCAAACCCCACTCGGGATAATGAATCATTTTGATTTTCTCGCTCTGGTAACTATACTAAGTACGGGGTAAAGTCCAATGCTTTTTTTAAATTCATAATAAATATAATAAAATTATTAAAGGTACTATATATAAATATTAATTATAGGTGGTGGTGGTACTCTGGTGTAGATGCAAAGCGCGGCGTTGAGTTCTGCCACTCAACGCTCATGCCTCCAGAATCGGACAGAAACTGGGGAACGGAGTGTCTTAGCTCTGGGTTCCCTCTGCCTACCCTGCTGTGTGCGGGATACAGCGTGAAGCTGATGTATTTTTTTCAATTTTTTGACAAATAAAATGTTGATATGTTGAAAGATTACAAGTCAGCTGATAAGAGTTATCTATATAGTGACTCAGTTTACTTTACTAGACGGGTATATGAGCCGGTTGGTATATGAAAAGAGTTATTCCAATTACATTATTTATTTAGTAAATTAATAATTTTAAAATTTACTTTATCACCTTCTGTCAATTTGATAGCAGGTTTATAGAATAAGAAGAATTGTTAAATTATTCTAATTTACTTTATAAAATAATGTTAGCAAACTCGAGTAAAAGAGGGTAATTATAGATAAATATACTAATAAAGTAATTAGGTAAATTGTGTCAATCATTCTAAGGAAACTCCTATGAAAAAAGAAAACATGTAACAACACTTTTATTTTGTTTTTAGAAACCGTAAGCAAATAAATAAATAAATCAGCTTCTAGCTGTATCCCGCACAAAGCCAGGGTATGCAGAGGGAACCTACTGTAAAGACACTCCGTTCCCCACTTTTAAAGTTTTAAATATACAATTGTTTATGTAAAAAATAATGGCATTTTGACACCTGCTTCAACTGATAGGTTTTCATTAGCATCTAATCTACAATACACTACGTACAGTCATCAGTGCATATGATGATTTTAGATAAGAGTTTCATTAGTGGAAATGTTTGTATTGAAAATACTTTCATATAGATGATATGATTAAATGGATTTCGCGTACTGTGGATTTTACTATATATTATTATTAGCGACCCGCTTGCGGCTTCGCCCGTGTTGTACTGAATGTTTTACTTAATACACTAAATCACGTTCGTGTTTTATACAGGGTGGAATGTCAGCTCCACTTTAAAAGAAACCACAGTTTTAACAACTCTACAAAACTAACTACTCTACAACTCTACAAAAGCCTAATATAATTCAGAAAAAAAATAATTCCCAAAAATGAAAAAGTTATTTTTTCAAACAAAATAAATAATTAAATTATCGTATTAAAATAAAACGCCATTAGTAAAGCATAACATAAGCACGCACACACTTACCTGTCAACGCGGCAACGTCGCATACGTATGTGTGCGTCACACGAAATACAGGTATGGATAAAAATCGTGAAATGAAAAAAAAATCCTACGTCCAAACTGTTGAGGTACCTACCTGGATTAATTTCTTTAGTTCTGGGTTTGAAATATTTTATCCTATATGCAGTTTCAATAAAAGGAGCGCTGCCTCTACCAGGACAGAAGCGAAGCGTATTTGTTTTATACTATGTAATAAAGATGGAAATTGGAAAATAAAGGAGGGTTCAGTACGCGAGGCTTTAGCTGAGTTTTGCACTTGTGCGAGTTATTAAAAAGATAGATTAAGAAAAAGCTTTTAAAAATATAGTCTATCATTAGAAATCATAAAAAATATCCAATATAAAAAAAATCAATTCTTCTATGCTGTCTGGCGGTAGGGTCCGGTATTTATCAACTCGGAAACCCCCTACAAAAGATATAAAATTATAAAAAAGAATAATTTATAAAAAATACAAGTCTACATTTTAATTTTACTATCATAAAATAATAGAATGAACAAAAAACTTAAACACTAAGGATAATATTAATCTATCATAAAATTATGGGACTTCTTGCTATAAGAGTAAATTACCCAAGGCATTAATAACTAAGATGTTTAAAAATGTTATGAACATTTATCTGTAGTGCTATTAATCATCAATATTTATTTTTATTTGCCTTTAAGTGACAAGTTTTAAAAAAATATACCTAAATAAAGAAAACAAATACACCCTTTTGTAAAATGTTTTTTTATGTTATTCAATATTTATTTAGGTAAATGTATCTATACTAATATAATAAAGCGGAAAAGTTAGTTTGTGTGTATGTTTGTTTGTTTGTTTGTTTGAACGCTAAGATCTCTGGATCTACTGGTCCGATTTACTTTGTTTTTGTTTTGTATGAAAGCTGCATTCTTCAGAAGTGCTATAGGCTATATAACATTGCATTACACATATGTACTAATAAATTAAAATACTTTCTAATTTGACATGCAATTTATTCTGCCATGTTAATAACAACCGTTGTTGCCAAGGAATGGTTTGCAAAGTTTGTTTGTTTTAAGAAAATGTCACCCAAAATTAACTTATATTTTGATATTCATCCTTATAAAAATAAATATAAAAGTGACTTCTAGCATTTTATCTAGATTGAAATTATAGTTTACTGTATAACATTCTAATAAATAATTAAGGAGATGTCACTGATTCAAAATGACCTAGATTCGACGCGAACGGGCAGATGACGTTGACGGTTTTATAAATTTTCATACATTTTCGAACTATTGTTAATTTTGATGTAATTATTTATTTAAACTACACTTTGGTTCTCTTTTTTTCTTTTATTTGATATTGCTCGCAAAAAATTGACCTATTAATATAGAAAAATGTTAAGTTATTTCATAGAGTCGATATCTACGAGTATGGGCGCGCACAGAAAACTTTAGGTACTTTTTCTAATATTAAGAATATCCTTCACTAACTTTTACTTCTTTTGTTGATTCATTCAATAACTCAGATATATTTTTTTATAATATGTCTCTACTTATTCTTCTTTTTGATTATTCAGGCTTATATTTTCTAACTAATGCTATTGAAAACTGAAAATAATTTCATAAATATATTTAATAAATATTCTCATAGTTCTAGCAGGCGTAGCCGCGTCCGGGTCCACTAGTTATTAATAATTTGCTATTCAACACAAAGACAATCATATTTCAGTGTAGTGTAGCAGACTTACTTCAATATTAAAATATCAAGAGTAATAAAAAAATATATAATCTTTCATCATAACAACACATGGCTATCATATTGTAAGTAGAAAAAGAGCATATAGTGCTGACACCAGGTTTTCTCTAACAAAATTTACTTCAAACTGGAATGGAATACATATTCTTAACATTAAAAATCACAGACAAGTTGCTAAGAAATGTGAAAGTTTTAAATAATAATGTAATTTCACTTCAAAGAAAGTATTGATTATGTAATGGATACCATTTGATTTCAAACATTTTTTAGCTTCCCCGTATCCCACACACAGCAGTGTAGGCAGAGAGAACCCAGTGTTAAAACACTCCATTCCCTTATATATTTAATTTCCTTGAGCGGGAGTCAAACCCAGAATCTGTCGTGTTCACCGTCACACCCTTGTAACTGGCTTTATATATTTTATACATAACATATTAATAAATAAATATAAATTAACATGTAAAGTAGAAAAATCATTATAATATCATCAATCAATATTGTTATTGTTATATAATTATATATAATAAGTAAATATAAATATCTAGAAGCAAATGAATCTACATTATGCTACATTTAAACAGGAAAGGGAAAATTTTAATATTAGAGCAAACCAGTTGTCAAAAAAAAAGATAATTAACTAATCAGGTTACACAACTATTCACAAGAAAAATGGCTATAATAATACTATACTAATATAATAATAATAGGCTACTTCTGTAACATATATCTTATTGTTATTAATTTTTATATATTATCTGAAAAATAAATAACTGAAATATAGTAAATTTAAATTGAAGTTGAGTAAATTAAATAAATATCACCACCTACTTTTATTAATTGATAATTTATAAGTAAATATGCTTCATGAAATTACCTATGTTTAAGCATATTAATTTCTTTTTTGAAGATAAATGTTTAGTTGTGCATATATCTACATATAATGATTTTATTCAAAAGTAATAGGGTAGAGGGTACCTTGCACTGTATTTATTGTATTAAGAGCTACCCATCTGTTGCTTTTAATTCAATACAAAGCTATTTGTTGATGGTATAAGGCTTCCTATAAGTTATATTAAACGGTAAATAATATATTTTGTATGACTCATACATTTCTATAACTAACCGATATTAACGAAATCTAAGTGACTCCCTTTAAAATGAAAAATCAATAAACCGGTATCATTCAGCTTATTTATAGTAGCTTCTTCTTTACATATCTTTTGTATTTTCATGTAAAAAACAGTAATTCGTGACATTACGTGCCGTTTTGTATAAAATTCATGATATTCTAATAATATATGTAGCATGTAGGTGCGGAATAATAAATTACGTGACATCGATAAAAAAGTTAATACGGTCAACGGTGAAAGATCAAAACATTGAATGCGAGACTTTATTTTAAATTTTATGTTAACTTTAAAATTAATTATAATGAATTAAATGAAGGACTATAAGAGAAAAATATAGTCTATTTAACTAAAAATAATAAATTTCAATACTCACAAGCCCACTTTCCCTTCGATTTGAAATCCACTTTATTAAGCGCCGGTCCGATGACAAAAGTATACAACAAATTACAAAAAAATTTAATGAAAACTATAGTAATGACAAAGGCAAAGCCTAAGCCTAATTTTTCTAAATCGGTTAGAGCAGTCATTTTTATTTAAAACTGTAAATATTAAATATTTATTCAATTAAAACTGTTTCAATGGATGAACCAATTGACAGAACTGACGCATGCGCACTGCCGAAGAAAGTGAGTTTGCGCAACGCAAACGATAAGCATGGAACGCTTATCAGAACGAAACGGGAGATATTTGTAGAGCGCTGTCCCGCTCTAACATTTTTGTATAGTTTTCAAGAACATGTGAACATGTGTGAATTGCGGAAGTAGTATTTTATTATATTGATTGCTGTATTATACATTTTAGTTTTGATATTTTTATTGTTATTAATTTTAGATTTAATTTATTATTTGGGATACAATAAGAATAATAAGTTTTCCGAAAGCAGAAATTAATAATGCAAAATAAGCTTAGTAACGCATTAGACCAGCCGTCGCGCACGGGCAAAAACGTGTGACTGTAAACGCGAGAGATTGTGGATTCGATTCCCAGTCGAAGAAATGAAATATTTAATATTTTCGTATATGACGTCGAGGTGAATAAAGCGCGGCGTTAGTTGTCGCCGTTCAACACACTGCCTAAACGAAATTGAGCAGACATGTAGATATATGCAATAATTACCATCTTTTGGAACGTCACGCTGCATCCCGCACAAAACAGATTAGACAACATAGTGTTAGAACACTCCATTCCCTATTATTCCGCCCCCATTTTCTATGCCACGACCGGCTTTAATTTTTTCCTAAACTATATCCACAATAACAACAAACATTAATGGTTAATTAAACCAAAATGAGTAAACTTAATACATAGATTGCCTCTAGTGATAAGTGGCATTGTACTTATACGATTTTCAGAAATGTTATGAAAGTTGTTAACTTGCTAAGTTATCCGGGACTCACAGCTGAGATCCGAGGATCAGGATTGGAGTATGGTGAGGAGCTGAAGCGGATTGATATTCCGTTTTGTGAATTGCTATTTGTTAAATTCATTAAAATTATTTACGTTTGGGTAATTTATTGTGTGTTAAAAATATATTAATTTCATGGGCGCATAGATATATTATCCAGGAGGAGATCCTGAAATACTGTTTAATATTTTCATTTTGGTCTGGTAACGAGACATGGTGCGGCGTTAAATTCAGCAATTTATCACTCAATGCGTTCAGAATTCAGAGAAAAGTGTGAAAAAGAAGTATCTTAATGGGAACGGAGTGTGTTGCCTGCCTTCACTGCCTAGCTATCTGCGAGTTATAGCGTGCAGCTAAACAAATATTGCATAGTGTTAGCATTCGTTGTCCGAGAAAACTAAGAATATTTGATTTGAGTCAAAATATTCTCAATATTCATTCCCTTGGATTTCCTTGAAGAATTTGAAATTGGGAGAAAAATGAATATCTCTCGCTATTCCGATATTTCCGATATTTTTGTTATGGATTAGGTATAATAATGTTTAGGTATAATTTATATAACTGAGGTTAACATAGTGGGAACATTTTTCTGTCCTCCACTTGTTAAAAAACAAAAAACAATATAATAAGTTTTTGTCTACTTTAAATTTAAGATAAAATTTGATGCCTGAAACTTGCTTATGATTATAATTATGAATCTATTGTTTGATTCCAAAGCGTAGTACAGGAGAATTGTTAAAAATTTATATATTAAAATTATCCTTTCTAGTACCTATTAGAGCGAACTTGTATATCTTTAGCATAGTTATCTTGCTGAAGTGGATAGCGTCTGAAAGAAAATGCTAGTCACTAGAGAAATTTTCATCTAAAACGCTCTCTCCTGTCACAAAGTACAAACCCTCATTGGGAAATTTTAATTAGCTCCCAAAGTTTATTCTCGTGAATTTAGCGATAGTAAGGCTTTCAATCTACTCTTTAAGAGGAAAGTTTGTTAAAATATTTCCTACTAAATTACATTTTTTTTTTAATTATAAGAAAACTATGTAATTTTGGGGCGGCCGAAACAAATCTACGATTATAATTAACTATCGTGAACTATAAAACTTACAGTCTTATTATTTCTCCCTACCCTCCTTATGTACCCTCTCCCTGCACCCTCACACTCCCCTAAAGGAGGGATTAATACATGTCACATTTAAGTTTCAAATGTATAAAATAAAATATATAGGTACTAGTGGACCCGAACGCGGCTTCGCCCGCTTGAACTATACAAATATTTATTAAATATATTTATCAAATTATTTTCAGTTTTCAATAGAGAGATGCGTTAAGCAAGCTCATTTTGGGTGACGTTTTTTAACAACAAACTTTGCATATCGTTGCTTAGCAACGACGGTTGTTATTAACATGGCGGAATTAATTGCATGTCAAATTAATAAGTATTTTAATATATTGGTATATATCGAAAATATTACAAATACGGGGAAAAAAAGTATCCTATGTTCATCCCGAGACCGTCAAGTATCTCTATATGAGTATTTTATCACAATTAATTTAGCGGTATGCCCCGGATTGCGTAAAAGACAGACAGACCGACAGACAGAGTTACTTTCGAATTTATAATATAGGTATGGATACTGATTAACAATTCTGCCGTCGTGGTGCAGCTGCACCAGGGTGTGTCTGTAACGCGACGATTGTGGGTTCGATCCCCACTCGAGGAAGTGAAATATTTATTTACGTTTATATTTCCATTTCTTCGCTCTGGCGTCGAGGTAAAGCGCGACGTTGAGTTCTGCCATTCAACACGCAATGCCTCCACAATTCGGCAGTGTGGGGAACGGAGTGTCTTAACACTAGGTTCCCTCTGCCTACCCTGCTGTGTGCGGGATATAGCGTGAAGCTGATATTTTTTTAACAATTCTAAGTTACTGACACGTTGGTTTTGTAATCCGACTGTGCATAATACAGTTGTAGGTTCTATTTCCATGTAAAAAAAATAAATTAATTAAAAGATTAAGTTAATTTCTAGGGCATAGTTAGACGAACTTATTGTTGACTTATTGTTCACATTGATTTAGTTCAAGTGCTTTAAATTATATATTTCATTATATTTATTATACCTACTTCTCTACTTTCGGTTTCTTATTTAAGCATCTTTTTAATTTTTATTTTACTTGCACATACCTACTACTTATTAGATAAGAATATATTTTTTATATTCTTATAAAATGTTAATTTAGCAGGATGTTTTTCTTTAATCCGTCTTGTAGCTATTATAAACATAATTATTTATTCTTTTGAATATTTTAACAGAAAATACTCATCAAAAATTGTAAAATTGTGTGCGAATTTATATTAAAAAAAAATTCATTATTTTTAAAAATCCTGATTAGCAGTCTTTATTTTTCTATAATTTTCGGTACAAATTCACGATTTTGCTGATTTCCGGTACAGTTATTATTTATTTAAATTGGACATACAACCTTCGGAATATTTACCTTCGAATAATAAGATCGTTGACCGGAAAGCCTTAATATTATTGTGACAATTTAACTTGCTTTTATTTCCTTATTTAATATGTTGTTTTATAGATCTTTATTAATCGAGCTCATTTATATTTATCACTGGAAAGATATTTATAAGCTATTTCACGCTGTAATCTCACGTATACATAGGTACGCTCTGGTCACTATCCCGCACACAGCAGGGTGGGCTGAGGGAACCTAGTATTAAGACACTCCGTTCCCCACCTTCCACTTAATTCTGGAGGTATTGCGAGTTGAGTGGCAGAACACCGCTCAGCCTGCCTCGATACCAGAGCGAAGAAATGAAAATATAAATAACTAGTGGACCCAAACGCGGCTACGCCCGCTTGAACTATACCTACGAATATTTATGAAATTATTTTCTGTTTTCAATAGAGGGATGCGTTAAGCAAGCTCATTTTGGGTGACGTTTTCTAACAACAATCTAAAAGCAAATCGTTGCTTAGCAATGGCGGTTGTTATGAACATGGCGGAATAAATTCCATGTCAAATTTATAAGTATTTTAATATATTGGTATATTTCAAAAATATTACATATATGATAAAAAAAAGTATCCTATGTTCATCCCGAGACCCTCAAGTATCTCTATATGAGTATTTTATCACAATTAAATTAGCGGTTTGACCCTGATTACGTAAAAGACAGACAGACAGACAGACAGACAGAGTTACTTCCGAATTTATATTATAGGTATGGATAATAAAAAAAATCAGTCTTTTCGGGTCCACTGCTGGACATAGGTCTCTCCCAAGGTGCGCCAAAGCTTCCGATCCTCCGCCTTCCGTATCCAGTCGAAGCAACCTTCTTCAGGTCGTCGGTCCATCGAGCTGGATGGCGCCCAGCTATAATGAAAATATAAATGTAAATAAATATTTCATTTCCTCGAGTGGGAATCGAACCTACAACCGTCGCGTAACAGTCCCACCCTTGCCGCTGCCCCACGACGGTTTCACTTTATTTACTTAAGTATAAGTACTTAAGTTATTTAATTACTTAAGTATAAGTACTTATATCCCCACTTCACATAATATATTCCTGTCACTTATCATTTACTGTATATACTGGTTTGAATGGACACTCGTTAGGTCGCGATAAGTATCTCACTAACATATATAGGCTATATTCACACTATCGTACGAAATCGTATGACCTTTTGAAGTTATATGCTTTTTACGCATAGTCTTAGAGGGGAGAATCTAGTAATAACACATTGATGAATGAAAAAATATATTCTTTGTTTTTTCAGCTTCATGATGTATCCCGAATTTAGTAGGGCAGCAGGGGAACCTACGATTAAGATACTCCGTTTTCCATTTTCCACTTAATTCTGAAACTAAACTCTAAACTCGAGTTTAGAGTGAATGAAAATATTAAATATATAATTTCATCGAATGGGAATCGAACCCACGACCTGTCGCGTTTGACAGCCATACGCTTGTAGCGCTATGCCACGACTGGCCTCTAAAAATATATATATTCGATAAATTTATTTTATTTTTCTAGCGCTTTATATATAACTGGGTAGCCAGGGAAAATATAGCACCAAACACTACGATCTCTGCAAACCTCCGCAGCCATCAACTTCTTCGTATATCCGCTGAGGAGTCCTCATGCTTTTTACGTGACCTTCTTTCAATATCATTAAAACTTTACTCTCGAAGGTCCACCAAGGTGTTTCTCTGCCTATTTAATAATTCTCTACTTATCTTTCTTTCCATGTTTTTAAATCTGTCAATATAATACTATACTTACATTCTAAAAATGCCCTAACAATGTCCATCTAGAATCTAGAGGACAATGCCTTCGAATTGGTAATAGCAATTTAGAGATCCGTTTTAACGTAATAAAGACCCTTTATAGGAAACTGCTAAGCTTTGTTGTACATTTGTATAATTAATAGCGGCTTTTATCGTAGTACGGCTGAGTGGAGTTAAGTACTAAGGTCAATTTTCTATTTGATACAGAATATAGAGACTGTCATTGTGGTAGAAGTAGGATTGGCTTTAGATGGTCTTGAATGGTGGTCGTTGAGGCCGCTTGAGGCCAGTCGTGGTAGGTTTTGGTCTTGACAGGATGTGGGTTCGATTCCCATAGCAGGAAATGTTTTTTTTTATTTTTATTTCTTCGCTACTAAAGTAACGTGGCAAAGTAGGGCGTTGTGTTACGCCACTTAACATGCAATGCCTCCAGAATTCCGTGGATAATGAGGAACGGAGTTTCTTAATAATATGTTCCCTCTGTCTACCCTGCTGTGTGCGGGATACAACGTGAAGCTGATCTAATATTTAATTGATTTACGTATATAACAAGGCTTCGCCGCATTCGGATGAAATCTTCTTTCACTAACCCAATAATATTTAACTTGTAAATAAAAAAAATCACTAGCTCTAGTTAGCAATCCCTTAGAGTATACATACATATACATATAACATAGGTATTATTGCCTTGCTATACCAGTTCCTGCAGCGCGATCTCCCGGACGCCCAAGGAAGCGCTGGTTGGATGTCGTGATGCAGGACATGACAGCCAATGGTCTAACCACCGAAGACGCAAAAGACCGTGCAAAGTGGAATAGGTTGAGTAGGAAGGCAGACCCTGGTAATAGCCGGGATTAATGCCAGGAAGAAGAACAATATAGGTATTATTCACTACATATGCAATAAATTTCGCCGCATGAATTTTAAAAGGAAATTTTTCCATCGACATTTTTCTGTTGGCAAGAATAAGCGACGCTTGGGAAACGAGGATTTTGCGAATATTATCCTCCATGCTGATTGGAAACGAATTCGATTTGGTATCGGTGTTTTAAATTTTTTTTTGATTAGTTAGTTAGTTGATTTTGTTCGCTTAATGAACGCTGCTTTGGAAATTATTGTTCAATTTCTATAATGCAAAAGGTGTATCTCAAATTATATTAATATTATAAATGGGAATATACTTTTGTTGGTTCTCAGTTTCTATGTTTGGTTGGTCTTTTACGCTAAAACTACTCAACCTCAAGACATAGGCATTTGAGACATTGTATGCAGAGTTTTTTTTTATGGGAAAGGACAAGGCAAACAAGCGTTCGAATCACCTGATGGTAAGTTATCAGCACTGCCTACGACCCCATGCAACACGAGAGGAGATACAGGTGCGTTGCCGGCCGCCAAGGTGGAGATAGACGCGCTCTTTGAAGGTACCCAAAAAAAGAGTAGCGGAACTCAGCGCCGTTCCTCAGAGCGGGGAAACAAAAGTTTGTATTGGGAGAAACTTCAGCTTAAGTCCATAGCCCTTGTGATTATATTCAGTCATGTCCTGCTGCGCAAGGATAAGCATAAAAAAAAATGATTACAATCAATAATTTCCACATAGTATGAACTTTGAAAACATAATTACACTTTTAAAACATAATTTGGACCACTTTTAATTGTATTCAATTTAAATAAAATTGATTTGAAACTTTGTGAAATTAAATTTATCGTCAAATTTGGGCAAGCGGACACCGGAAGGTGATGGAAAAGCTCAATTACATTAAGCAAATTATTAATTTTCTTTAGGCGAATCTAATAAGCGTTATCACTTAAAAAAATTTTTTTTGTATTTTTTTAGCTTCACGCTATATCCCGCACATAGCAAGATAGGCAGAGGGAACTTAGTGTTAAGACATTCCGTTCCCAATTTCCGCCTAATTCTGGGGGTATTGCGTGTTGAGTGGCGAAAATAAACGCAGCGGTTGGCCTTGACAGCAGACTAATGAAATTAACATATTAAATATTTATGTAAGTTACAATCGAACCCATAACTAACGCACTTGTTCACACGTTTGTGCCTCTACGCCACGACTGGCCTTAATTAGTCCGTCTTCCTTATGTTATATAAAAATATTTTCTGTTCTATATAAAAAACCCTATAAAATCTTAAATGCTCTATAGAGCACGCCTAACTATAGCTTAACTATAGCCTATCTATAGATAGGCTATAGTTAAAAATCTCATTTAACCTCTAACGAAGAGGACGTCGGTAAGTAAATTAATTTCCTATAAGCTATTGTTTTATCATCATCGAAACAACTTTCAAACTTGGCTATTTTAATTAAAGCAAGGTTTATGAGATAACGGGGGATAAATTACTTTTATAATATGATCCGAGGCAATCGTGGGCTACAAGTGTGTAAACGCGGCAGGTTGTAAATTCGATTCCAACTCGAGGAAATGATATATTTATTTTAATTTATATTTTTCGTTTCTTCGCTCTAGAATTCGGCAGAAAGTGTGTAACACGTGTGAAGTGTTTTAACACTATGTTCCTTCTGATTACCCTGGACACTACAGGATACAGCGTGAAGCTAGAAGAACAATCTGTTCTGAGACCATCGTGGCGGAAATGCATAAGTGTGTGACTGTGAACGCAATAATCGTAGGTTCGATTCTCACTCGGAGAAATGAACAGGCAAAGCGCGCCACTCAACGCTCAATTTTCTGTCCATATCGAGAAATCAGATGGCAAATGGAAACACAAAGTGTCTTAATGGAAACGGAGTGTCTTAACATTTGGTTCCCAGGTTCCTTCTGCCTACCATACATGGGATATAGTACAGTGTAAAGCTTAAGAAGTGTATAACATATTTTTTCCACATCTACATTAAGCTTAGAACTTAGGTCAACCGAAACTCGTTGTCCTTTCTTTGACGTCAACCTTACTACCCCCTCCTACGTACAAAGTAAGGTCTCTAATTAAGTATAGCAATTTGCTAATGTCATTGTTAGTTAAAAGTTACAGTGGAAGGGACTTTAAACTTCTTGGTGAGAGCTTTCAGGTGTTAACGAGAGCTTTTAGAAATACACGGATATACAGGGTGGAATTAAAGTTTTGGAAGTTCTGGGTTCAAATACCGCATACAACTTTTTGTACTACATATATGGAAAGTGTAGAACGGAGCGTTAGGACGTTATGATTATTTGATTATTTAATTAATATTTTAGTATACATTTTATTTAAATAAAGAGGCCAGTTTTGGTAGTTGTGTATATGTAAACGCAACGGATTATGGGTTCGATTTTTACTCGGGGAAATGAAAAATTCAATATTTTCATTCCCTCGCACTGATAATGAGGGAAAGCGCGGCGTTAGGTTCCGCCACTCTACACGCAATGCCTCCAGAATTCGGTGGAAAGCGGTGAGCGGAATATCTTAACACTACTCCCTCTACCTGACGCGTGGCGTTAACGGGAAATAATTTATACGCTAAGTCCGTAGTAAAGAATCAATTGATAAGAATAGTTTCTCCATCAGAATAAACAGTAGCAATTCACTAACAAATATTCACAAAGCTTTGTTTTAACTTCTCAGCAGACAGCTCTGATAGTGGCGTTAACGAGGAATTGTGATGCAAAACTGTACAACATAGTTGAACTTAAGAGTTTTTGCCTTACATCGTTTACAGGCGAAGCTTCGAAAACTTGGGCAAAACACGTCCAAGTACCGTGAAGATCACTATTTGCTAATATTACACTGTTATTTTCTTTATAATCTCCACTGTTTTCTTTGAAATTATGTGGAAACTGCTTAATTTAGCGTGTAAAGTTAATAATTGAAAGTATAAAGTTAATAATTTTTAGTAATAAAAAAAGGCAATATTAACCCATTTAGACCTATACTCAAACTAGCAGTAAATAAAAGGTTTTTTTAAGTAATAATTGATAGATCTCGATGTAAGAAAATAAAAACGTAAAAAAAATATTTTATTTTATTTAAATATAAAAAAAATGCCGTCCTTAAATGGGGCCAATGGGCACATGTAGTATGTAAATTTTCGAAACTATTTTTGCGATACGAAATGTTTTATAACACTTTTTTCAATTTTTTTATGACACATTGCACGTCTCAGTTGCCAGCAAAATTTTTGGGACTAGTGGTCTACCCCTGGTGCTGCAGACTCGGTACTGCAGAAGCTGCTGGTCGCATAAATACTTTGATGTTTTCGTCTCTTAAATCGTGACGAGCGATGTAATGAAAAAATCAATCTAATCTATCTTGTTTATATTGGTTAGCAAGGGCAAGTGCCGCGAATTTGCAACAGCAAGATCCAATGTATGTGTGGATAAAACCCACCACCATTTTTTGCCACGTACACCATTGCTATATAGGTAAAAAGATTTATCAGCCTGATCAACCCCGCCCATACCACACTGTAAAACCTTCGCACTAATAAAATTTGGTTAACTTGGTAAAAGCAGTAATCAAAAACAGCTCGGTTTTTCTTTTCATATCCTTTACTGCTGAGTTTCATGTTTTGACAATTCTTAAATTTCTCAAGACGACCTTGTATATTAGTCGTAGTTGGATCACTTTTACACCAACGGGGTTGCTCAAGATTACGGTTCCTCTACATTTCTTAGCAAAAGGTTGATAATTTGATTGCTACTGTCTCAAGTTTCATTGCTTCTACTAGTAAGCAGGCAGATTAGCAGTGCTTCGTATGTTGTTATCATCTCCTTCTTCGTCGATTACCACACCTGGTTCTAGAGGCCGCGCAACTAAATATACCTCTCCTGCGTATAAAAACATAAAAATTTACCTCTGATGTGCCCATTGGCCCCAATTGGGCACAGTATCGTCAAAGTTAAATTTGTCCTATTACGACTCTTCTTTTCTAATCAAATGTAAGTATATTACATAGAATACTAAGTACTTAAGTATGTTTTGTACCAAAACAAATGTATTTAGAAGAAAAACTTAAAAATAAAAATACTTACATTTTACCTTCACAGATTTCGTAAAACAGCTTTACAAAAGGCACGAAATGAACGATTGTAAAAAATTTTTATTTGGATTTTACGGCTACAACATAAGGATATACTATTTATCTTTACAAAACTACATAATAATAAAAATATAAAAAAACCACAAGACACAACACATAAACTACAAGACATAAACTACATAATAATGAAAATATAAAAACACCATTATGGGTATGTACCCATTTGGGCGTGGCGGGTCCAGATGGGTTAAATTTGCCTTCGTGGTGCAGCGGGACAAGAGTATGGCTGTAACGCGATGGTTGTGAGTACCCTGTTAGATTAGTAAGAGAGCAATTTAAAATACGGTGAAGGTCATTTTTAACAGGTATAATAAAATCTGTCGGCAATGCTTTTGCCATACTAAAGGTATAAATTGATTGAAATATTAGAAGTGAGACAACGGTCGTGGGTTCGATCCCCACTCGAGGAAGTGAAATATTCATTTACGTTTATATTTCCATTTCTTCGCTCTGGTGTCGGAGCAATGCCTTCAGAATTCAGCAGAAAGTAGGGAACGGAGTGTCTTAACACTATATTCCCTCTGCCTACCCTGCTGTGTGCGGGATAAAGCGTGAAGCTGATTTTTTGACAAATTACAAAAACATTCCATCTGGCCGACATAGTTCAATACACCATTTTCTGATCTGACACTCGTCAGATATGACGGGACGAAATTGAATATTATGCACAAACCGAGACCGCCCAAATCTGGCACCTGTCACTTATAGCGAAACTGCAAGCCGTGCTATGCTCCACAAATACGCTGATTTGCGATTTAGATTGAACCTAATGGAAGGGACGTGTATAATAAATCAAAAATACCCCCCCCCCCACACACCCTTGTGCCGTCGTGGCGCAGCAGCACAAGGGTGTGACTGTACCGCGACGGTTGTGAGTTCGATCCCCACTCGAGGAAGTGAAATATTTAATTACGTTTATATTTCATTTCCATTTCTTCGCTCTGGTGTCGAGGCAAAGCGCATCTTTGAGTTCTACTTCTATTCTACTCAACACACAATGCCTCGAGAATTCGGCAGAAAGTGGGGAACGGAGTGTCTTAACACTAGGTTCCCTCTACCTACCGTGCTGTGTGCGGAATATAGATTTTTTAAAACCAAAACTCACAGGACAGTACAGGCTTATTGAAATGCTGCCATAATATTTCCGATAAATTTAATAAATTTTCAGCCTAAATGAAATTATTTTTAGCTGATAAATACATAGTAGTCTAATAAATATTAAACTATATAATAGAATTTTCCATTGAAATTTAGATTATACAAATGATTCTCGTTGATTATAATGAAATTGAATGGCTACAACGGAATTGACTCGCAAAATTTAATAACAATAAGGCTAAAGTTCGTAGAACGAAGTAGAAAATAAATAACAAGAGGAAATATAGGCGTCGTTTGCTGCGTGGCTCGTCGCATTCAAATTCATGAGTTGGAATGGGTATAGTGCTGACCTGGCGTGTACGTAGTATGAACGTACATATATGTTGCGTATATAAATGTATGTAGTTTCTTTAGATTTCGTTATATTATTATATTTTTAGGGTTTCGTACCTAAAAAGGCAAAAACGAAAGCTTATAGGATCAATTTTTTATCCGTCTGTCAAGAACGTGTGAAATTTACCGCGTACTCAAAATCTATAGACCTACAACTATGAAATTTGGCAAGAAGTTAGAACTTGCAGTACAAATAAAGAAAAAATTGCAAAACGTAAAAAATTATAGATTTTTCATAGAAAAGAAATACAAGTTTATAAATATAATTTATTTCATACAAAATGATCGCATACATATGCAAACTTAAGCTTGCAATGTTTTATGAATTGTACTTCTCGTTTACATACAACTCTGAAATTTACACGGAACCCTCAATATACGAGTCCGACTCGCATTAGACTGTTTATTTTGTAGTTAGAATAAAAATTAGAGCTAGTAAGATGAGAGTATTTTAAAAGTAACTTTTATTAGCTCTTTGCTGGTAAAATATATGGAGAAGGTCGCCTTGTGGAAACTGACAGCAAATTTTCTTCACTACCTTTTAATATCTAATTATTCTTTTGTTCTTTCGAAACCTGACAATCATATAAATTAATACCCCAAATATGATAAGAAGACTATATAAATAAATAAAGAGACCTTACAAATAAATAATTAAAAATCTAAAACTCATAATATTTAAAAAAAGGGTCGTTATTCTTATCAACAAAACAAATAAAGTACTAGATCCATAACCAATTGTTTCAATAAAAGTCACTATAATTTCTTCCTATTTAGCTTTTATAAGAAAAAACTCACCCCCATGTAAATTTCCTCAAATCTATGCCATAGTAAATAACAATGACAAAGGAATACAGTACAGGCATCGCTTACTGCGACTTCGAATTGAGATTCATGAGCTGGAAATCAGCGAGACTAATGCTGATCTAGCTCCAGCATACATACGAGTATGTAGGGAAATGCAATAAAATTTACAAATCTCTTTAAACAGTTAGGTTGCGTTTGCCATGAAATGAGTATTATTTTTGTAATTATCTATAAATCATCTATAAAATTCAAAACACCCAACTGCGCTCTCGCACAAAAATCGCTGACGTAGGTATGGAAGCCGTTACGCTGAAATGGGACTGGGCCGGACACGTCCGCCGCATGCCTGAAGAGTCTTGGGCGAAATCTTCTACCAGCTGAATTCCGAACTCTAAAAGAAGAATTGGCAGACCAAAACGGAGATGAGTTGGACCATTACAAGCCTGACTGGTGTTCAAGAGCGCGAAATAGACCAGAGTGGAAGAAGTGGACGGAAGTAGCATGCCTGTCGGTATTTTATAGGATACATTTCTGAGAGTGTGCAGCAGCGCTGCATGACTTGGTACCCTCTTCTCCTTTCCATCAGCGGGGCACTAGACGTAGGCTGGGATTTCACCCATATATCATCGATGTGCCTCCTTTTCGGACGCAGCGCTTCGCCTCCACTTTCTTAATGCGAACAGCTAAAGAGTGGAACTCCCTGCCTGCTGAACTGTTTCACGATAAATACAACTTGGCACTTTTCAAGGAAGAAGCATTATGCATTAGCATCTGGGTAAGCATGCTCTACCATCGTTTGCATCGTCACTTACCACCAGGTGAGATAGCAGACAAATGCTTGTCTATCTTCAATAAAAAAAAAACAATGGGACAACACAGGCTGAGGAAAACAAAAAAAATCTATGCCTCAAAAATTATACCTACAGTAAAAATTAAGATAAGTACATTTTTCTTACCCCCAAGACCTTAGAAAAGTGATTGTTTAATAAGCAACTACCATTTACCTTCACCATTCAAGTATAAATTTGTATTCAGCGAAATTCCCATTCTTATTGGGATCGAGTTGATTGGACGCTCTTTCAAATTCGAGAGTGATTTTACAAAGCCGAAAATCAACGTACATATATGATATATCGTATATTCTAATAACACACAAAAACCTTTTATAGGGAGCAATATTAGATATTGATATTGAAAATGTTATATATTGTTTCAAATGCCTAATAATAAAAATGATGTGTTATTTACGGCAATAGAAGGAAATTTATAAGCCTGAAAATTAGTTAATAAGGCAAATACAGTAAAAGCTACTTCTTAAATATTCAGGTTCCGGTCAGCTACAAGTCGAACTACTAAAAGCGTCTTCATAATTAAAATATTATTTAATAAACTATTTTTATATGGAAATTGAGAAGATAAAAAAAACTAACGTTTAGGAAAAATATACACTTACATAGCCTACCTATACTTAAAAGAGAAATATATAATTTTATTGTATTTTTGTCCAGTATAATTGGTACAATAGTATCTAATGACGGAATGATTACATATTTAGGTAAACATTTCAAATCATCTATACTAATATTATACAAAACAATAGTTTATTTGGTGAAATGCGCTTGTTATATGAACTTCTTTTGAATTGAAAAAATATTTCTGTGTAGTATAATCCATTTATATAGAAAAGGAATTTCATCATGTTAATATTTTTTTCCTCAACTCACTCTCTCTCCGGTCAGAGTTACCTATGTCACTCTGAATACGGCATGAGCATGACACAATTCTTAGTTATTTCTATTTTTTTTTCAGATTCACGCTGTATCCCGCATATAGCATGCTAGGCAGAGGGAACCTAGTATTAAGACACTCCGTTCACTCAAATTTTGTTGGCGTCAATAAATAGTGGCTGTATTTAAAACACTTATAATAATAATGGCTCCGGAATTCGGAGGAAAATGGGGAAAGGAGTATCTTCTGATGGTTGAGATCACAGGTAAAAGTTAGTTTTATAATATAGCCTTAATTGTCCATATAAAGCAAGTCAAGTCAAGACTATTTTTTTTTAAGAGTGCGTGGAGATAACAATTTTCAAAGTCCCATACAACACAAAAAAAGTTAAGAAAATATTATTTTCTCGTCAAATATCAACTGATATAATAAGCATATGAAATATTAGGCATTTATTCCATAGCAGCCTCGTGTACTATTTGTAGGTAAGATGAGACACTATTACCAAGACTCCGCTATCCCTCCTTCTTTCAGTCGGTCTCTCCGTCTGTCACCAGGTGTTATTTCGCATTATACAAATTCATTGCACTAGAATAGTTCTTTTTTAAATTATTTTACTAGTGGACCCGAACGCGGCTACGCCCGCTTGAACTATACCTACGAATATTTATGAAATGATTTTCAGTTTTCAATAGATGGATGCGTTAGGCAAGCTCATTTTGGGTGACGTTTTCTAACAATAAACTTTGCAAATCGTTGCTTAGCAACGACAGTTGTTATTAACATGGCGGAATAAATTGCATGTCAAATTAATAAATATTTTAATATTGGATATATATCGAAAATATTATAAATGTGAGAAAATANTAATAAGTATTTTAATATTGGATATATATCGAAAATATTATAAATGTGAGAAAATAAGTGTCCTATGTTCATCCCGAGACCCTCAAGTTTCTCTATATGAGTATTTTATCACAATTAAATTAGCGGTTTGGCCCTAATTGCATAAAAGACAGACAGACAGAGTTACTTTCGAATTTATAATATAGGTATGGATTATCACTAACACATCTGCTGAGTATATATGCGTAATCATATAAGGCTCTGAGGTATCTGTGATAAAAAGCATTGAAAATATACAATACTTATGCATTATTACTTATGCATTTGAAATATTTCTTTCAGAATATAAACACCATATTAGTAAAATATAATATATTTAGTGTTAGAATTTTATTAAGTATGCTTCGACTTCGGGGAGAAACGTAAGTTATTTCAAGTTTACAATACGTATAAAGGATTCAATTTTAAATTCTCTTCTCTCTCTTGTGCGTTGTATTTTTTTGATCTTAAGAGAAAAATATTGTATTTCGCCCTCTATTTTTCGGTTATTTTTTAGCTTCACGCTGTATCCCTCATATACAGGATAGGCAGGGCGAACTTATGTTAAAACAATCTGCTCATTTTCCGTCGAATTCTGGAGACATCGTTATAAGTGACGGAAGCAGAGACAGCAGAGCGAAGAATGAAAATAATAAATATTTTATTTCCTGGAGTGGGATTCGAACCCAGAACCTGTCGCGTTTACATTGAGTTGAGTTCTGCCACTCAACATACAATACCTCCAAAATTGCAGGCAGGCAGAAAGTGGGTGACGGAGTGTCTTAACACTAGGTTCCCACCTACCCAACTGTGTGCATTTTTTGCCGTATTTACCATGTACCATTTTTTATATTAAATAAATATTATAAATATACATACAGACAAATATTTATATACTATCGTATATAATATAATTGACTACTATTTATATATATTATCAGTGATTAACACTGTATTGAATGATAGTTACTTTGTTGCAACTTTACTTTGTATGTAAATAGATTAGATATCTTGATTTTTTTTTATAATTCCTCTAATTGAGGTCAGGTGTGGTGCAGGGGAAGTGACAAGCGTGTTAGGGTAGCGGGTTCAATGTGACTTAACACTACGTCCTTAGGTTCCCCAGATATGTGCGGGAACCAGCGTGAAAATATAAAAAATATATATTGCGGCATTCAATTTCGCCATTCAGCACGCAATATTTAAAATTACCGCAAAGAAAGGAGAGTGAAATATCTTGACACTAATTTTTCTCTGCACTGTTTAGTAACATTATTTAGGCTCACCTGTAAAACGCCTGAAACACTGTAGGTGTAATACGAAAACTGTGAGGAATGAAAAGTATGAAATATAGCACAGTTACAGCTTTTATGGAGAAGGAGTGCGGAATGTTTTTATTTTTTTTTTGAAACTATAACTTAAAATAATAAATTAAATGAAAAAATAAATAAATATAATATACACTACCATATCTTTTCACATACCTTTGTTACGGCGTATTTATACGCGTCAGTTGGTTCTTTAGTTCAATAGATATTTAACTATTTACACTCGCAGGAATGTTATATATTAAATTCTACGAAGAGTTATTCTATGTTATGGGAAATATCACAAAGCTGTAGCGGACAAAATTGAATTGACAGTTTTCATTTAACTTTAAACAAATAAAAAAATATAAGTATGACTAAATTTTAGATTTTTTTTTATATTGTTGAGGCCAATCGTGGCGTACCCATTTCGTTGCTCTGGAGTCGCTTAAAAGCGCGGCGTTGAGTTCCGCCGCGCAACATGCAATGACTCCAGAATTTAGCAGAAAGTGAGGAAAGAAGTGTCTTAACATTAGGCTGGCCTGTGCGGGATATAGCGTGAAGCTGATTTAATTTTATTTTAATTTTTACAATTTGTTTTAATAAATTCACCTTTTAACTATTTAAAACTAAACTTTAAAACTTTTTTTAAAACTTTTAAAACTTTTAACTATTTATAAAGTAGAGTAAGCAGAGGGAACATAGTACAGTCCGATAAATGGCGGAACTCAACGCCGCGATTTGCCTCAATGAAAATAGTTCGTTGACTTACTCAATTGTTCGGGACTCGAACCTACGACAATCGTGTTAATCGTTCCTATGCCGCCACGCTGCTACGGCGCATTCTAATAATGTTTATTATTGAAATAATGTATATCTATTCTACTATCTTTAATGTCATACATTTATCATTGATTTAGTTACTTTGATTGTGACATTCTTGTAATTTTATTAAATTTAAAAATAAAAATATTTATTATTTTGATTTGAAAATGGTTTTTAGATTTTGATAGATTTTTAACAAAATATTAATGTATTATTTATATGAAGGGAATGTATTATTTATATCATGAACCATCGCGTTGGTTTAGATTTATTACAGAAATTAATTTAAAGAATTCATAATATGCATACATACATACATAGCTCTACGGTCTCTACATACCGTTCGCCTCGTCCACTGTCATCAGCCTCTTCATACATGCCCTCCTCCTCCTCCTCCTCCTCATGCTTTTTACGTGACCTTCTTCCAGTATCTTTGATACTATGTTTTCGAAGGTCAACCGAAGTAATAATATGCTTTCCATAATTTTTCTAGCTATAAAGATAGAATGAAACACGCACCAAAACATTCACTTCTAGAAGTGAGTGAAGATGAAATGGACAAGGTGCGGCAGTTCTACAGTATCGACGAAAATGCAATATTACAAGACATGGAAATTATTGAGGAACGGGGAAAAAAGCAAGAACACTTAGTTGAAGCCATGAAATACTTGCGTAAGTTTTTTTTTATTAAGTTAAATTTCAATACATCGATATGGTAACGAGGTAAGGCGCGGCGTTGAGTTGCGCCACTCAACACACAATGCCTTCAGTAATCGATAATAGTAATATTTATAATAGGTTCTCACGTTCCCCTTGCCTACCCTGCTATGAGCGGAATACAATATGTATAATTGCTATTCTGTAAGGTTATTTAATATTTAAATAAAATTTCTATAAACAGTTCTTCGTTTTGTAATGCCTGCAGAAATGATAATAAAAGTTAATTTAAATATTTGTATGTTAATCTTGTTTCTAGATCGTGAAATATTGGAACGCATTTACCTGATAGCCAAAGGATCAGTAGAGGCAACTAAAAATATAATTGAAAAACTACTTACAATGAGAGGAATGATGTCTGAATTAGCTCTTAACAAGTCTATTGGTGAATTTAATAAGCTTTTAGATAACATGTATGTTTAAACATTTTAAAAAAATCATCGTCACGCTGTATCCCACACATAGTATGGTATGCGGAGGGAACCAGGCGTTAAAATACTCCGTTCCTCACTTTTCGTCCAATTTTTCGAAACATTACGTGTTGAGTGATGGAACTCAACGCCGGGTCATTGCTTTTGTGTATTCGTGTAAACGTTGTTTTATTAATTTATATATATTCTGGGGCACGGACCATTTGACCCTCCTCTCTTCCTACGTCCAAGGCCCTGGCTTCATCTTTAGACCTACTCCAATGTACTTTTAACATATTATTTTAGTGTCACCCAAGCTACGTGTTCCTTCTAAGTTTGATGATGATAAATGATTACAAATGAGACCAATTCAGTTCCTAAAATTATAATACATACTTACAAGTCTATTTAATAAAAGTGTATAAAAAAGAGTCTCTTTACTAAGTTTACTTTTTAGCATTTCCCTCAACAAAATCCCTCTATCAACTTAGGCAGAAGGAACCAGCTCTTTGGTGCCATTGAAACACTTCCGTTCCCCACTTTCTATCGAATTTTGGAGGCACTGTGTGTTGAGTGGCGCCACTCAAACCCGCGCTTTGCTACGTTCCCAGAGTGAAGGAAATATTAAATATTCCATTTTCTTAAGTAGAATCAAACGCACAACCTGTCGTATACAGTTCATGGCTGGCCTGAATTTCTCAATTGATTTTATTTTTGTTTCATATAGAAAATTCGTAGTAATGCCTAAATTAACGGAAGAACAGTCAAGGGTAACTGTAATTCAATTTGCAACTGGTAAATGGGATGAATTCAATTTTCAAACATTTGTACGATATTATTTCATGGTAAGTATAAGAACATAGAAATTACTCTTTAGTAAAGTGTAAACATATCGGGATTTGAAGCTATGACTCTTGGAAACCAAGTGGAACCAAGAAGTCTGAGGACGTCCTTGATTCGGATCGTATTTTTCTTTACTGAGTGTGGTTATTCCATATTTTCATACACTTTAAAAAAAATCCCTTTGTAACTTTGTAAAATAAGAAACACATAATTTTACATTTCATATTTTAATTTCTCTATACTAGAGCATACTAGCCTAGAATTCCGACACTCGACAAACAATATTCCGAATTAAGGCGGAAATCGGAAAGCGCAGTGTTTTGACACTAGGTTGCCATCCCGATGCCCACAGTGATCACTATAAGAGCTAGCGAGCGAGGTTTATCACTACTGATATGCCGTTAACGCTAATACTGTTAGTTTAGGGGTCCTATGACCTACATCCCTACATTCTTTCCCCCCCTACTCTATAGCAAAGATTGTAATGCTTTAGAAGTAATATCGCTTAAAACCTGAAATCATATTTCTGATTTAAAAAATATTGTAAAAACAAAATCGCACACAGCAGGGTAGGAAAAGGGGGGAGGGTAGGTTAAGTCACGCCGTTCCCTACAAGAAATATTCTAATTGTTATGAAATATTTTAATTTTGTAAATATTTTTTTTTAGTTAGCTGATTACAGACTGCATTTCGATTATAACTTATCAGAGACGTTCATAGTGGATTTAAAGAATTTGGGTTTTAACGATATTACAAAGTTTAATCCAATGACCATAAAAAAAGGAGAGACTCTAAGTTTGGTATATATATATATATATTTTATGAATTTATTTATTTATACAAATTATACATTAGTCATGTTTTTGCAAATATATGAAAACGTATAAAAAATACATGTTAATTATACAATTAGCATATTATTGTTTGTTGTGCAATGAAAAAGCTTATTTGCTGTATAATATTCTATGTACTAGAAATGTGTGTCTGTAAATGCGACAGGTCGTGGGTTCGATTCCCACCTGAGGTTATGAAATATTTATTATTTTCAACCACTCAACAGACAATACCTCTAGAAATTGGCGGAAAGAAGGAACCGGAGTGCCTTAACATTAGATTCCTTTTCACCAAATGTTTAATTTTAAATTAATATTCATTATATATTTTCTTTAAAAAATTACATTTTTAAATTATACACATAATAACTTCAAATTACAAAATAGCTTGAAATGTTTTATAACAAAATAAATATATTATTGTATATTTTACAATATTAGTGGGATATGCCAATTAGTACGGTAGGAGTCGTAGAAATATATATATACGATTAAATTTGCAATAGATCTGACCAAAACGTAGTCTTCTAGTCCCAATTAGTACGAAATATACTTCAGGGTCCTGGGTAATTGTTCATCTTGACAGCTAGATGATTCACGTTACACTAATACAGGATTGCAGAGATATTTGTATATCTTCAAATACTGTTCATAGACACTCCGTTCCCAGTAAGACACCTACGTTAATTTTTTTCGTCGAATTCTCAAGGCATTGCGTGGAGGAACTCAATGACACGCTCAGCCCCGTTACCAGAGCGTGGAATTGAATATATTAAATATTCTCCAGAGCCGAAATTGAACCCACAACCTCCGCGTTTATAGTCGCACGGAAAATGAAGAATGGAGGAATTTTATGATATAGCATAAAACTGCAAACAAAAAAAAAAATAGATTTGAACAAAGCAAGAAAAATGAGCTAGTTTATATTACATAGCATTACTAGCATCCACATTTTTATTTCTCTTTGCCTCTGTGAATAACATAATGTTTGTAAAACGTGTGCATATACGTTTTCCTTAATAATTCTTTAGATCTCTTACATCAATTAAATTAATTGGGATTCCCATTTAATTATATAATGAAGAATATAATATGAAGAAGAAGATTCATATAGAAGTATATATTTCTATCATCGATTAAATAATCCTTAACGATTTCCAGGGTTGTTACGGCGTTAAGATAAACAGTATCCACGTAGTAAACGCACCATCGTTCGTGGACACCTTAATAACTATAGTTAAACAGGCTCTGAGAGAGAATCTGGTTGGAAGGCTCCATGTCCACAGCACTTATGAAGATCTACATAAGGCTATACCTAAAGATAATATACCAGAGGAATATGGTGGCAACAGTTTGAGTGTTCAGAAATTGTCTGGTAAGAAAATAAAATCAAGCAGAAGGTATCTAGTGTTAAGACACTCCGTTCCCCAATTTCTGCTAAATTCTGGAGGCATAGCGTCTTCAGTCACAGAACTCAACGCCGCGCTCTGCTTCGACACCAGAGCGAAGAAATGGAAATATAAACGTAAATAAATACTTCACTTCCTCGAGTGGGGAAAGAAACCACAGCCCTCGCATTACAGTCACAACGTGAGCAGTAAGAGTGGATTAAGCTGGTATTTTCCGGTTTAATCCACAAGATTTTTCATTTCACATCTTAATGTCCAATGAACAGCAAACAAAGTTGCTGGCGACGACTAGTGTCAAATATAAACAATTTCCAGTGTGGAAATCGAACCCACATTCATCGCTTTTATTCTCAATCGTTGTTCCCCAGAGATACGATAGCCTTATAAGGTAATAACTGAAAAATTGTCTTTATTTTTCAGAACTCTGGCAAGAGTGTTTTACATCAGAAGAAGCCAGAAAGATTGTAGAAAATACCAATAAACTCGTCAGCGACGAGTCTAAGCGGAGTTCGTTTAAGTTCAACGAAGAATACTTAGGAATGCCCGGCTCATTTAAAAAACTGGCGGTAGATTAAAAAAAATAGGCAAAAAAAAACTGGAAAATCTGTGTTTTTAGACATGTTTTGTAATTTTTTTTTAATTTAAAAACCTTATGGCATACAAAATATTAAAAAAGCAAAAATCTTAACCATATTATATATTTCTATAATATTTCAATTATCTGTTCAACATTTTGAAATTTTGCAAATACGATCTTTACCTACCAAACCAAAATATATGCAATATTGTAGTTATATATAATGGAAATTTATGTATTTTTCCTTTTTTCCTTATAAGGAAGGTTATATATATGTAGGTCAAAGAGGATACAATTTCAATTTCATAATTTATATACTGCTGTTTCTAAAAAATAAAAAAAAGATGATGAAGCTTAAAAGGACGTCAGTGAGATGTCAAAATGAAGACTTTTAAAAGCTCACAAAAAAGGTTACAAAAGTATCTTTAAAAGTAATTTAGAATGAGATATCATAAATAAATATTATAATAAAACAAGTTCATATATTTTTTAGCTTATGCAGTCAGATTTTTGTTTAGCATAATAATTTTTTTAACAGCATTAACAACATGACTTCGCTTTTTCGAAATCTTTACAAAAATTGACCTGCTTACTATATTTATAAATATTGTATAAGTTTATAGTCCAATATTATAATATTCTTCGGTTTAGACTTTCAGTACTATAACGTATAATTAAAAACATAATGGTTATGGGTTCGATGTATCCCTCTGTATATCTGGGTAAACAGAGGGAACCTGATCCAAAGGAGGGAACCTATCCAATAACCGCCGAGTTTACAAGATATTTCGTATTAACTTCCTTGACGAAAGTCAACGCCGCGCCGACATTTGACAATACTTACTAAGCTAAGAGGAAAAGTCATGAAGAAAAAAAATAATTAACGTGCAAATATTTATAGCGGCAGACGAAGGTTCTCGGTTTACCTTTTTAATAAATATATAAATTATTTCATAAAAATTTGATACCTTATTGCAGCTTATTATCTTAATTTTTGTTTAGCTTTATTTATTATGTTTATTTATTGTTGTTTTTTGCATAGTCGCTTCAAAGGTCGAAAAGAGGTTAACAATATTTTAGCTGAATACATAAAGCCTAAGAATGCATAATGTTATTGTTGACTCATAAAATACTCGTACAAGTCTTAACGACTGTGTCATCTTATAATATATATGTAATAGTGTATAGAATACGTTTTAATGTTTTTTTAGCGCTGTATTCCGGACATAGCAGGGTAGGCAGAGGAAACTCAGTGTTAAGACAATCCGTTCTCCATTTTCCGCCGGCCGGGGAAGGCACTGCGTGCTACCTCGACACCAAATCGAAGAAAATCTAAATTCGATGCCCACTCGAGGAAGAAAAATATTTAATATTTTCATTTTCACGCTCTTGAAACGAGGTAAAGCGTGGCGTTGGCTTGCCCCATTCAACATGCAATACCTCCAGAATTAGAGATAAGATATATGGCTATTAGTGATTCAATGGATACTTCCACAGCAGGGTAATACGTATAAGCAGAAGAAACCTTAAAGAGTAATAGGTATGCCATTAAAAAAACAAAACTTCTTATTTTTTTTAAGATATGTGAAAGTAACCTATATAGCTGATTTGATAAGTTTTACCAGTAAACAAGGACATTTCTCAAGCCGTCCTATCAATGTAGTAATATTTATTGAATGAATAAATCATTTTATGATTATTATTTAGTTTGTAAACTAATAAATATTACTGATATATAATAATAAAAAAATAAAATAAAAAAATAAAATCATGCTGTATCCCGCACACAGCAGAGTAGGCAGAAGGAAACTAGTGTTAAGAAGTGTCTTGCCTGTGAATGGAGTGCCATTCACTTTTATTTTATATCTAAACTCAAAGCAACATTTAAAAACATCTTTAAATATTTCTTAATTATAAACATTTCATGAAACTTACAATGATAGAATTCCAAGTTACTTCATGACAACGTAATTATTCTTAGAAAACGCAATTGAAATAGCTATATCGACAATATAATTATATATCCAAAATAAGAATTCCGCTGATCACAATAATAATTCTTTTATTAAAATTGAAAACTTAATTAATAGTGCTTGTTTCTTTTTATTAAGGCACACAAAAAATACAATAGTATAGTAAAAAAAAAACAAAAACTATATAACGCTACTTATGGAAGCCAGTCTTTACATTTATAAAGAAGATATTTACTATATATAGCGGCAGTACTGCCGCCAAGCACAGTTTGTGCAAGGGTCTCCATCAGAGCACAATGGAATCCATACCGAAAGACTCTATCCTGGAGTTCAATCCCGACACGTTACAGTTCTTGAGGCGACAGTATAACTTAGACAAGCCAGGGAGGATACAAGAAGCCATCGACTTGCTGGAAGAATGGATTAAAAAGCAGCCACATTTTAGAAAAAAAGATTTTCGTAATTATAATTAAATATGTTTTGCTTATGGATTTCTATTTACTCTTAAAGATATTTGTTTTCTTGGTTTGTTGTTTTGAGTGAGATTGCTGACTTTGAGTCCAATTGTGGTGTATGGGCACAAGCGTGTAACACGAAAGGTTGTGTTGGTTTGATTTCGACTCAAGGATGTAATATTTAATATTTTGAGTTCCTTGCACTGGTGACGAGGCAAACTGCGGCGTTGAGTTCCGCAACTGAACGCTCAAAGCCTCCAGAATTCAGCTGAATATAGGGAACGGAATGTAGCACTAGGTTCCATTTGGCATTATAAAATTCAGCAAATTACATATATAATTTTTTTTAGCAAGGGATTATTTAGAAAGAACAATTATCATTAGCAAAGGTTCCGTAGAAAGAGCAAAACTGAAATTGGACAGAATATGCACATACAGAACGCTATATCCTCATTTTTTTGGAGTACCTGATATAAGGAAATGTGAATCATTGACGTATCTGTAAGTATGTGTATTTAGTATTATAACAAATTTCAGTTTTAGAGTCCCGTAAAGCACTTACAATAGCCTTATAGGAACATTTTTTCTCAAAATTTTCTTTAATTTTTTTTTAATTTTTTTCTCAAAAGGATGCTTTTTAGCTTGACGAAGCTAAAATTAACATTCAAGACTAAAGTCCCTTGGGGTATAAAAAAAATCTGAATCAAAGCAATAAAAAAAACCGGATAGAAGCGTTGGGCTCGCCCACCGGGGGTTCTGTACCAAAATTGGAGGTCTGTGATACATCAGATGAAAGGCTAGCTAAGCTAAGCTTGAATTTCTAAAAAAATATATATAAAGAATTCTAGTCCGTCGCATTAAAGAGTGATTGGAAACCCACCACACAAAGGTGTGACTCTAAAACCGACTGGGCTCGATTCCCATTCTTTCAGCTTCCTGCTTAGTCTAGACATTTTTATCGTGGTCTTTAATTTTCTATATTAAAAAAAACTTTTTACGTGTATTTCATTAAAGATAGTAATATTTTAAAAAATTGAAATGGGGGAAGGGAAGTAATAATATTAATAAAAACATCACTTGAATAGTGCATAGTGATATGATTAATTAATAACAATATACATTCTTCTTTATTTTCGCAGTTTTTTTGTATTTTTTATATAAATCTTTACTTTTTAGGCGTGGGGCTTTTATGCGTAAACTAACAAAGGAACATTACAGGACATTTGTATTTAAAAGTGAAGCGAAAACTTACCCGATGGGTTTATTACAAGCATATCAGTATTTTTTCTTGGTATTACTTTTTTACTATACTATTAAATTTATAGATATATTTTTTAGTATACTATTAAATTTTTATAGCTTCATGTTGTATGTCGCACATACGACGGTAAACAGATAGAACCTGGGAAACTAGTGTTGAGATACTCCGTTTACATGATTTTTCCACTTTCCTCCGAATTCTAGGGCATTGTGTGTTGAGTGGCGGAATCCAATGCCTTACTTTGCCTCGATACTAGAGCGATGCAAATGAAAATTTTAAATATTTCGTTACCTCGAGCGGGAATTGAGGCCACAACTGGCTTACCAGTCGCACACTTGAGCCTCTGCGCCACGGCAGACTTCTTCATGATATAATATGTTCCTTAAGTCTGTCGATTATCTTAGAAGGGATCCTTTGTGGTCTTAAATAGAAAGATATACACTTCTTTCTATGCATGGCATAAAAACAATTATTCTGGTCATATATTTTTTATCTAATTTTATTCAATTTATAGCAATGCGAATACATACAAGCACACGATTATTGCAATGGCTTAGTACTTGTGGTGGACTTCAGCGAGGCTAATATTATGGAAACATTGAAAGCGTACAACCTAACGGAACTACGACAAGGGCTAAATGTTATAAAGGTAATAGGGATGACTTAATAAGAAAATCTGGTCAAGTGCGAGTCGGTCGCGCCCACTGAGGGTTCTGTACCAATTTCAAGATGGCTCATAAAGGTTGACAAATTTAAGTTTGCTGGTGTTCGTTCTTCGCATGTTTTGTATAAAATCCGATTATTTGAAATTTATATATGTAAAAAAATGGACCTAGGGACCATAGTGTTAAAACTCTCCGTTCCCGACTTTCTATCGAATTCTGGAAGCATTGTGTGTTGAATCGTGAAACTCAACGCCGCGCTTTAACTCGACATTAGTGCTAAGAAATGAAAATATAAATTTAACACTAGAAGCGCCGCCGTCCCAATTTTGTCCCAAACGCAAGTTTGATTGTATATAACTTTTTTATTTGTTAATGTATGTAGATGAAACTTTTTGACTATTACCAATTTTACACCTTTATTTAATTAAAAATATAAATATATTTATAGCAGAAATACTTAAATAAAAATTGATTATTAAAGATGCTCTAAATATTTTACGAATTATTTGAATAATATTTTTTTTGTATTATACAAACAATCAACATAATAAGTAGAATGGGACAAATTTGTCACGACGGCGGTTCAAGGAGGGTCTCAATTTTCGGAACTTCTAGTGTTAAATAAATATTTTATTTCCACGAGGGAGGATGGAACCCACAACCAGTCGTGTTTATCCTAATGCCTCTGCGCCATGACTGGCCTTAAAACATGAATTGGTCCTCTTAAGACATTAAAAATAATTAAAGTTTCTACTTTATAGGAAGGATATGGTATGAGAATCAAAGGATTACATCTCTTGTCCCAATCTAAGGCTATAGATGCACTGGTGGCCTTGTTCAAACAAGTGTTCAGCGCTAAGCTTGCATCTCGGATCGTCGTTCACAAAACTATGGACACCCTACACGAATATGTGCCTGCAGATATATTGCCGAAAGAGTATGGCGGAAATGAGAAAACATTAATTGAATTTCATAGTAAGTGTTCTTTTAATTGCTGCCTATAGTTAATAGACCATCTTATATTTAACGGGAACAAAGTCTGTTTCCGTTAAGATATATTCGTTCTCCACTTTCCGTTGAATTCTGGAATCATTGCGTGTTGAGTGGTTGGCCTCAACGTCTTTCTTTACCAAAGAGAGAGAGAGAGAGAGATAATCTCGTTACCAGAGCAAAGAAAAGACAATATTAAATATTTTATTGCCTCGAAAAGTTCTAATGTTCTAAAAACCTACTAGCATTTTTTATGAGGCATATTATTTAAATATATTTTTGTATAATTTATATTACAGATGAGTTTCTAGATATACTTACAGCAAAGGAATTTTTAGAATATATGGATGAAATAAATAAGGCGACCACAAATGAGGATTTGAGGGTATTGACAGATGAAGATCAAGCTTTGGGTGTTCCGGGAACTTTCAGAGCTTTGAGTGTCGATTGATAATAAATTAAGTGTTGATTTACTTATTTTACAATGAACAATAGAAGAAAGTTGAATAAGAAGAGTAAGAGAAAATCGGTTGTGGAACACAAAAATATTAAATATCACCAATAACGTCTTTTTATTGTATCTTTCAATTTGTTATTTTTATAATTATTCAATAAATTATATTGTTATTTATTGTTGATTTTAACAGGCTTTTATTTAACTTGCAGTGTTAGTTTGTTAGTTAGTTAGTTAGTTAACTTCCCAGTGAGGAGATTGAGGTGAAATTTGAATTATATCTTGATTTTTTTATCCTGCATATATTTGCAGGTTTAGGCAGATGGAACCTAGTGTTGAAACACTCCGTTCACATTTAAACACTTTCATTTGCCACTTTACGCCAAACTCTGGATATATTGCATGTTGAATGGCGGAACTCAGAATGAGTAAATAAAAATATTTAGGTAATATTTAATTTCCTCAAGTAGGAATCGAACCCACAGCCTACCGCGCTTACACTTGCTCGTTTCTAACCTTCCGCCACGGTTGGAATTATTACGACTTCAGTTCTATTGATAATTCTAAGACAATGAAATTACAAATAACTAACATTGTGGTCATTCATATTAAAATAATGCATATATTCTTAGTCATAATTAAATATTAAAAAAGTGTATTTAAGACGTTTTTAATTTCTTTATCCGTTCCTTAATACAGTTAATATTTACACTGTCCCAGTTAGTATTATTAAATATTTAACAGTGTTGATTTTTTAAATAAAGAAAAATAGATAAAAATATATTTAAAAAAAGTACACAAACCGAATTGACATCGACGCTTAGGGGAATCTTGAATTTCGATACTTAATCGAATCGATCGAAAAGTCTTAACGGAAAATTTCTTTTCTGTTTATTTACCCTGTTTTAAACCGGAAACGGCAATAAGCAGCAGCAAATATAACAGCATAAAGCTAAAACAATAAATGAAATAAAAACAAATACATATATTAGAGATGATAGGTAAAGTAAATTAAAAATAAGGAAAGGAGGAAGGCTGGAATAGTGTTGCCCAAATGCNAAATGTGGAAGACTGACAAGGTCACTTGAAGCCGTTGGTTGACAGAATCTTGAAACGAGATCTTACGTCCAGCAGGAGGCGTGAAAAGGCTGGGATGAAGATTATAATGATGATGATACTCATGGATTATAGATAAAATATATAAATATATTATAAATTATCTTTAATTATAGTTTATGATTTAAGTATTTGAGCCTACATTTACTATAACGAATAATTTCCAATAGGTATAATTATTTTTATTGGCAGTCATGGCGCAGGGGCACAAAGTGTGACTGTAAATGCGACTGGTTCTGGGGTCGATCCCCAGTCGAGGCAATGAAATATTTATTTAAATTTACATTTCCATTTCTTCGCTCTTTGGTCGAGGCAACGTGGTATATTATAGAGTCATAGAGACAAGAAGTATAAGAAGTGAAATGTTTTTTCTCAAAGGACATTTAGAATTTGTCATATTTCTTATTCTACTTGTTCTACTTGTTAAAACTTATTCTATTTGTTAAAGCTAGTCTTCTATAAATAAACATAAAATATGTTTTCCTGTTCCTTCACCATTTTCCTAACAACTAAATTCGTGTCTTCATTATTAAAATAAATATATACGTACAATTTTATTTTTATAATACTATATGATTAGGAGGACATAAAATCGATATTTTTTACTCGTTTTTATTACTGTACAGAGTATATGTAGATATGTAGTTTTGCTGTTTTTAAAAACTTCGCATAAACTTGTTATATTTTTCAATAAATAAAATGCTATATGTTTATTCTTTTCTGAGTATAAAGCTGAAGGTTATCTACTTATATTCTTTTAGTAAGTAAAACTAATGGTATTCTAATATAATAAAACGGAAGAGTTTGTTTGGGTGCACCCACTTAGCTCAGGAACCTTTGGTTTGAATTAGTTCTTGCATAGATTTTATCCTCGATAAAGAAGCTTAGACTCGCCACAATATGTTGATTTAGAATTATATCTTTTTAAGGCTACAAATATTAATCTTTTCAAACAAAAATTCAAACATTTACGCAGCCTAACACTACGAAGTCTAGTTGTTATTGAACAATATAACAATTAATAATAACAAAATTTGGTGAATTTCTAGTAAACTACAGAGCACTTCAGTGATAATAATATCGTCAAGTCTACAGTTAACTTGATAAATTTGTAATAATGCTTAAACTTTTATTTTTTTATATTTAGACTTCTAAAAAGAAGATTCTTTCCTCTTTATTTCATTTAATAAATAACCAAAATAAAAACTTATAAAAATACGAAAAAACAAATAGCATCTATCACTTCTAATAAGGAACAAATAACCTTCAACTCTTCTTAATATAAGTGTTCGTATTATTGTCATGAAGAACAGTTGATCGAAGCATCTCTATTAAAGCACAATGGAATCCATACCGAAAGACTCTATCCTGGAGTTCAATCCCGACACGTTACAGTTCTTGAGGCGACAGTATAACTTAGACAAGCCAGGGAGGATACAAGAAGCCATCGACTTGCTAGAAGAATGGATTAAAAAGCAGCCACATTTCAGAAAAAAAGATTTTTGTTAGTATCTGTTTTTTTGTAATATTTTCAAATCATATTTTAATTGATATAAAGAGTTCTGGGTTATAGATCTCTATATATATATTTGGAAAATTTTGTACAATCAGACTGTAAGTTAAAAGAAGAGAAAATAAATAATATTTCACAATTTTAAATTAAAATCTGTTCGTTACTTAGGTAAGGTAATTTTAAAATAAAATACTATAATATAAAAATATACCTCTTTGTCAATCGAATTCGAATCGATTGGTTTTTTGAACAAAGCAAGAGGCGCTTAACGAGCGAAGCGAGCGGAAAGCGAAGCCTCCAACGTAATAATAATTACATCTCAATCTCAATTGATGATTTCTTTGCAGAAAATTAAGTTGCTTTTAATAGCTTAATTTCCAACATTAATAGTCACAAGTATAAGGTAATAAGGTTAATGAAGCTTCATTTTTGTAATTTTGTTTATATTCTTCACATCTGATGGTACAAAATAAATAAATTTTATAATGACTAATATTTACATGATATTTTGCAAGATGCTATATCAAGAATGATTCATGTTTATTTTGTTCTTTTATCTTAAATTACTATAAAATGTTATAATATATGTATGTTTTAGCAAGGGATTATTTGGAAAGAACTATTATAATTACTAAAGGTTCCGTGGAAAGAGCTAAGATCAAGCTAGATAGAATATGCACGTACAGAACGTTATATCCTATCTTTTTTGGAGTTCGCGATATGAGGAATTGTGAATCACTGTCGTATATGTAAGTTAATATTTTTGGATGATTCGATGTACATAGCTGTTGAGATGTCTAGATTAAGGCCAGGCGTGGAGAGGGTTACATTAAAAGAACTAAATTTTCTTTTTTGATGCAGTTTATAACAATACGTGTCCCAATGCTTGGGAATTTCAGTTTCACGCTGTATCCCGTAGCAGGGTAGGCAGAGGAAACCTAGTATTACCTAGTAAGACACTCCGTTCCCCACTTTCTGCCGAATTCTGGAGGAATTGCGTGTTAATTGGCAGAAAGGCGGCGTTGAGCCGCACTTTGCATTAATATTAAATTGCTTTAAGTACTACTTACATAAACGGCTAGTGTACAGTTATATATTTCTATTTAGACTTTCAATGCCTACTCCGATAAAAATTATCAAAATTTACTAAGACATCTGAAAAACTGCGATAAAGATGACTATTACTGTTGTATTGAAAAACATTTTTTTTTTATTCTGATGGTTCACGTGGTATTCCGCTCATAGCAGGATAGGCAGAGGCAACCTGTGAACCTAGTGTTAAGACCCTCCTTTCTTATTAAGATACATACCTACTTCCAAGTTGAGTAGCGGAACTCAACGCCCCGCTTATGCTTCGTTATCCAAGTGAGGGATTTTTTTTTATAAGTTTATTCCAATTTTTATTTTATATTTTATAATTGTAGAAAAGGCGCATTTTTGCCTAAACTCACAAAAGAACATTACAGAACATTCATGATAAAAACTACAGCAAAAACGTATCCGAGCGGATTCATGGAAATGTATCAATATTTTTTCAGGGTAAGATTTTTCATTACAATTTTTCAGCTGCAGTAGCACAACGTAAAAGAATTTATCTTTCGATATATTTTCTATTTGCTTAGGTATGATTTCTGGAATTTTTTTTCGTTTCAACAGTAACTAGGTAAAATTAGGTTTTTAGTAAATATTCTGCAGTGCGTCATATAATATCTATAATACTTACATCTAGGGTAAAGTTATACATTTTAGCTACCAATTTTAAAGTTTCGAGAAATTAGGCCTAAGCGAAGTGCTTCCAGCGACCAGGTTAGAGCAGAAGGGGCATTGCAATAAATAACAAATATTTAGTTAATCATTTAAATATTACTTTATTTAAAAAGGCAAAAAGGATTTTTTAGTAAAATTAAGTAAAACGCAAGCAACAAGTACTTAGCGACCAGAAGCTATCGATATTATACCTCTATAGAGAGGATAGAGAGCAGATACAATACATTCTCATAAGAAGATCGCTCAAGTCTATATCAGCCCACTTTGCCCTATTACGAATTTTATTATCTTATTGATTTTGATTTTACTAAAAGAATTAATAAATGAATGACTATATTATCCATTAAAATTAATTTACAATGCGTCATCGGTGGTAGCAAGAGACCATCGCGAGGGCTGGCCATACCCTCTTGCTTTTTACTTTTGCAGCAACCGATCTGAGAGGCTTGAAAGTATTCCAGATACTTACTTAGATAATTTAATTATAATTAATTAGTGATATTATAAGAACTAACTAAAAGAATTAATTTTAAACAAAGTTAATTTTAATTGTAGCAATGTGAGTATTTACAATCACACGACTACTGCAACGGCCTAATCCTCTTCTTGGACGCGAATGAAGCAAATATTATGGAGACGTTGAAGGCATATAACGTTTCTGAGTTGCGTCAACTATTACTTATAATTAAGGTAAAGGAAAAAAAGAAAATAAATAAATCAAATAAATACATGTATGAGGCCCAGTATTAGAGGCCAGTCATGGCGTACGGGCCCAAAGTGACTGTAACCGCCGACTGGCTGTGGGTTCGATCCCCACTCGATGATATGAAATATTTATTTAAATTTATATGTGGGGCTTCGGTAGAAAGTTGGTAACGAGGTATTTTAATACCAGGTTGCCTCTGCTTGGGATACATCGTTACGCTATTAGAATTAATAAATTAAATTTTATAGGAAGGGTATGCGATGAGATTGAAAGGCATACATCTTTTGTCAGAATCCAAAGCTATAGATGCAATTGTGGCTTTATTCAAACAAGTGTTCAGCGTAAAGATAGCATCTCGAATCGCTGTACATAAAACAATAGATACATTCTACGAATATGTTCCCAAAGAGTCACTACCAAGAGAATATGGCGGTAATGAAAAATCGCTAACAGAACTTCATGGTACGTTTTTTTTATATATTAATAGCTTCACGCTGTATTCCGTTAAAGCAGGCTAGGCAGTTAGGAGTGAATTAAGACACTCCATTCTTTACTTTTCGCTCCTTTTCAAGACATTGCATGTTGGGTGGTGAAACACAACGACGCGTTCTGTTGTCACCAAAATCAGGGCAAAGTGGGTTCGGTTCCCATTCGGGGAAATGATTAAGGCAGAAAAGATATATATTTAGGAAAGATGTGGAAAAGTTTTCTCAATATTAATAATTATAATTAATAATTTGAAAAGAGAAAGGGAAACGAGAGGTCTTGTCACGTGACACAAAAATTAACTTCACTCTTTTTCCCGCAAATTTGTTATGCGGGAAGGGGGGATGAATTATTTTTTTTTATTTTTGATTACAGATCAATTTCAAGAAATTTTGTCAGGGAAGGAGTTTTCAGAATATCTGGCTGAAATGCATAAAGCGAATACAATTGAAGACTTGAGGGTATTAACAGCCGATGACGAAGCTTTAGGTGTACCAGGAACCTTTAGAGCTTTGGCTGTCGATTAATAAACAAAACAAAATATAATAAACAATTAAAAAATATATATTTCAAGAACAAAATATATTTTTTGTGATGCAGTAGGTTATGGGATGTATAAAGTGAACATGAAATTACCTTTTACAATATGTATATTTTTTTATTACTTAAATAATAAATTATTTCTGTTTTTCAATAAATTTTCTTTATTTTTGTTTTATATCACAACTAGCGGCTCAAACTTGTTATATTATTACCTACTGTAAAAAAATATGCTATTTTCGTGCGAATTTGAAGTAGTCATAATGGAAAAAAAAATGTTAAGCAAATTACACACAATACACTTTTACTTAAAATAAACATATAACATTTATTTAAAGTAGAACGACACAGTTTTCATATCTTGTTATGTTTTGTGCAAAGAAGAAATACATTTCCTTTGGTTATTTTTTCTACCTAGCATTAGTTCCGGTTTTTGTAGGCAATGTCTCGGCAAGCATGTGAAGTCCACATCCTTGACGTTGTTGGTGGTCAATCGATTGGCTTTTAAACATCCTGCATCACGTTATCCAGGGTTTAATTCTATGGATAGACATAGCAAGGCACTTTTTGCCGGCCGACTAGGCCGGCCAGTAATGTGACTACATTATCTTGGCCGATGCTCTTAGAACTTATCCGCAACGTTGCAAAACCCCAAACTACATTAAAATACGTACGTACCTATGTGTTACGTACTTATCAACTCAGCATCTTCCTTTCCATGAGGTGAAGCTACCGTTTTTACCGCCAGTATTCACTGCTGTGTGAAAGACCTGGTCGGAATTTGATCATTTTTTTTGCATGCATGCATGTGCATAATGAGCATGAGCATGTGGATAATGCTGTTAGCCCTATTGGCTTTTACAGCGACACCGGTTGGGTAGGGAAGAGGGTACTCTGGCCCTGAAGAAATGCAAGCACTAAGTGGCTGCCTGTGAGGATGTCGACGACTGTAAGGGCGCCCTCTGCGGGACTCGAACCTCGGCTTGCGGCCGTCGAGCGGACTGGGATAAGAATTTGATCATGTATTACTACACACTACTATAAAAACGCCCGTTTAGTCTAACTTGGATATCTTGGATATCGTCATCGATCATTTAAGTTTCGTGCATAATGCAATCAAAATACCTGAATTTTTCAACTTACCGACTGGTTTAAGACCGTTTAAATAAGGTTAGAGTCCAAGCTCTTTTAGCTTAAGACCACCGTTTTAAAGCCAGTTGTTATCCTTTATGTATTCACACTTAACTTTATGAAAATTCCATGTTTCGTTTAGCCATAAACTATATTGCTTAAATTTTTAATGCTAAAAATTATGCCCTAATCTTACCGCAATGACCGAAAATCATTTTTACTACATTTTCAAAACCTATAATTTTCCGTAGTGCATTTTTTTTTAAGGTTTCGTACCTGAAAAGGAAAAAAACGGCACCCTTATAGGATAACTTTGTTGTCCATTTGTTAAGACAATTTATCTTAAGATCACCAGAAGGTGCTAGGCTGAAATGACCGTCTTACGTTATAACTAACTGGGTTTCTTGATTTTTAAAATAATAAATAATTTTATTTTATATATAATACTATATGATTTCAAGAACATAAAATCGATATTTTTATGTTCGATTTTATTACTGATCATATTGACTGGCGTTTTAAAATCTTTACGTAAAACATTAACGTTTTTCAATAAACGAAATGTTTTAGGTTCATTCTTTTCTGACGGTAGTTACTAGCTCTGAGTACTAAGTCGGAGGTTATCGATTCGATTTCTTTAAGGATGTAAGGAAACTTCAGTATTGGTTTCGATGGTATTCAATCGGAGGTGGCTAGTGGCCCTTAGATTCTTGCAAACTGACCTGAACGTCGAAATCAGTTGTTTGATACAGTGTATAAACACAACTATTAAATTGATAATAATGTTACAAATTCATAAAAATTATATTATCACAAGGGAGACCAGATTCCATAAAATGACCCAGAAAGCTGTTTAAATACAAAAATATTATTTTTAATAGAGAAGACATATTTTGAAAAGAAACCAAATTTTAAAAGAAATAAAAAAATAGTGTCGCTGCTAATGGACGACGACGACGGCCTTCATACCTTCATAATATAAATCTTTGTAAAATTATCACCAAGAACAGTTGATCAAATAATCTCGACCAAAGCACAATGGAATCCATACCTAAAGACTCTATCTTGGAATTCAATCCCGACACGTTACAGTTCTTGAGGCGACAGTATAACTTAGACAAGCCAGGGAGGATACAAGAAGCTATCGACGTGCTGGAAGAATGGATTGAAAAGCAACCCCATTTTTTAAAGAAAGATTTTTGTTAGTATATGTATTATTATGTTTTCTAAATTTCACTATAAATAATTGATATAAAACGCCATTAATAAATTTACAAATTAAATAATAATAAGTACGCCATTGATGATATTCCTAATTAATATATAATGTTATAAAATATATGTTTTAGCAAGGGATTATTTGGAAAGAACTATTATAATATCTAAAGGTTCTGTGGAAAGAGCTAAGATGAAGTTGGATAGATTATGCACGTTTAGAACGGTGTATCCAAGTTTTTTTGGAGTTCGCGATATGAGGAATTGTGAATCTCTGTCTAATGTGTAAGTTAATATTATTACATTTCTAGACTAAGATAGTTACTCAGACATTCATTAGAAAAATAAATAAAAAAATTGTTTTCATTTACCTGCTAGTGGCAGGCGAAACACATCAAATTGAAGGCATACAAAAATCCGCTGCTTTAAATGCAATGGCTCTAATTCGGGCTAAAAGCAGGGAATATAATGTTTTGACACTGTGTCTAAGTTGAGAAATATTATGTTGTAGACGCTAGGATTTAGGAACCCGGTTTATGTTTCGTAGAAAAAAATATATAATATTTATATTTTTTTGCTTTAGTTCAATGCAATGTGTATCCCACAGCTTAAGTTGCGTACTCCATACTGCGTACTCTGAAAAAAATTCAAATAACACAGTTTAGATTTTATGGTATTTGATAATGATTAACCGCTTGTTTCTTCATCAATTTTATTATTATCATCATCATTGACAGCCACCGATTGTCGACTGTTGGACATTGACCTTTCCCAATTTCCAAATTAATTTTATTTTTTTTAGAAAGGGTGCATTTTTGACTAAACTCACAAAAGAACATTACAGAACATTCATGTTGAAAACTACAGCAAAAACGTATCCTATCGGACTCGTGGAAATATATCAATATTTTTTCAGGGTAAGATTTTTCATTTATTTTACTTTTTTTTATTATAATTAATATTTCCATTTCTCCATTCTGGTGTTGAAATAAAGCAATACGTTGAGTTCCGCCACTCAACATGCAATACCTCCAGAATTCGCCGGAAAATGGGGAACGGGGTGTTTCAAAAGGAGGTTATAGCGTGAAGCTGATTTATTTATTTTAAATTGTAATTGGGCGTGAGCGAAGCAGGCTCTCGCCTGCCGCTTCACCTAACTAGAAAAAATAACATTTACTTGAGGATATTACATATTTTTTCTATAAATCTTAATAAAATTTTAGAAAACATTTAGCTTCTAATTTTTTTTATTTCAACCCAAAATTAATTTTAATTAAAGCAATGTGAATACATACAAGCACACGACTACTGCAATGGACTAATACTTTTCCTGGACTTCAGTGAAGGAAATATTATGGAGACATTGAAGGCATTTAACGCCTCTGAACTACGACAAGTATTGCTTATAATAAAGGTAAACAAAAAAGACATAAGAAACTCTGTTTCATATTTTTCTATTAATTTTGGTGACATTTTTCGTGTTGGCTTAGTAGCGGAAATCAACGTCGCCCCTTGTCTGCTACAGGAAGCTAATGCTAAATAAATAATTATTTTGGCTCATCAGTTGATTGTTCAACTTTCCATCATAAATATATGAAACATTTCAAACCTTTAAAATTTTCATTTTTTCGTTCTGGTTCATTTTTTAATTCGGTGGTCAACGGGCAACGGAGTGTCTTAGCACTAGGTCCTTCTGGCTGCATTCCCTGTTGCGTGCGGGGTACAATGTGAATGTGTTATTTTTTTAAAAATTTAATTTCAAATATAATTGTAGGATGGATATGGAATGAGATTGAAAGGCATTCACCTTTTATCGGAATCGAAGGCTATAGATGCAATTGTGGCTTTGTTCAAACAAGTGTTTAGTGCGAAACTTGCAGCTCGAATCGTTGTACATAAAACAATAGATACATTCTACGAATATGTTCCCATAGAGGCACTGCCAAGAGAATATGGTGGTAATGAAAAATCGCTAATGGAACTACATGGTAAGTTTTCCTTTTCATACGTGATTTTTTTTAATTTAATGTATTAGCTTAAATTAAAATTAAAAAACAAACTAAAAATGCGCTTTTATTAAATGTACTTATAAGTCGAAAATAAACAAAATATTATAATTTGTTTACTTCATTATGAACAATAATAATAAAAAATATTAAAAATTCAAAGTGTCCTTCCTTTACCATCTTTAACTAATTTGTTATTTGAAAAAAGCGCAAAACTGTTTTTTTATAATCCTTTTTCATTTCACATTACAGACCAGTTTCAAGAAATTTTGTCAGGTAAGGATTTTTCAGAGTATCTGGCAGAAATGAATAAGGCGACTACAAACGAAGACTTAAGGGTATTAACAGACAATAACGAAGCTTTAGGTGTTCCGGGAACCTTTAGAGCTTTGGCCGTCGATTAATAAAATAAAAATAATGATTTTAAGCATTTTTTTATAGAACAATTAATTGAAGAATAAAATTTAAATATTCAGAATAAAATTAGTTATGGGATGTAGAAAAAAAAACCTAAAAATACCTATTGTATGTTAATGTGTACATTTTTATTGGATTGGATAAATATCTATTATTAAATTATTTTTTATTTCATTTTTTTGGTTCTATTTATATCAATAGTTATTCGTGCCAATAGAGAACCCGTTAGAGAGCATTATGGTTATTTTAAAGTATCTAAAGAAGTTGTCATTTGTCATAGTCAGTTAATAATTTGAGAAGAGAAATATTATTCTTTTATTAACTCTTAACATATAAGGCCAGAAGTTGGCCAGAGGCACGAAGTGTGACTATAAACGCGACTGGTAAAGGGTTCGATCCTCCAGCATTATAATGAAGAATTTTGAAATCGAATGATAAAAAAGGTTTGTCTACGATAATTGGGAGCGCTTATCGCAATACCTGGACCCTGGAAAACCAGCCAAATACTGCCCAAAGCATAAATTGACCCAAAAAAAGTTTTTTGTAAGCGTTGGATAGACTAGTGCCGGAGTCATTCATTACAGTATTTAAATCGAATTAACTATGAGATGACAAAAGTGCATAAATAACAATGGATTAAATAAATATATTATATCAAAAAAAATATTCGTTTTTTTGTTCCTTCCATACCAAAAACCAATTTCATATGTAAGGACTTAATAATATTTATATTATAATTCTGTCAAATAAGAATAGTGAATCTACATTGGAAACTTACTAACATATTGCTTGTTACTTTTTCTCTTGGCACAGCAAAAATATGATGGTATAGTTAAAAACACACTTCATAACTATATAACGCTACTTATGAAAGGCAGCCTTTACATTTATTAAAAATATATCCAGTATATATACCGGCAGTACTGTCGCCAAGCACAGTTTGTGCAAGGGTCTCCATCAGAGCACAATGGAATCCATACCGAAAGACTCTATCCTGGAGTTCAATCCCGACACGTTACAGTTCTTGAGGCGACAGTATAACTTAGACAAGCCAGGTAGAATACAAGAAGCCATCGACTTGCTGGAAGAATGGATTAAAAAGCAGCCACATTTTAGAAAAAAAGATTTTTGTCAGTATATATTTTATCATCTTTTCAAAAGTTACTTTAGTTGATAGAAATCTTTACAAAAAAATTCCGTGTTATAGATTTCTATAATAAACTCGTATATTTTGCTAATTTTGTACTTTCAGATTTGGCAGAATATAATAAAATTAAATTACAATTTTTATAATTCGTACAGAGGTTTGAAAACAAAAATATCATGTAACTGTCGTAAATACTATAAATACCATAAGATATACCTTGTTGTTGATTATTAATATTGTTTTTTGCAAGCAGGGGGCGAAGTCGCCATAGTATAAAGATTATTAAATAATAATGACGTAAAAACATTGTTGATTTCTTTGTAGAATATTAGGATATTTTAGATAGTTCAATTTCCAATATTAGAAGTTGCAAGTATAAAAGTATGTAATGAGGTTAAAGAAGCGTCATTTATAACTAAATTTCCATTATATTTTGGAAAATGCTAATTCAAGAATGATTCATGTTTATTTTGTTCTATTATCTTAAATTACTATAAAACGTTATAATATATGTATGTTTTAGCAAGGGATTATTTGGAAAGAACTATTATAATTACTAAAGGTTCCGTGGAAAGAGCTAAGATGAAGTTGGATAGAATATGCACGTACAGAACGTTATATCCTATCTTTTTTGGAGTTCGCGATATGAGGAATTGTGAATCACTGTCATATATGTAAGTTAATATAAAAAGATATATGATAATTATACATAGATGCCAATCGTAGCGCAGAAGCAGGAGCGTGGACTCGCTCCCACTCTAGGAAATTAATTAAATATTTTCATTTCTTCTTTTCGGTGTCAAAGCAAAGCGCGGCGTTGAGTTCCGCTACTCAACGCGTAAAGACTCTAGAAGTGGGTGGAAAGAAGGCTGGCCTCAATACCAGGCCTGGTAAGCATACTTGTTTATTTAAAAGTTTATTCTAGCTTCTACTTTATTTTTTATTTTTTTTAGAAAGGGTGCATTTTTGCCCAAACTCACAAAAGAACATTACAGAACATTCATGATAAAAACAACAGCAAAAACGTATCCGAGCGGATTCATGGAAATGTATCAATATTTCTTCAGGGTAAGATTTTTCATTAGTAAGAAACGTAGTAACAATCAAAGTAGTGTACTTTAGCCGTAGTAGCCCAACGTAAAAGAATTTATCTGTCGATGATTTTCTATTTTGGCCTGGGCAAAGTGGGTCTGCGCAAAGTGGGCCTGGGCAAAGTGAGTCTAGGCAAAATGGGCCTGGGCAAAGTGGGCCTTTGTGTAGCCTCGCACTAGAAAAGCACAAGCACACTTTAAAAAAAATATTAACTTGAAAAAGACAAATTTCAATCAAAAACAAGCTATATATAGATCTACCTTAATTGGGGTTTTACTAAGACAATTTAAACAATGGGTGTTTATATACGCATTTATATTCAATGCCAATGCATCATCGGTGCTGGATGGCTAGAAAGGCGATGGTATAGGTCATGGCGAGGATGGTGATAGGTCATGGCGAGGGCTGGACATATCCTGCGTGCTTTCTACTCCTGAACCAGCCCATATGAGACGTTTAAAAGTATTTAAGAAAAGGAAATACCTTAATAATATTATTATACGAGTATATAATAAGTAGTTTTATGGGCATTTTTCTAAATGCAAAGCTAATTTTAATTGTAGCAATGTGAGTATATACAAGCACACGATTACTGCAACGGCCTTATCATCTTCTTGGACGCGAATGAAGCAAATATTATGGAGACGTTGAAGGCATATAACGTTTCTGAGTTGCGTCAACTATTACTTATAATTAAGGTAAAGTAAAAATGAAAATAAATATATTAAATAAAATAAATCAGCTTCACGCTGTATCACGCACACAGGGGCAGAGGGAGCCTAATGTTAAGACACTCCGTTCCCCACTTTCTATCGAATTCTGGAGGCATTACGTGTTGAGTGGCAGAACTCAAAGCTATGATTTGCTTTATTACTTGGATGTCAATAATTTAATTTATATTTTCCCCTATAGCCTCTTCTTTTTTGTGCAACTTTTTACCATAATTGTATTATAAATAAATTTAAAAAAAAACTTTATAGGAAGGATATGCAATGAGATTGAAAGGCATACATCTTTTATCAGAATCCAAAGCCATAGATGCAATTGTGGCTTTATTCAAACAAGTCTTCAGTGCAAAGATTGCATCTCGAGTCGCTGTACATAAAACAATAGATACATTCTACGAATATGTTCCCAAAGAGTCACTACCAAGAGATTATGGCGGTAATGAAAAATCACTAACAGAACTTCATGGTACGTTTTCTTTATATACTTATAGCTTCACTGTATCTCGCATATAGCAGGCTAGGCAGAGAGAGTTAAGACACTCCGTTCCATATTTCCCGCCCAGTTTTCAAATTAGAAGCTAATTTCTTTTACAGATCAATTTCAAGAAATCTTGTCTGGGAAGGAATTTTCCGAATATCTAGCAGAATTAAATGAAGCGAATACAGATGAAGACTTGAGGGTATTAACAGCCGATGACGAAGCTTTAGGTGTTCCGGGAACCTTTAGAGCTTTGGCTGTCGATTAATAAGCCAAAAAAAAACTTTCTAAGCAAATAAAAAAAAAAATTAAGAACGAAATATAAATATTTGTAATGTTATATGTGATGATATAGGCTATGGGATACTTAAAAAGAACATACAAATTTATTTATGTTAATTTTAGTTTTTTTATTAGTTAAGTAATAAATTAAATTGTTTATGTTTATTAATAAATTGTCTTTATTTTTATATTTATAGCACAACTAGCGGCTCAAACGCGGTTAAGCTGGTTTAATAGTAGTTTATTCTAATAAAATCGTTTTCTATCATATAGAATATAATAGAAAACCCTCTCCAGAAAAAGAAATACATTTTCTTTGGACATCTTCTTCTTAATGACATTAGTCGCGACTTTTGTAGGCCAATTCTGCCTTCCAACTGAATTTACTTTATTTTCATAAGGCCAGACTATTTTACGCACCACGTCTACTTCATCATCTTCATTTCCTGAGATATTTGATTTTACTGAGATATTGCTAGCCAGTATTCGCAGTTGTATAAAAGACGTAGTCGGTTCTGCTCTTGTATATTGGCACCTCAAGCTTCGCTTGTATTCTGTGGCCTCAGACCACACTAGCAGCTCCCAATATTTATCGATAAGACGGGTTGCGATATTCAACCTCTAAGGAGTTATGTTTGGGAGTTCATAATTTAGTAGGTAAATCACCTATTAATTATTAAATATCTTATAATCTTATATTCACATATTCAGTTATTCGTTCATGTCGCGCACATAGTTAATGCAAATTTAAGACATGTAATTTTCTCATGAATAACATTGTCAGAAATGGACCAAATTAAAATGGGACCACACGGGAAGCACCAGATTTTAAATAAATAATAAATAAATTAGCTTCACGTTGTATCCCGCACACAGCAGGGTAGGCAGAGGGAAAGTGTTAAGACACTCCGTTCCCCACTTTCTGCTGAATTCTGGAGGCATTGCGTGTTGTGTGGCAGAACTCAACGCCGCGCTATATTAAAACGAATAAAAAAAATCATCCTGAATTTTGAAATCCTACAATCCTAAAATTGGCACAGAAACCACGGTGGGCGAGACTGATGACTAGCACTTAACTGATTTTTTTTTATTTGGGGAATTATTTTATTAGCCTTAAGAATGGTTTTTAATTACACAAAAGAAATGAAAAAAATACCTGGAAAAATATGCTTGCTTTGCGTGCAAAGCTATAATTATTAGTAATTTATTAAAAAAAGCAATAAACATTATTATTTATATAAATAAAACGTTCACAAGATATAAAAATAAGATTATGAAGTTAAGTTAAGTTACCATATCCCTATTAAAAAAAGACGTAAGACAGTTAAGTTATCATATTCCTATTACAAATTAAATCTTATCAAGGGCAGATATTTAATCTTTATTTATTAAAGTTTATTTATGCAATTATATATTGTGAAAATTATTCAAATTAATACATTAATTTTTAATATACTTTAGTAAATGTATCTATTTCGAGCAAAGGCAAAAAAAAACGATGTTTTCGAGACCAGTCGTGACAAAGAGGTAAGCGTACAATTAACGTTGTTGATTAAAAAATAACTTTTTTAATATTTGTTGTTATAGCGACAATTGAAATACTTTATCTACATATAACGACCTGATAATAGTAAGAAAATTCCATTTTATCTTGGATATTGGAGTACAGAACCCTAAAAACAAAAGTCGTTTAGTACCTATATATATTTATAAAATTGTCACAAGGCACAGTTAATCGAAGGTTGGAACAATAATACAATGCAATCATTAAAGAACGATTCATTCTTTGAATTTAATCCTGATACCTTACAAATACTAAGGGAGCAGTATAACCTTGACAAGCCAGGGGAAATCGAAGAAGCCATCGATTTGCTGGAGGAATGGGTAAAGAAGCAGCCGCATTTCAAGAAGAAGGACTTTCGTAAGCTTTCTTTCCTATTAAAACCGTCGTATTCATATGTATTTTATTGTTTTAATAAAATCAGCTTCACGGTGTATCCCGCACACAGAAGGGTAGGTAGAGAGAAGTTAGTGTTAAGACACTCCGTTGCCCACTTTCTGCCAAATTCCAGAGGCATTGCGTGTTGAGTGGCAGAACTCAACCAGAGCGAAGAAATGGAAATATTAACTTAAATAAATATTTCACTTCCTCACTCACTTACAGACACACCCTTGTGCCGCTACGTCACGACGGGCTTTGATATATGTATACCTAATATAATTTTACAACATAATATATCTTTCAGCGAGGGATTATTTGGAGAGAACTATTATAATTAGCAAAGGTTCCGTAGAAAGAGCGAAATTCAAATTGGATAGAATATGCACATACAGAACGTTGTATCCTAACTACTTTGGAGTACGTGACTTGAGGAAATGTGAACTATTACAGCATTTGTAAATATATTTTTTTATTTTTATATATATGAATATATTTAATATTAGGTGGTATCGTAGGATAGCTAGAGATATCTCCTATTATGTTTTCTTTTACTTTCCCACAAATAGCAGGGTAGGCCGAGGCCGTTTCAAAGTTTATAATGCTTTTATGTATGTGTCTTAATAACAATTTTTCCTGTTATTTTTCATGTTTTTAGACCAAATGCGTTTATGCGTAAATTAACAAAGGAACACTATAGAACATACGTTTTTAAAAATAAAGCAAAAAGCTATCCAAGTGGCCTCGTGGACTCATTGTACCAATATTTCTTTATGGTAAGACTATAAATTTCAATTGAAAGATACATTAAAATTTCACTGTCAATCTTTTGTGTGATTTTTAACCGACTTCGAGGAAAAAGATGTTTTTGTAGGCGGTCAAATATTACATATTAGATATGTTTTATCCTATTCTTGCCAGTCGAGCTGCATATTAAAATGAAATTAAACGTTAATAAAATTATTTAAAAACCTAAATTTGCACTGGCTCCATGGATAACGGATTTTAAATAGGTAGTACCTGAAGTATCATTTCTTACCCAATTACACGTATCTAATATTGGAGATTATAGTAATAAAAAAACATATTAGAAGTTATTAACCTTTAACTATGGACGTGATTTTTTTATAACACACAGATGGACGTCGGGTCTGTCAGACCAGTGTATTTATTGGTCATATTCCGTCTGTTTTTTAAAGGAAGAAGACAATTTTATGTTTTAGTTTACATGAATAGCCTCAAATCAAACAAAATCAATATAAATAAAATCGCTTTTTATTAAAGTTTACGCATCACGACGATTTAAGTAACTTAAAGTCACAATTTCAGTCTTTGGCCACATGGGATGACTCTTAAGAAAATAATACTATAAAAAAAAGACAGATAATAAAATAAATATTTTTTTAACAAAATATAAAGTCTAACAAATAAAAAAAATAAACAAATGACATCTTATGTTATAAAATAAAAATTTTGACAACACCTCAATATAAGGTACTATTGAACATCGATACACAATGTCTTTCAACATTGTAGGCAAACAGGACGATTGCAGTCAACATAAGTATGTGTTGTCTTTCTATATATCTTTTGGGGGCAAAGTGTACATGTTTTTCAAGAACCCAAAACTATTTTTTTAGCTTCATGTTCAATAAATGATAGATCAGATCGCGAAACGCGAGTCAAAGTCATTCTCAATTCTTAGAGTAGTTTAGTATACGAAACGCGTCTTTTTATTTGATAAAGTGCTATTTTCTTTATAAAATGTAGTCGTCCAATTCTTTTGTTTGATGTTGATTATAAAGTACCGATATATTTGTCCCTGACGTGCTTGGTCGATAATCTTTTTCCATTTTATCATAAAAACAAAAAAAAAATGATCTTTTTTAGGTAAATAATATTTATATTACTAAAATATAGAACAAACAATGCAAAATAATATATGATACATAACAATAATAACATTTGAATACAAATAATACAATTAAAATATTAAAGTATATTTTGTAATATTATAAAAATATATGGCGTTTTCAAATCATTCATGTATGGGAAACATGGACGTCGGGTCTGACAGACCCAGGCCCCGTTTAGAAAGTTAAATACTCACGTGTTTTGAACCCAGAGACACATCCACTGCTATCTACATTCATTTTGTCTTTAATACGAAAGGTACTGAGCGACTCAGTGGCGGAGGTCACCGAGAAGTGGCCGATTTGTAGAATTCGTAGTACTAGATGGGTCTGTCAGACCCGACGTCCATACTTAAAGGTTAAAGTTGTCAGTCAATTCTGTTTATTAATTGAATCATGTAGTTAAAGCGGGCGAAGCCGCGGGCGAGCCAATAGTATGTAAATATATGATACCCATACATATAGATTTAATTTAAGTTTTCGCAAATTTGTTCCTAATAGAAAATTTTCTAATTAATGTTTTTTTTTATAATTTTTAGCAATGTGAATATATCCAAGCTCACGACTATTGCAACGGTTTAGTTCTTATCTTGGATTTTAGTGAAGCTAATATAATGGAGACGTTGAAAGCTTGTAATATTTTGGAGATGCAAAAAGTAATTGTTATAATGAAGGTAATATTTATAAAGATTGAATTAAGGTAAGTAGATTTCAGGATCCAGGTTCCATGCAAAATAATTCATAAAAAAATAATTTCAAAAATATTTGCGATTAATAACGGAACGTTCACTCGTTTTCATACTTTTCACTTACTATTTACATTTATTAAGCAGAGAAACAAAGTGTAACTGTAGAACGTGACAGGTTGTGGGCTCTATTCCCACTCGAGGAAATGAAATATTTAATATTTCCATTTCCTCGTTCTGGTAAAGGCGTTGAATTCTGCCAATCATCACGCAATGCCTCCATAATTCAACGGAACGTGAGGAACGGAGTGTCTTAACACTTGGTTCACTCTGCCTAACCTGCTGTATGCGGGATACAGCGTGAAGCTGATACATTTCAACATTTACAGGAAGGATACGGAATGAGAATAAAAGATGTCCATCTATTATCACAATCAAAGGCTATAGATGCAATTATATTGTTATTTAAACAAGTGTTTAGCGCAAAGCTCGCAGCTCGAGTTGTCGTACACAGGACCTTGGATTCCATACACCAATATGTATCCAAGGAATCCTTACCAAAAGATTACGGCGGCAATGAAAAACCGTTGCATGAATTGCATAGTAAGTGTTATTTTTTCAGTTATCTCTTTATCCCGCATATAGCAGGATAGGCAGACGGAACCTAGTGTTAAGATCCTCCGTTCCCCATTTTCCACTGAATCCTGGACGCAATGCGTGTTGAGTGGCGGATGTTAACGCCACGCTTTTGTCTCGATACCAGAGCGAAATGGAAATATAAATTTAAATAAATATATCATTCCCTCGAGTAGGGATCGAACCCACAGCCAGTCGCGTTTACAGTCACACTTTGTGCTCCTTGTGCCATGGGAGCCTCAAACGCCGGACGGTCATAACTACTATGGAGAAAATGAACAGTTTCATAAATTCTATTTACATTGCAGGTGACTTTCTAGATATTCTTAATAAAAAAGATTTTTTAGAATATATAAAGGAAATGAATAAGGCGACTACAAATGAAGAGTTGCGTATCGTGACGGATGAAAACCAAGCTTTGGGCGTCCCGGGTACCTTCAGAACTTTGAGCGTCGATTAATAGCAGTTGTCTTAAAAACCTAATGCTAGCCTTAAATGAATGGAAGTAAAAAATTAATAATAATTAAATAATATCTTAAATTTAAATTGTTTATGGTGTGTTAATAAAGCAACTTAAAATATATATTATTTACTTGTAGAATGTATTTTTTTAATGGATTTACCAATACTTGAAAAATACATACATTTTGTTTATATGTAGAATATGTATAGACAACAAAACGAACATTATACGAAAGACTTTTATAACCCATAATCTATATATACCAGCTTCACGCTTTATATACACTCTACGATCAATTGACAAGATAACGCGTGTTCATTAACGCAACTTAACGCCGCATTATATATAGAAGCAAAAACATGAATATAATTAAAATAACGTAAACTTTCATTTGAGTAGGAATCGAACTCCCTCTCGATTCAGACTCTATGCTACTGCTTTACAACGATTTCAATATTATAATTATGTATTGTACGTTAATAGAATTCGAACCTACAGCTATTACCCTAGATTGTTCATTAAATGTATCGCTTAATTAACTCCTATGCTATCATATAGCTAGTGATGTATTTATTTTTAGCTTCGCTCCATATTACGCGTATGGCAAAGTAGGCAAAGGCACTCTAGAATTGAGACACTCCGTTTCCAACCTTTTTCCTATATTAAGCGGAACTCAACGCTGTGCGTTGTCTTGTCACCAGAACAAGGCTAAAATCATCAACAAGGTCATTTAAAAACATCATTTAATGCGAGAAGAAATTTATTTGTTTTTACCGGTTTGTAATAGAGTTGCAATACCCATAGTCCATTTTTTGTTTATTTTTTTTATACACAGGAATAAAAAATGTGTAGAAATTTATAGAAATTGTTTTTTTATCTGTGCCCCAAAAAATTGTAGACATGAATATTTGATTATACGAATAAATTGCAGCTTGGTACACTTACAATATGTCTTGTTGAGAAATGTAAATACTCATATATATGTATATTATGAGGGTTATTTTTAAGTACCGCAGAGGAACTTATTGTTACGACACTCCGTTCCCCAATTTTCGCCAAATTTTAGAAACTGTTCAGTTGGGGAACGGTCAACGGCTTTATAAGTATTTTATAATTACATAGACGGAATTTTTGCTGTTTTTCTTTAAGAAATCCAGAATTTTTTTAAGAATCCTAAAAAGGCATTCAAAATATCTATATGGTAAAAAAGATATCGAGTACTATTAAACCTATAAAGTTTCTTATCGCCTATTCGAATATACTTGATGCGTTATCACCCGAATTCTGTAATTGCCATCTTTTCCTACGCTTTTATGGCCTCTCAGAGCTCTGAGTATAGCAGAATTCATCACATTACTCCTTATTTATTGACGCGAAAAGTAAAGAATATAATATAGTAATTCATTAAACAACAAGATTTCGTGTATTTTTTTACGTAATATTTTTTCAATTTTTTTGTTTCATTAATAAGATTTTTGCTTATATAATTTTATGTTTACACGGACACGGACGCGGCTACGCCTGCTTGAACTATAAGAATATTTTGGCGTCGGTCATACTCATACTATGCCGCCCGAAGGCTAGGTCATTTCGAATCAGTGACATCTCCTTAATTATTTATCAGAATGTTATACAGTAAATTATAATTTCAATCTAGATGAAATGCTTAAAGTGACTATTATATTTATTTTCATAAGTATGAATATCAAAATGTCGCGGTAACGGTCGCGTAGCGACGGTTGTTATTAGCATGGCAGAATAAATTGCATGTCAAATTAGAAAGTATTTTAATATATTAGTACATATGTGTAATGTAATGCTATATAGCCTATAGCACTTCTGAAGAATGCAGCTTTCATACAAAACAAAAACAAAATATAAACCTACCTATTAAAACTTTAATATCATTAGAAATGATCGTATTAATAAAAGTGGCGGTGGTATCTGTATTTACCTTAAAACTGATATTTCTTATAAGATCTTACAACATTCTCCCAATGAATACTCAGCCAATTTAGAATATCTTTTTCTTGAAATTAATTGCCGCCATACTAAAGTCCTTCTTGGTGTTGTTTATAGTCCCTCCATGAATATTAATTATTTCCGTACCTTTGAAATAGTTCTTGAAAGCCTTGTCTCTTCTTATTAACACACAATCATTATGGGCGACTTGAACACTTGCCTTCTAAAACAAGACTCCAGAGGTAAAAGGTTACAATCTTTAATGACTTCTTTTAATCTCTCTATTCTTACCCTCTCTGAAACAAATTTTCTTCCAAATTCTGACCCCTCTTTGATTGATGTCATTATGGTCTCCAAACCGGAGAATGTACGTATACATGGTCAACTGCCGGCCCCTTCTCGTACCACTCCTCCTCCTGTTTCTAAGTTACACTTTATCACTACCTAAGCGAAGTGGTAAAGTGTTAATGCGTCGTAACTATAAGCATATTGATCACGACTCGTTTGCTTTAGACGCTGCTTTAATGGATTGGTCTCACTTTTATTCATCTTCTGACATTGACGAAAAAGTTGAAATTTTTAACAATAACGTATTATCTTTATTTGACGCTCATGCACCAGTTAAACCAGTCCGTTTTAGACGCCCGCCTGCCCCTTGGCTAACTTCGTACGTAAAGATAATAATGAAGAAACGCGACAAAGCCAAGAGAAAGTACAAGTGGCACCCGAGTCCAGAGAATGTTGCTGCTGAAATCGATGTAACAGGTTGTGTAGAGATGCAAATCGCCGGTACATAACTTCCTGCATTGACAATTTCTCTCCTTCTCAATCATGGAGATTCTTTGAGTCACTAGGCGTGGGTAAATCTCGTAACATTTCTTATCAGTCCATGGATTTGAATTCTTTAAATAGTTACTTTTCTACTTCCCCCGTGCGTATGGCCAAATCCAATAAAACTTTATGTCTTCGAAAACTGGCTCAGGCCACCCAGCCTAGCTGTGCCTTTTGCCTTCCATGAAGTGACAGTAGAAGAAGTTAGAAAGGGTATCGTATCTATTTCCTCTAAAGCTGTTGGAAGTGATAACTTAAGTCGTGACATGTTGCTGATAGTGCTACATCTTGTAACTCCTATTATTACTCACATTCTAAACTTCTCATTCGAGTCAAAATCTTTCCCTACTGCCTGGAATAGTACACATGTCCTCCCGTTACCTAAACAATCTAATCCTATTCATTTTTCACACTTTCGACCAATTTCCTCCTTCCTGTCCTTTCGAAGTTCCTTGAGAAATCAGCTTTTCAACAGCTTTCTAACTATCTTTTCCAAAACAATCTTTTAAATACATTCCAGTCCGGCTTCCGCCTATCACACAAGCAGGTATTCAAGGGTTTCTGGTAGAGATCTCTATTAGAGATAAGTTATCCATTGTACACATTTTTTCTGTAGTTATAAGTTTTCTGTATTATCTTCCTTGTGTGGTACATAAATAAATGAAAAAATAAATAAATAAATAAATCGGACCAGTACATCCAGAGATCTTAGCGTTCAAACAAACAAACTCTTCCACTTTATTATATTAATATAGATGTATCTACATTATTTCATTCATCTTAAGCATTATCGATGAAGGCCGAAGCACCTTCGTCGATAGTAAACAACACTTTTGTGGTTAAATCCTAAAAAAAATTAATCTTCAATAGCAAACAACGCGTATTTCAACTACAAATGAAATCAAAAATTAATAGGGTAACTGGTTGACCTAGAATTGTGAACTTTTGACAGCTAGCATCTACAGGTAGTACCTAGTAGGTCAGAAAAATGTCTGAAAATAATACATTAAGAGGGGCAAAATTTAGTATTAAAGCCGCTAGTTCAAGTAAAGTATCAGATAAAGAGGCTCTGGCTAAGCTGAGCCTGAATTTCAAAAACCTCGAGACCTCCAATTTTTGTACGGAACACTTGGTGGGCGAGCTCAACTCGCGCGTGTCCGGCTTTTCATAAGCACGTATCTTGACAGTCATAAGTAAAACTGCAATTTTCCAATAGGTTATGTAATAGTAGCTATATATATATATATATATATATATATATATATATATATATATATATATATATATCTTTATTTCACTTTTTACTGAAACGCAAATTAAAAATAAATATAAATTATATGTAATTACAATAGAGAAATGAATTATAATTAAAATTTACTTATATAAATATTTATAAAATTGTCACAAGTCACAGTTGATTGAAGATTTCTACAATAATACAATGCAATCATTAAAGAACGATTCATTTTTAGAATTCAATTCGGATACCTTACAATTTATAAGGGAGCAGTATAATTTTGACAAGCCAGAGAAAATCGAAGAAGCCATCGATTTGTTGGAGGCGGAGGTTAAAAAAGCAGGCGCATTTCAGAAAGAAAGATTTTCGTAAGTTTGAAATTTTCAAAGTTGGAATATTATTTCATTCCCGTTTAAAATATTTTAAAACTATTTTAGAGGTCGTCGTCGTGCAGCGGTTGTGTGTTCGATCCCCACTCGAGGAAGTGAAATATTTATTTACGTTTATATTTCCATTTCTGAGTTTGAGTTTCTTTCGTTAAGTTCTGCCACTCAACACGCAATGCCTCCAGAATTCGGCAGTAAGTAGGGAGCGGAGTGTCTTAACATGAAGTTCCCTCTGCATAGCCTGCATAGTGTGCGGGATACAGCGTGAAGCTAATTTAATTATTTATTTATTTTAACTATTTTATTATTATTTTATATATGAATAGTATATATATATATGTCTCAGCCAGGGATTATTTAGAGAGAATTATTATAATTAGCAAAGGTTCAGTCGAAAGAGCGAAATTAAAATTAGATAGAATATGCACGTTTAGAACGTTGTATCCTAAATTCTTTGGAATACGTGACTTGAGGAAATGTGAATCATTGAACGATATTTAAATATATATTTTTTTTATTTTTTTGTTATATTTTTTAAAGTCTAAATAAACTGAAGAACATAAATTGAAATATATTTGTTACTATTTACGCGCCTCTTGGGAACCGTAATCCTCTAACAGCCTCTTGGTAACAATTCCTGTAGTTTTTATATTATTTATTAATTTTAGACCCCATGCTTTTCTACGTAAACTAACAAAGGAACACTACAGAATATATGTTTTTAAAAATAAAGCAAAAAGCTATCCCAGTGGCCTCATGGACTCATTGTATCAATATTTCTTCATGGTAAGACTTTTTTTGTACCTAACATAATTATCGATTTACATTTTAGGTTGTAGGATGGTGGGTTCGATCCCCACTCGAGGAAACGGAAAATTTACTTAAATTTGTATTTCCGTTTCTTCGCTCTGGTATCGAGGCAACGCAACGGCGCGGCGTTGAGTTCCACCACTCAACACCCAATGTCTCCAGAATCGGCGGAAAGTGGAGAACGGAGTGTGTTAACCCTCTGCCTATCCTGCTGTGTGCGGGATACAGCGTGAATCTGATTTAATTTTTTTTTTACTTGCAGTAAATGTATTTTTTTATGAAATCTTTTTCTAATTGTAGCAATGTGAATATATTCAAGCTCGCGACTATTGTAATGGCTTAATAATTATTTTGGACTTCAATGAAGCTAATATAATAGAGTCGTTGAAAGCGTACAATATTACCCAGGTGCAAAACTCTATCGATGTAATAAAGGTACTCTTTCAGATCTCTTCTTTCAGATTCTCATTTTTAGATAAACTGATAAGTTTTATTAGTAAAAATTTTGCTACCTAATAAAATTGAACAAACTAGAACTAAAAATAAGCATTATTTTTTACTTTTTTCTCTTATCTTCTATATTTCATTCAAAAGATGGTCCAAATAGAAGGGTAGGCAGACCTTCTGCCCTAGAGTCCCTGACTCTAAAGTTAAGACACTCCGTTCCTCACTGTCTGCCGAATTATGGAGGCAGTAGTAGGCATTCGTGTTGGGTGGCAGAACTCAACGCCGCGCTTCGCTTCAACACCAGAGTGGAGAAATGGAAATATAAAGCGAGGCGGGTTTGGTGCAGGGGCACTACGTGTGACTGTAAAACCGACTGGTAGTATATACTAGTAGTAGAAATATCTTTAGAATTACTTACGAATATTATAAATGTGAAAGCTTGTGAATTGTTTTTTAATACGTATTATATATTATAAAAGTTTGTAAAGTCTTAGTGAAAGATACAACTTTTCACATCCCCTTATTCTTCATCCCTTATTCTGGAATGGTCATAACCTCTACCACTCTATTTTGTTTGTATTGCAGGTGACTTTATAAATACTTTAACTAAAACTGTTTTTCTAGAATATATAAAGGAAATGAATAAGGCGACTACAAATGAGGAGTTGCGTATCGCGACGGATGAAAATGAAGCTTTGGGCGTCCCGGGTACCTTCAGAACTTTGACTGTTGATTAATAAAACTTAATTTTAACCATTATGTCTTAGCAACTTAAAGTAATGAAGGGAAATAAATAATAATTAATTAAATTATTTACTTAAAGAATATATTTTTATTAATGGATTTGCCATAAATTATTTTTGCTTAACTATTTATGGCTGTGGCGCAGTAGGCAAAGCGTGTGATTGTTAACGTATTGGTTGTAAGTTCGGCCCCCATTCGAGGGAATGAATTCTTTAATAATTTATTTTTTTCTCTCTGGTAATATGGCAAAAACGGGACATTCTAGCACTCGAAGTGTAATATTTGGAAAAGTGGGAACGAAGTATCTTAACATTACGCCTCAGTGTTGCCTCTGCCTACCTTGCTATATGCGGGATACAGCGTGAAGCTGAAAAAAGGGGACATCATTAATATTTTTTAATAAAAGTTTAGGACCATATTTGAAAATAAAAATTTAGTATAGATGTAATCGACTGTCGCGTTTATTTACTTTATTACTTCAAACATAACACTTCAATTTAAAAATTTCCATTAACACTCTTGTCAAATGTCACTTCACTTCAAAGTGCCATAAAATATCTCCAGAGTACACGCTTAGTATTTTATTATAAAGTTAAATTATCCGCCACCGCTCTCATTGGAGTTCATAACTGGTTTTACATTGTTTAAAAGTAAGATACGTATATTTTTGAATTTGGTTAAGGACTTAGTAAAAAAAAAAGGACTGAGGTACAGAGAACGTAGAGTTCCTACTCTGGTGTTAAATAACCACGTGTTTTGTGTAATGAGATAAAAAAAACGCTAATATTTATATATATATATATAAAAATATTAGCGTTTTTTATATATATATATATATACTTTTTTTAGTTTTAGGCTTTAACCCTAGTGGGTTAGCTAGATGAAGAACAACAAGTGCTATAGTCTCTGCATATCTCTTTTGCCTCGTCCGTTGTCATCAACCCTTTCGTACAACATACGTACATTTATCTATATTTTATTCCAGCGTCATGCTTTATCGCGCATGTATCAATGTAGGAAGACAGAAAATAGCGTCAAAATACTCCGTTCTCCGTTTTCCGCATGTATTCTGCACATTGAAGGAGAGGAAAAATATTTCCCCTAGTACCTAGTAGAACATAGGATACTTTTTTTTCTCATATTTGTAATATTCTCGATATATACCAATTTATTAAAATACTTATTAATTTGACATGCAATTTATTCCGCCATGTTAATAACAACCGTCGCTGCTAAGCAACGATTTGCAAAATCTGTTGTTACAAAACGTCACCCAAAATGAGCTCCATTGAAAACTGAAAATAATTTAAATAATATATTTAATAAATATTCGTATAGTTCAAGCGGGCGTAGCCGCGTTCGGGTCCACTAGTATTCCCATAAATTTGATTCGAACCCATGACTAACATTTATATAGACGTATATTTTTCAAAAGCCAATGCCAAACCAAGTAAAAGATTGAAATGAGTATTTAGAGAACTGGATGTTTAGAGGTGAAGCTTCTCCAGACATGAATAAAACATTTGTACTACACCTTTCTGTTTTGAGGACAAATGTACATATATGTATCTATATAGTATACTTGTGTTAGCGTTGTAAATTTATTTTAATGTAAAGTTATTTTTATTAGTATTTTGTTGTTAAACTTTATTAGAATTATGATACAATAATTCTAATAAAGTTATTATTTTCTTTGGCTTAAATTTTTAAATTATATTTTGTGAAGTCAAATGATACAATTTTGTTATAATTGTTTGTATAATTTGTCAAGATAGTTGTTGATTTGACTAATAGTATAAAAGGCATGGAATTAGTAGTCGGGATTCATTGGATCGCCTGCCCGCCGTCGAGAGAGCAAGTCTGCATACTCCAGCGGCACGAGTCCTATAGTATTATTAGAGTTTCGCCAGCGCCCCGAGGCGCCGCGTCGTGATACCGACGCCCTTGCGTCTCCTATCGATCTCGCGATCGCGACCGCGATCGATGACTGCCGCGTGCGGGCACTGACGCCAGCCAGCTCACCATGAGCGGCCGCAGCGGCGCACAGCGAGACCGCTCTCGCTCGCGCCCTCGTGCCTCCGCGACTCCAGGACGATCAATGCCGATCGTCGAAGCCACCCCCCCCG
>JAAIXI010000223.1:5382045-5576139 GCA_013403645.1 Heliconius nattereri
ACGGGGCCTGGGTCTGTCAGACCCGACGTCCATGTTTCCCATACATAATGATTTCAAAACTCCATATATTTTTATAATATTACAAAATATACTTTAATATTTTAATTGTATTATTTGTATTCAAATGTTTTTATTGTTATGTATCATATATTATTTTGCATTACTTGTTATATGTTTTAGTAATATAAATATTATTTGCCTAAAAAAGATTCATTTTTTTAGTTTTTAAAATAAAATGGAAAAAAATTATCGACCAAGCACGTCAGGGACAAAAATATCGGTTCTTTATAATCAACATCAAACAAAGGAATTGGTTGACGACATTTTTTTAAAGAAAATAGCACTTTATCAAATAAAGCAACGCGTTTCGTATACTAAACTACTCTAAGAATTGAGAATGACTTTAACTCGCGTTTCGCGATCTGATCTATCATTTATCATTCATCATCATTTATTGAATTGGTCATTTATTGAACATGAAGTTAAAAAAATAGTTTTGGGTTCTTGAAAAACATGTACACTTTGCCCCCAAAAGATATATAGAAAGACAACACATACTTATGTTGACTGCAATCGTCCTGTTAGCCTACGATGTTTAAAGCCATTGTGTATCGATGTTCAATAATACCTTATATTGAGGTGTTGTCAATATTTTGATTTTATAACATAAGATGTAATTTCTTTATTTTTTTTAATTGTTAGACTTTATATTTTGTTATTATCTGTCTTTTTTTTATAGTATTATTTTCATAAGAGTCATCCCTTGTGGCTAAAGACTGAAATTGTGACTTTAAGTTACTTAAATCGTTGTGATGCGTAAACTTTAATAAAAAACGATTTTATTTATATTGATTTTGTTTGATTTGAGGCTATTCATGTAAACTAAAACATAAAATTGTCTTCTTTCTTGAAAAAACAGACGGAATGTGACCAATAAATACACTGGTCTGATAGATCCGACGTTCATATGTGTGTTATAAAAAAAGTCCGTCCATAGTTAAAGGTTAAAGGATTAGAGCACAATTAATGGAGGACAAACATGTAGTAAATATTAATAAGATAGAAGCGACGGTAGAGCAAAATTTTGAAAAAAAAAAACATGTGTTGTTGGCGATGTATTGAACTCGAGTGATAAAATAAAAATATGAAGAATTATTTCGTTAATACAGTAAATAATTTTTATTTAGGATGTTATGTTGGGCTTAGGTTTAACTCATTTTAAAGAAATGACTATCAACTTTAAAAAAATCATCACCGTCGTATATTACAGCCGGCAAACGACTTTAAAAAAAAGAGATTTTAATAACACGGGTGAGATGGTGGCTTCAAAATAACAACTTAGCTAAAAGAATAGAAACAGTAGGTAACTGAAATGCAAAAGACAGATGGCGAGATTTTAAATATAAAACGTATATTAGACGACAGTGAAATTGAAATGATATTTACAAGAAAAAAATCTAAATTATAAAAAAAAAAGAAATGGTATATAGTTATTCATAATAGATTTAAATTGATAGTTCCAAAAGTTGTTAGGTGGCAATTGTTGAAAAAAAAAAAACAAATATGATATAGAGTATTTTGAAGATGATAAAACTTTAGAAACCTTATTTTGAATGTAGTTATCGCAAAACAAGGTACGTTCCACTCTATTCCAAAAGTTGATAAATCTGTCCACACCATTCACCATAGACCACACTAGTGGCCCGCCCGCTTAAACTACATGATTATCCATTTAATAACCAGAATTGACTGAAAGTCAAATGTGTTAATGTCAATGATAAATATGATTCGTTGAGAAACAGCCTTAAATGTTAATAAATTATTTATTTAGGGGAGAATTTATAATACTCTTTGTAAAATAAAAATAACTGCATATTAAAAAAATATATATATATATACCCGAATCGAATATCGAACCTCCTCCTTTTGGAAGTCGATTTAAAATACACGTTAAGTATAACTATAGGTGTAGATTGCTTTATATATTCGTAGGCCTTAAACTCATTCAAATGATGATAGTTTCTATTTATAAACCGATTTTGCTAAAACAAGATGATTTAGATGTTATGCTGAGTTAAAACCGCAATTCGTGTAAGTTAAGTAAATCGGGTCAGCACTTTCGGAGATAAACATAATCATATACAAACAGACAGACAGACAAGAAAATTTAAAATATATAGACATTTTTGCTTTCTATTATTCCTTTTAAGTGTCCCTCTATCCATTTCAGTCAAAAGTACTAAATGAACAGACAAAATATTTTNAATTATTTATTTAGGTGAGGATTTATAATACTCTTTGTAAAATAAAAATAACTGCATATTAAAAAAAAAAATATATATATACCCGAATCGAATATCGAACCTCCTCCTTTTGGAACTCGATTTAAAATACACGTTAACTATAACTATAGGTGTAGATTGCTTTATATATTCGTAGGCGAACTAATGCCTTAAACTCATTCAAATGATGATAGTTTCTATTTATAAACCGATTTTGCTAAAACAAGATGATTTAGATGTTACGCTGAGTTAAAACCGCAATTCGTGTAAGTTAAGTAAATCGGGTCAGCACTTTCGGAGATAAACATAATCATATACAAACAGACAGACAGACAAGAAAATTTAAAATATATAGACATTTTTGCTTTCTATTATTCCTTTTAAGTGTCCCTCTATCCATTTCAGTCAAAAGTACTAAATGAACAAACAAAATATTTTTAGTGTAGAATAAAATTGTTCCCTTTATTAATGCCTCTTAAGAAACTCATATATAATAGACGCTTATAATAAATTTATTACTATAAATGCTGTCAAAAATACTAAAACAACTTTAAAATTACTAAATCAATATTTTAGTTTATTTGAGAGTTCCTTCATTCACGAGTAAGAGCTTCCTAAGCTTTAAAGAATTTATTGAAACGCATAAGAATCGTCATGTATTAAGTGCAGTTGCTACATCCCGTACAAACGGACAAGTAATGTTATAACAACAATGTTAAACATAATTGTCAAGAAAATAGAGATGAAAATAATACTCAGGCGGTGGAAGAAATAAGAAAAGAAGTAAATTTACGAATAACACATGATCAGAAAAAACAAGAAAATAAATATCAGTGGCGTAAGAAGGTTAAAAGAGCGCGAGATTCTCTGCAAGATGTCTTCAAAGATAAAGGTATTATTACAGTTGCTTTACAGTTTGTTAATTATAATATTCTCTTTGTCCGACAAAATGAACATTGTCATAGTAAAAATAGTGATGGACATACGATAGGAACGAGAAATAAAGATAAGCTTGTTACGCCAAGTTTTCGCCTCCAAAAAGTTAATAAATCTTTTATGGGTCTGAGTATACGTGTATATAATAAAATTCCGCTGTGTTCCAAGTTTGCTACTTCCAAAATTTAAAGTATTTGTAAAAAAACAAAAAAAATTCTAACAAGTAAAGCTTATTACACTGTACAAGAATATTTAAAGGATATACATGTATCGAATATAGTGCAGGATAGCTGCCAGCCAATGTAATAGTAAAATATACCATTGACTTTCAAAAGAGGCTCTTCTCAGCAGAACTGCCTTCCGAACCATCGCGTCCAGTCGCGTTAATAAATATTTAATTAAATTGAAACTTTGAAAATTTAATCTTAGCAGATTTTACATAATTAAATTAGTACTAGTTTAGTTACACAAGTAAATCGGGCGACAAGCTTTTATGATCATATAAATTGTGTACAATGAGGTTATGAGTCGATAGTTAAAATTTAAAAGAAAAAAAAATTATCTCCTTTTTAAAACGTTTAAATAAAAGCTTTTTCTAAAAATGATTTTTTGCTTATAATTTATTTGTTGTTAAACTTTATTAGAATTATGGTACAATAATTCTAATTCTAATATCTAAAGATAATAAATCTAAAGAGGCGCGGGGGCACAAAGTAAATGCGACAGGTTATAGGTTCAATTTTCTAATAATGACTTAAATAAATTTAAGCAACAAAATAAAATAAATTTAAGCAACTTTATAATTTAGACATTTAGTTCTGTTGATCTATTAGTGATTCACTGTCAGTACTCGATTTATTCATAAGAATCATCAAAAATCCAAATATAAATAAATATAATAACGTATATATATATATATATATATATATTTATATATATATATTTATATATATATATATATATATATATAATATATATATATATCTACCAAATTTAATATCATAAATTTTGCATCTCTTACTATTTTCGACCGAAGCAAACTAGAAATTACAGGGGAACCTTATAAATTTCACGAATATTAGATGTCGAGAGAGTTTTTCTATTTGTGTTAATTGCATCAGAGTGTCGATAGTTAAAATGCAATTGGTTCAATACGTAGTACAGAAGCTGTGACCAGAAAGTTTCACAGTAATAATGACAACTATAGTTTCCCGCATGAAGCTTAAAACTAGTCTTGAGAGTACAGGTGGGTCCCTTGTTCGTCCAGAGTTTACGCAAAACTGATTCTTATTGCAGGCTCACGCAGCATACGTCCACTAAAGGAGAAAGCACTAAGGCGAGAGGAAATCACATATTCATATAAGCTAATGAAAATTAATCATTTTATGTTACTTTGCTGTATTATATTTGTAGGCGCTTGTATTTTATTAGGGTGTTGTTATATAATGTTACAATAGATATAATCTATACTAATACTAGCGACCCCCTCGCGGCTTCGCCCGCTTTAACTACTAAATTATTCATATAATATATGTTTGCAAAGCACTTAAGATAATGTGAAAATTAATTAAACCCTAATGCAACCCGCATTTTGGTAGTTCCAATAAGGATTTTCCAATTGTTTTAAAATAAACACAAATAAATAACAGAAACAACAGAAAACTTAAACGAAAGAAATTATAAACAACAGACTACCTACTATTCTCTTACCCAAAAATACTTAAACGAAAGATGTAACCAACTATGTCGCGTGGAAATACATTATAATTATTGGATAACTCCAAAGTACGTGCAATCACTTCTAAATTTACTTTGCCAGTAGTAGCTCCGAACGACATCAGGGCCTTGGTTCTCTGACGGTTAATGCTGTTAGCCCTATTGGCTTTTACAGCGACACCGGTTGGGTAGGGAAGAGGGTACTCTGTCCCTGATGAAAAGCAAGCACTACGTGGCTGCCTGTGAGGAAAATTAAATAGAATGCATCGGCCGGGAATCGAACCCGGGCCGGCCGCGTGGCAGCCGAGCATTTTACCACTGAACCACCGATGCGTGTAAGGTAGGCGGGCGCGGCGGACGCAAAACGTCGCGGGGGGCGGAGGGACGAATGGCGAGTGGCGAGCCGTTTCGCAGCAAGGATTTTTTGATATTGTAACAACTTCTAAAGTACTTATTAAAATGAAAAACAGTAAAAGACAGTTTTGATCTACATTAAATGGCCAACGTAACTAATATAATTATTTATATGCTGAGAGTAAGGGATAAGTAAAACTTGACTCGATACTCGATATGTGTCAACGGCGTGATGTGTCAACAATTAAATGCGTTTTTCTCTAAAACTATTTATGGCAAAATATCCCTCACAATAAAAAATATATTGAAATTACTATTTTTAGACAGAAAAATGATCACTACACGTTATCCTTAAAAGATACGAATATGCTGTCTGTGACTTTTTTGTAGATCTTATTAAGAGGAACAATACTTCAGTACATTATTTTCATGTGTTACTTACCATTAAAGCAGCGCATGCGCGAAAGTGTACCAACGGGTAGGACTTTATACACATTTATCGTATTTATGTTAACTTACATAAGAATTTACAAGGAATAAACTATATATAAACCTTCCCTGAGAAATCGAACTAATAGTGAAAGCCGCATCAAAATCCGTTGGGTGGTTTAGAAGAAGAAGAGTTAGAAAGTTCAGACAGACACGAAAAGTGACTTTGTTTTATAAGATATAGGATAGGATAATAAAGAGGAAGAGTTTGTTTGTTTGTTTGTTTGAACGCTAAAATCTCTGGATCTACTGGTCCGATTTACTTTGTTTTTGTTCTGTATGAAAGCTGCATTCTGCAGAAGTATAGCACTTCTATTTATTCTATAGGCTATATAACATTACCTTACACATACGTACTAATAAATTAAAATACTTTCTAATTTGACATGCAATTTATTTTGCCATTTTAATAACAACCATCGCGTCGCTACGCGACCGTTACCGCGACATTTTGATATTCATTCTTATGAAAATAAATATAATAGTCACTTTTAGAGATGTCACTGATTCGAAATGACCTAGCCTTCGGGCGGCATAGTATGAGTATGACCGACGCAAAAATATTCTTATAGTTCAAGCAGGCGTAGCCACGTCCGGGTCCACTAGTAATATGTATATAGATTTAAAAAAATATGATTTATTTTTGTATTACAACCAAATTGTACGTCACTCAACACGCAATGCTTCCAGACTTTAGGGAACGGAGTGTCTTAACATTAGGTTCCTTCTGACTACCCTGCTGTGTGTCCGCACATACAGCGAATCTCAGAAACTGTTGGTTCAAATAAAAAAAAATGCGTCTACCCGTCCGTTTATTAATGGCTATATATCCGGTAATTATTTCTCGATGTAACTGAGTGTACCTTTTTTAATTGTGAGGTGACTGGCAGATGAAGGCCGCCTGGCCACCAAAACCTCACAGTGCGCCTCCTCCACAAAACCGGAACCACGGGAGACAAAGGATTCCTCCACAACCCTGATAAACCAGTGCACCTGCAGTCACTATCACTTCAGGCGCTTAAAATGACATGTCATATGTCATGTGTCACGTATGACACACACAAAGCCGCATGTAAAAGCTACTGTTTATATTTTAAAAACGTTTAATCAAAGCAACTTAAAACAAGGTAGGTAACATTTCACCATCCTTCAATATTACATGACAAACTGACGTGGCCCCTACAATTTAGGGGTTGCTTCTGTAAACAAAAACGCCGACCTTGTAAAATATTTACATGTCTTTTGCCTTTTCTGTCTCGCTATTATATATTCAAACCTCGTGCGCGTCGAAAATTGTTTGTATAAAAAATGTTTACAAAATTTGTGTCCCTTTTGTACGTTTTTATTTTTCAGGTATTTACTTGAGGGGTTGCTTGGTGTATTACATTACTTCTACGAGAACGTATAATTGTTGTTAAATCTTAATTGATAGTATCTTAAAGTTTAAATTAAAGCTTATTTTTTTACTTTTAATGTATCTTCATTATTTCTTTTGTAGGTTATATTGGAAATACTATATGAGTTTACATTATATTAAGGTACAAAGGAATTGATACATCTATCAATCAATAGGTCAGGACTTCACTACGGTTTAAATACATTATAAGAAGTCCATCAGAGAGAGAGGTTGTTCCCATATTGCTAATGTGTCAAATTGGTAATTGTAAGGTTGTAATTCGTACACCAATTGCTTGTTCTTCAACATGACTAGGATGTCTAGGGTAGAATTAAAGGTTCCCTACTATAGATACCTATATAGTATCTTCTTCTAAATAACTCTATTTGGATCGGTCTTTCATTACTGACAGGTTAGCCAATAGACCTGACATATTTCAAGAAGACCGAAAGGAGTGCCATACGATGATCGTTGAGGTGTTTATAAATTATCTAAATATTTAGACTTTAGTTTAGAATGGTTTAATAAAGAAAATCGTCCACCAACAACGCTTAGCTATGAGATAAATAATCGAATGTAGAAGACGGTAGTACTTATACCGGTGCGTATTATAAAGAGGTTGCTGATTCTGGAGCCCTAGCTACCGATGCGATGGCGAGGACCCTTATCAAATAGTCACGAGTTTTTTTTTAATATTTTTAACATTTAATATACATTTTACTGTTACATAATAAAAATAAAAATACTGGTTTCCTCTGGTAACCTTGACTTTTTAACTCTAGTAGGGCAACCAGAGAAAGTGTAGCGCCAAATTCTACGGTCTCTGTAGACCTCTCGTGTTTTTTCCACTGTCTTTAACCCATACATGGGTCTTTATGCTTTTAACGTGACCTTCGTTCAGTAATATCGATTCTGTGTTCTCGAAGGTCAACTGAGATCTCTCTCTGCCTCTCTTACCGCTCACTGGGTTTCTTCATAAATCTTTTCTATCACATATTATTTTTCTCTCATCTTATATTACTTATTGGGAATTTCCGCCACAAAATTCTATAAAAAACATGTAAATACATTCTAGTTAAATTTTAAAATGCCACACTGTTACTTTATACACTTACGACTTTCATTGATAGGTTTATTGTTTATATATTTAAATTTTTATTAGAAGCTAGCAAGCACTTTTATTATAAATATTAATAAAAAAATAAGATACACTTGAAAATTTCCTAGTGAAAATGAATACGTTATATATCTATTTATTACACAAAAATATTATTATAATATTTCTGCAGTAGATTTTTTAACATCAATTGGTATCTTGTATACTTATATCAGCAGTATAGGGTAGAAGGAAATCTAATGCTTAGGCACTCCTACCTACTCTCCGCCTTATTTTCTTTATTTTTCTTTCGAATCCTTGGAGGCATTGCTTGTCAAGTATTGGATATCAACGTCCTTTGCGGGATGCAAATTCTCTGGTGTGGAGAGAAAAATAAGGAGAATATTAATAAATAATAATTAATTCCCACAAGTGGGGGTTGAATTCACGACCCTCGCGTTACAGTCACTCTCTTGCCTCTGAGCAACGAAGGCCTCAAGCTTTACATATTGTTAAGATATTGCGACTTTTTTTACTTACATAAGTGTATTCCATTAAATTATGCCTTTTTATGCTTGAACATTATTTTTATAACGTAGAAGGGGCTTTGGCTTTTTTTATTATAAATAAATTAAGTATTCAACGTTGAGATGCAAATTACGTTTTTTATATTATATTTTTTATAACAATCTTCTTATACATACTGAAAATGTTTTTATTTTATTATGGCTAGAACACTTTCATATATATTTATAGCTTTTATATTTTAACTGAACTACCGTCGTAAGTCGTACCTAGCCTTCAAAATCTCACTCCATCCTATTCTAAAGTCACTTATAAGTAAAAATGTAAAATCCCGTTGAGATTGACTTTTGAACACTCTATTTGCCGATGCCACTAGAAAGAATAACGGACGTGTATCAATGGGAACGGAAGTGTTTTAATGGGAATGGAATGTTAACACTTGGTTTTTTAATTTCCTCTAACTACCCTGCTTGGTTTGCACATACAGAGTGAAATTACAAAACAAAATCTTTAGTTGAGTCCATCGTGGACGTACCACATGGACGTATCTTTGGTTAATCCCAGGAGCTACTGGATCGAAATAAAAAATAGTTTTTAGTCAATCAACTTAATTGTTTCTATAATAGCTTACTGTACTTGGGACTGAAGTTTCCTCTGGCACTTAGAACGTACCACTTGCATACACAATTCTAACCTACTTATTTCCATTTCATGGCAAAAGCAAAGCCGTAGTTCAAAGCTAGTAACCAAAATAATATGTAATACCCTAAAAACAATAAATATATATTAATATTGTAATAAAATATCGTGATAATAAAATAATGCCTGCGGTCAACAGCCAAAAGACAATGGGAGGCAGTTCTGTCTGGGTCGTAATTCACACTGGTCACGCCTAGCCGCTACCACTTGTTTACAGAAGCTGATTTATAGATAGATATAGATTGTTAAGAGTCAAACTGTCGAAGCCTTTGTTTGTTTTTAGTTTGTTTAGACGCCGTCGTGGCAAAAGGTATGACTGAGGGTTCGGGATTCGAGGAAGTGAAATATTTATTTACATTTATCATTCATTTTGTCGTTTTGGTGTCGAAGCAAAGAGCAGTGTTCAGTTCCGCCACACAACACACAATGCCTTCAAAATTCGGTGTAAAATGGTTTCGGCGTAAAACGGAGTGTCTTAACTCTAGGTTCCCTCTGCCTATCTGCTGTGAGTGGGATACAGCGTGAAACTTTAACACTTTGTTTATATTCTACATTGTTAAGCCATTTATGTATATAACAAAGTAATTTTATTTATAATGACAAAGTTTTATTATTATGTCTATGTCATAATAATAAAAATGTAAATAATAAAAGGAAAATTAATAAACGCTGAGTAATGAATTAACGCTAAATATACAGACTTTGTCAAGAGTTTGTTTTAAGACGCCGTCGTGGCGTAGTGGCAAAAGCGCAGATTTTATGGGATCGGTTCACATTAGGAGGAATAAATTATTTTTCGTTTCCCTCTCTGGCAATAAGACAAAACACGACGCTGAGTCCCCCCATTTCATCCCAGGGTCCCCAGACCTACAACATTTTAGCAAAGCTGAAATTTTGAGCATTCATCATCAGTCTAATATTTTATGTAGTTAAGATGGTATGCGTACTTACTATTTTGGAAGTAGGTGAGGCCTCTGAAAAGGCCCCACATTTAAGTTATTAACTGGTGTTGGGGCAAAGCGCTGCGTTGAGTTTTGCCACTAAACACTCATAGCCTCCAAAATTAGGTGGAAAACGGGGAGAGGAGTGTCTTAACACTAGACGACCTCTGCAATAGCGTGCAACTTGAAAAAGCTTTTAAAGCCATTATATTACATTAGGTATATCATACATTTTATATGCAACTAGTAGGCCCGTGCGCGGCTACGCCCGTTTAAAATAGAAATATTAATAAAGAAATTGAAAACTAAAGATTCAGTCAATTCAGCAAAACAGTTGTATAAAATAACTGTTGCGGAAATTAGCTAATTTATCGAACTAAATACTTTAAATTGATATAACTTTTTAATTTATAAACCGATTGTAATAAAATAAATCCAGAATCCAATAGTGAAAACTGCATCTAAATCGCTTAAGCCGCTTCTGAGATTAGGGATAAGAAACGCACAGACAAAAATTTTAAAAATCTTTGTTTTGGATTCTATTACGTTAATAAAGGTTCTCAATTACTTTTTTTTTAAATATCTTCTAAGTATAGACACCCACCCTTTTACAATTTTATTATAAGTATAGATAGATTTAGTTAAATTTGCAGAGTGTATAACAGCCGTAGACTATATCACTATTGACCGATGACTTGTAATTAAGCTATTAACAACTAAGTCACGTAGTTGAAATAATACCGTGAATTAATATTAGTTAAGTAAAACATACTAGTTCTTATCTACGTTTTTGTTTACGTAGATAATCTATATACTTATAATAAAATCGTAGGAGGTTCAGTGTCTGTACTTGGAATTAAAAAAAAATGTTATTGGGAACCTATATTAACATAATAGAACCCGAAACAATGTTTTTTAAATTTTTGTTTGTTTGTCTGTGTGTTTGTTATCGCTAATTTCAGAATTGGCTTAACCGATATAGATGCTGTTTTCACTATTGGATTCGGGAAAGCTTCCGAAAATATAGGGTTTATTTTATTACAATCGGTTTATGAATAAAAAAGTTATGTCAATTTAAAGTATTTAGTTTGATAAATTAGCTAATTGCCGCAACAGTTATTTTATACAACTGTTTTACTGAATTGACTGAATTCTATGTTTTCAATTTCTTTATTAATATTTCTATTTCAAGCGGGCGTAGCCACGCACGGTATGTATGTATCATATATGAGGCGTCTTAAGAAGTCGAGGTAGTTCCGATGCGGCTATAAGGGGTTACATTGAAAAACACTATTGAATTAATATAATATAGACATTTTTAATTTTACCTTTTAGCGTTAAGTTCATTTAAATTAGCACGTCTAACGTAGCAAATTTTTTGAATGGATACCTATGTCTTATTTTTCCTGAAATCAATCTGTCTTCGTACCTGTGTAGGAAACTTGAAGGGAACCTAAAGGGAAACGTTCAGTTTTCATGTAACTGACCGCAGGTGTCCACTGCACCTCGAAGCAATTAACGTATTGCAATATAAACTATAGCTCCGATAAAAGGACTGTCCAAAGTAAAAATACTAACGGAAACTAATATTTGTTATTTGTGCTTCTCAACTAGTGGAGGCTCTAGCGTGTGACTGTAACGCGACCGTTCTGGGTTCGATTCTCACTCGAGGGATTGATGTAATGTGAATGATAAAAGTTATGATTCCCGCTATTTAACACGCAATACCTTGAAAATTCGATGGGGACGGAGTACCTTTTCACTATATCCCTTCTGAAGCTTAAAATGAAACTGGTTAAAGCTTATATTTATTCTATTTAAAACTTAACTAAGCATATATAACAAAAAATAAATTAAAATGAGCATGCATCAGTTTTTACAGAAATAATTACAAAAAATAATTACTTAATTGCCTGTAATAAGTGAATTCTTAATTATAACTAAGAATATTCGGGGCTACGAACTTATACAAAAAAAAACATTAATTTTTAATGATTATTTATAAGATTTATATAATTAAAGTTTAAGTAAAGGCAAAGCGCGGCGTTAAGTTACACTACTGAACACGCAATGCCCCCAGAATTCGTTGGAAAATAGAAGAGCTGGTGTGTGCGGGATACAGCGTGAAGCTGTTTTAACTTCCGTAGTTTTATTATTAAATGGAAAGACAGGTTTATTTAAGACAATAGAAAAAAAAACTATTTAACAGCAGATAAGTCAAGTTTGAGCAAACATTTGTCTATATTTAACAGAAAGTGCAGAGAAAAATACTTTTGCCCCGACGACGTTGACAAAGAGGCTCTCAGTCACTAGGTATGCAGCTGTCACAATACGACCTGGTTTCGTCTCGTGAAATCACAAAAGGTTGAAAGTTTTCCATTTTTATCTTTAAACATTTTTGAAATATCGCACTGGAGTCGCTTATGAGGTTTCCGAAAGCTAACCCTGTGGTTGAAATAAAGCCTTAACATTCAATCAATCAATCAATCAAATCAGCCTTTTCTGGTCAATTGGACATAGGCTTCTCCCGGGGTGCACCAAAGCTCCCAATCCTCCGCCTTCCGCTTCCAGTCGAAGCCAGCAACTTTCTACAGGTCGTCGGTCCATCGAGCTGGACGCTACGCTACGCTTGCCGATCCGCGGTCTCCACTCAAGGACTCGTCTGCTGCAACGGCCATCGGTCCTTCGACTGATGTGTCCAGCCCCTTGCCATTTCAACGTAACATTCCTCTGAACTAAATACAATAAAATAGAACAAAATACAATTTAAAAAAAAGAATGCAAATGCACAACTGATTCACATATCAACATGATTCCGTAAACTACATGCAAAATTCAGCAAAAGCAATCAAAACGTAGAATAGTCCTAGGTAAACTTAAAATCTTTTTTCTGTGCTACAAGGGACCCTAGAAATTAATAATAATTTGAATTCAGGGGGCATTGCCTGTTGAGTGGCAACCACACAATCAATCAAGTTTACACAAATAACTTGCGTCTATTATTGTATGATATTTTCTAAGACCCCAAGTCATTATCTGATAATGGAATACCATGGAAATCAAGGAAGGTTCTGAGTTCGATTCCCACTCAAGGATATAATGAATAGAATAGAAATATGTGAATATTTCTATATTCAATATTTTCCTATCTCCGCTCTTCAGAATTTCAGGCAATTGGACAATAGGGGTTAATTAAAACAAAATGTTAAACCTTCCGAATTATATTTAAATAATTATTAAAAAATAGTAGGCATATTTAATTCTATTAAATATTACAATAAATTACAATAAATCTTTGTTAAAACTAGTAAATTAAAGTAACTTAATACGATTTGGTCATATTATATTAATCAAAATCTAATTTCTTAAATGAGCCCACTAGGTATTCTTCCTTAACATCACCGGGCCTTCTCTTTTCATCAGAAATTTGTTGACAACAACCTATTAGGTAGTTCTTTGTTGTGTCTTTTTTCATTTCTCGCTTGTATAGTTCTAAAAGGGAAAAAAATATATTATAGTTTCCTTTAAATTGAAGAAATTAATCTGGGATTTGCTGGTACGTAGTAAAGGCAAAAAATATCTAAAAGAATTCAGTTTATTTAATTAAAATTCATCAGCTTTAACTGGATATAGCAGGGTAGACAAAGGGGACCTAGTGTTAAGACACTCCGTTCCCGACTTTCCACAGAATTTTTCGTGGCATTGCTTTTGCTTTTGTGCCAGAAAGAGAAAATAAAAATATTAATTAATAATAATTTATTCCCACAAGTGGGGATCGAACCGTCGCGTTACAGTCACACCTTTGTGCCCTTGGGTAACGACGACCGCTAATTATATTTTAAAATATTAGAATAAATATACTTATTTATAAATTAGAATAGTAAAAAAATTAAATACCTTTAAATTCATCTAATGAAGGTTGATCTCCACCATAGTCTTTGGGCAAATAGGTTTTAGGAATGTGCTCTTGTAGCTCCTTCGTAGTTTTGTGGGTTACAATTTTTTCTACTATCTTCGGTTTTACAAACTGTCTTACCATATTAATAAAGCTTTGGCCTAGGGATGTTGCGTTTATTACGTGGATTTCATATACTTTTATGCCTATTCCATCCTTAAAAAAAGAAAAAAAATATTATTATTTATTTATTTATTTAGCTTCACGTTATATTTCGCATACAGGAGGGTACGCAGATGGAACATTGTAACAGAGGAAGATGGGAACCTATTTTACAATGGCCACTCCATTTTCCATTAAGATACTTCCGATATCCACATGAACGTGTGTGATTCCCCCACTCAAAATATTGATATTTTTTTAAAGGTGATTAAAATGAAAAAACTATAAAATAAGGATGGTAAATTCGATGAGATCTTTCATATTTCACAAATAAAAATAAAATATTTTTTATTATAAATACCAAATTATACAGATAATATATATATTTTTAAATTATAATTAATACCTAAAACGTGAAAAAATATAGATAAATTTAGTAAAATCGTAGTAATGTTCAATACATAATTATAACTGAAATAAAGCGTACTGCGAAATCGTTAATTACAATTATTAATACGGCAGTTTTTTAGGAATAAATATAAGCAATGCAAGTAAAAAAAACAGTTAAAGTAACAAAAACTTTGAGATGTATAATATATACTTAAAAATAATGTAAAATAATGCAATTAACGAAAACAATGGACAAAGTAGGTACAATTAGGATTAAAATTTCACAACTATTTTTTATGAGTGACGTCAATAGTTCGTTTAACTGGAAATAATGAAAACAGTAAAAAATAGATGATAAGCTTAACGAGGTAACGTTTCCTTCGTTTATATAAATATTATACGGAAATTTAATATTAAGATATTTCCATTCTAGTCTTTCCGACGATTTCTTGAGGCATTGCTTGTTAAGTGGCGGTACTTAACGCTGCGTTTTGCCTCGTGAGAATAAGAATTGAATAGTAAATATTTCAATCTCCCGAGGGGGACTTGAATCTATAACCGTCGTGTTAACAGACACAAGCTTGTGCTCTACGCCACGACGGTTTCTACAATAAAATATAATGATATAATATATTTATTAAAAATAATTATTATAACTTACTTGTAATATATTTACAAATTTCTGGAACATTAGTAAATTGACTCGTAATAAGTGGCTTAATGAAGCATTTTGCAAATCCAAAATCCAGATATCTCCAAGCATGTAGTCGTATTTCATTCGTAGGTCTCCCAGCTGAGAAAAATATAAAAAAATCAATATATTAAAATGTTTAAAAAATTGGGATATAAATGTATATAAGAAAATGCAATAGTATGTATGAGAGTGTGTTAATAATAACAATAATGTTTCAAATATATTTGTTTGCTTTAATTAAGTTTTTTTTGAAGATTTCCAACTCCGAATTCAGTCTCAACGTTGCGCTTTCCGTTGTAACCAGAGCAGGAAAACGAAAATATTAAAGTCTTTATTCCCCCGAGTGGAAATAGAACCTACAACCGTCACGTTTACAGTCTGTTATTCACTATTGACTTACATAATATTAAAACATAATTAATTTACAAATTACTTGCAAGCTAATATGCAAAAATAATTATATATATTAAAAAAAAAACAATAAAATAACTAAAATAGAATTTTTTATAAATATTTTAATACAATATAAATAAATAATACAACTTTTGCAATTAAGGATTTTATTTCCCCGAGTGGAAATAGAACCTACAACCGTCGCGTTTACAGTCTGTTATTCACTATTGACTTACATAATATTATAACATAATTAATTTACAAATTACTCGCAAGCTAATATGCAAAAAAAATTATATATATTAAGAAAAAAAAACATAATAAAATAACTAAAATATAATTTATTATAAATATTTTAATACAATATAAATAAATAGTACAACTTTTGCAACTAAAACCAGCATAGCATTAGTCTTCATGTCAATAATTCTAAGTCTTAATAGATGATACTTCAATAATATTTAAGAATATAATTTTTATAAAATTTAAAACTAAAATTTTTGCTCCAGGTGAGGCTCGAACTCACAACCCCGGCATAGCTCACGACCACTGCCTTATAAGTACCGTGCGCTAACCAATTGCGCCACTGGAGCTTATCTATGGAACGACAGATTTTGATAATGTTTCGTGTGTGGATGGGACTTGGTTAACTAATGATAGTTAATTGTTAATACACTGATTTTATATATTTTTGTATATTTTTTTAAATTCCCAAATATTTAATAATTTTACGAGTAACTAAAAAACAATAAATGTTAAAACATTATTACGAATCTCTGTACTTTATCTAATTAGGACAAAGAAACGACTCAGGAAGTAAGGAAATAAAAATATTAATTATTTCATTTCCTCAAATGGGAATCGAATCCACAATCTGTCGCATTTACAGTCGCAAATTATTAATAAATATTTAAATTAATATATTAATCTCGAGTGTTCTTTGAAATTACTATAAGTGTGTTAATTACGTAGGTGCATTCCAAATGCGATACAATTGTTAATTTTTTATTCATAAGATTTCTCATGCTAATTCAGTTTTTTGCTTCTACAGATCAAAAACATGTTTTTTATAAAAACTATATTTTAATAAAATATAAATAGTAATTTTCTGTAAGAAATAAATTCTTTAGAACATTTTTAATTAATGATTTCTCTGTGTTGTGATTATATAATCAAAGAATTTCTAAAGAGAAAGTTGCTTGAAACTAAGTATTTTTTAGTAATCGTTGAAAATATATATATTTATACGTATATGTATAAAGAACCAATATATATATTGGTTATATTTATTGGTATATATATTGGTTCATTATAATTTGTTATCTAATCCGAAAAAATATTTTTTCAAATCTAACCAGCAGTTCCTGGGGATAGGGCGTTCAAACGAACAAATTCTTCCACATTATATTATTTGTATATATTAAAAGTATCACATACCATTATTGTATTTCTCAATATCACTTCAAGGAACATTTTGCTAGCATTTGGTTCTGTTAATTTGAAAACGGAAATCCTTTTGCCGTTGAAGAGTTTTAACATGGCTGCTTGACGGCTGTTGAAAAAATTTTAAATTCATACTATTGATATAATTACAAAGAAAAAATATAAAAGTAATGAATATTAAATTTTCTTAATAAAAATAATGAAACTTGTACTAGAAATAAGTTTTCATATGAAAATAAAAATACTTCTAAAATTTGTAAAAGCTTAGTCTAGTTTTTTGTCATCAAACAATCAATAATAAAATAAATATTTATATAAAAATATTGTATATATGTTTCAAACATCCCCAGCTTTAACTAACAAAACTTCTCCAAAAATTGTGGTATATTTGAAGAATTAATCAGAATAAATTCGTATTTTAAAGCGAAGAAAATATTTTCTTAATTTTGCTGTGTTATTCTTTCTATAATTAGAGACCGTCATGGCGTAGAGGCACAAAGGTGTGACTGTAACGTGTCGTTTACGCGTTCGATTGCCACTCGAAGAAATAAATTATTATTTATTAATATTTCTCTGCTCAGGCCCCAAAGTAAAAGCCCGGCCTTGAGTTCCGGCAAAGCCTCGAAAAAAAAATCATCGAAAAGTGGGAAACGGACTGTCTTAACTATGTTGCCTCTATGCTGCGTACCTGCAATATGCGGGATACAGCGTGAAGATGATTTTTTTTTACATTTATATTACTTACTATACGGTCCATGGATCATAGTTTGCATCATCGAGGTCATCAGTTCTGTCTTGAACAAGTTCAGGAGCCAATGATCTATATTTGTAAAAATTGTCAATTTTACGCTTCGCCTTTTCCAGTGATCCTTTGGAGGCCATCAAAGTTTTTTCAATATAGTCTCGGCCTACAACAAATTGTTATTCATATATTATTTTTTAATTATTTATTTATTTATTTATTTATTTAATAATTTATTACACCATAATTGATGTTAATTAACTTAAACAAAAAACAGACAAAAGAAAACAAATGAAAAATGGTGTAAAGGCTCCCTTATCACCCACAGGTGATCTTTTATTATTATTTTGTTAGGTTCACGCTATATTCCGCTCATAGTATGGCAGGCAGAGGGAACCTGGGAACCTAGTGTTTAGACACTATGTCCCCGTTAAGACAAAATATCGTACTTTCCGCTACACTTTTCGTCCAATTCTGGAGGCATTACGTGTTGAGTGGCGGAACCAGGAGGAAATGAAAACATTAAATATTTCAGTTTCTCGAATGAAAAGTAATTGTAAGGAATAAATAGCAAAAATAAATGCGTTCTATTCTTTAAAGCTATGAAATAATTTTCTTATTTATAGTCTATAAATGTTTGTAAACTATAAACCAATGTATAATATAAATAAATATAACATACAAATAAATAAAGAAAAAAATATATTTTGTAAAATAATATAAACGTCCTTTTTATATGTATGTAACTGATATTGGGTTACAATATTCCTAGATAGTATTGAATAATAATAATAATATTTAACATTTCCATTTATGTGCGTGCATTCATCACGCAGTTCAGCGAAAAGTGGGGAATGGAAGTATTTAAATGGAAACAGAGTATCACTTCTCAGGTTCCCTCTACCTTCGCGTAGTTTATAGCATCGATGCCTACGAAGTTTTTAGTATGGCCCATTGGAAAATGTGGACGGAACCACAAGTAAAAGCTTATCTCTGCCTACCTCGATAAACAAGAATAAGCGGGAAAGAGCGTGAAAAAAATGCCATGATTTAATTATATATGACATCATCGTGGTAGCATTTTGAGTTTCACGTATTAGTTGAGGGTTTGAGTTTCAATTACCGTCTACCCAGCTATATTCCACTTCTAAATACTCATAGGCTAGATGGCGTAACTCAACGCTGGGCTTTAAAGCTTATCAGTTTTTTTTTACCTATAGGTGCATCCACCAGATGCGGTTGTTTCTGGAACCACTCAATAATTGCATCGATGTCCTCTTGCAGTATACTTTCTTTGAACCCCAACTCCTTACGGATCTGGAGACGCTCATCATCACTTGTTGGGTAGAATGGGTGTTGATCTTTGATATGCATCTGCAAAAAATATTAGCTTGAGTAGGCTGTAGAATAACATATGCTGAGGTTGGAGCGAGGTTGTGGGGTCGATTACCGCTCGAGGAATTAGTGAAATATTTACTATTTTCATTTCCTCTTTCTGATAACGAGGCATAGCGCGGTGTTTAGTTCCGCCACTCAACACACAATACTATCAGAATTGGATCGAAATAATAGGACGGAGATGTTTTAAAGGGAACGGGGTCTCCTAACAGTATGTAGGTTTCCAGTGTTCCTTTTGCCTCCCTTGCTATATGCGGGGTAGAGCATGGAGCTAAAAAAATATATTAAATTAAATAAAATAACTCTTTTTTCTGTAAAATTTATATATCTATGTACATAAAATAATTATGAGCGATGATTTCAATAAGAATAACTTTAATATATATATATATTTTAATAATAACTCTAACAATTATTTTTTTTGGATGATATTGGCAACTTTCCACACTTTTTCCAAAAAATAATAGGTTTAATATATACTTATTTTTTTATTTAATATTTATTATTGACAAATATTGTTTACGGAAATTCTACTCTTAGAACTAAGCTAGAATTAAATCCTTGACCTCTTGCATAGTAAATGTCAGTCAAATACATTGTCATCGCATCGAAAGTCAACTTAAATATATTTTATATTTTTTTTATTATGTGGTCAAATAGTTGTCTAGGTTTTTATTATTATCGTTTTCTTAGCTTTATGCTTTTACCAGGTAGGCAAAGGGAATATGGGAACCTAGTGTTAAGACACTCCGTTTCCTAATGGAAGAGTCTTAATAGTCTCTTTTGTTCCCCACTGCTATTTATCTCTGTTCCATTAATTCTTTTAGTATATATTTAACAAAGAACAAAGAGGCAAAGTGACGATTTACTTTAATTTAAAAATAACTATCGGTGTTATTACAAGTTATTCTCGAATATTTTTTAAATAAAAACTCTTTTTTTAAATGTATTCATATATTTTTAACACCACGCTGTATCTCGCATCTAGTATGATGAGGCAAGGGTAGCCTAGTGGTAAGACACTCCGTCCGAGGTTACAAAAATGGTTACAAAAATTGTAAGAGGTTACAAAATAAGTAATTTTTACATTTTATTGGCTATACAATCAACCAAATGAAATGTTCATATATAAAAAGTCATAAATAAATCAGCTTCACGCTGTATCCCGCACACAGCAGGGTAGGCAGAAAGAAACTAGTGTTAAGACACTCCGTTTCCCACTCACGTTTCCTCGAGTGGGAATAGAACCCACAGCCAGTTACACTTAAAAAGTCATGAATATTTTATATCATTAAATATACACAATTTGTCATAAATGTAGATTATTCCAAAGTATGTACATTATATTATATTTACAGTAAATAAAAAAAATATAATTTGCAAGATATAGATATAGCGATTGTTTGTTTTACAAAATCAGTTTCTGTTTTGTAATCTGTATGTAAAAGTCAAGTTGTTTTCAAAGGAAACGCTTAAAAGTTATCTGAAGATATCTTATCTTATATCTTAAGATATTTCATTTACTCCACCGTATTGTTGAAACTTTTTGACTTAAGATTCGATTTTGATTTTAATTTCTATCTTAAAGTATATTATTATTGAAAAACATTATAGTAAGCATGGATATATATATGATATATTTTTTTCTTAGATTTTATTATTTTGTATTTAATATGATGAAAATGAAAATAAAAAGCTCACATCTTAACTTACCTTAACTGCACAGAATTCTGTGTAAAAACAACAATTTATTACAATATAAAGTAAATTTTATCACTGATATCTTTAAAAATATTTAAAAATTAAATTTTTTATTTTAAATTTTACACAAAGCTGCCAGTTCACTCTAAAACACGACATCTACTGCTTGTTGAGTTTCGGTAGCGATCCTTTAAAACCTATGTATGCTGTTATGAAAAAAAACGAGTTTCGGATGACCTTCTACGTTTATATATCTTATTTAAATATATACACGCTAATTGATAAACAATTTGTACTAGCTGTGATGTACACTTTTACAAACAATAAAAATATAGAAAGCTATGTTTTTATATAAACAATAAATATATATATAAAAATAAATTAAATCAGTTTCATACTGTATTCAGCATATAGCAGGAGAGGTAGAGGGGACCTCGTTTTGACTCCGTTCCTCACTTTCCGCCGAACCTAGAGGGATTGTGTGTTGAGTGGTGGAACTCAACGCCGTTAAGTATTTAATTATATTAAAAAATATATGAAAATTCAAATTCTACGTTGAATATATTATAATATGTTTTTGGTTTTTTTTCCAATTTTTTTCCTTGAGTTATTTTCTCCTCTTTGAACAGACAAAGCGGGGGGATCCTTAATACTAGATCTGTGCCTTTCCTTTTAATCCGGATAGCAAGAATGTATGAAAGAAGTGATAGAAAATACTGTATTTTTTTTGCGAAATGTATCCAAGACCGTTGACCCTTGAGGCCGTTGACTAAATATGAAATGTGAATTATGCACTTTATATAAAACTAGCGGACGCGCGCAGCTTCGCTTGCGTATTTAGGGGTGAATTCTAATAACCCATGAAACATGTGTTCGATTAAATATTTTTAAGAGTCTAAATTTCAAATTTTATAAAAATCGGTGCCAATGTAAATTTTTTTCCATACAAACTTTGAACCCCTATTTTACCCCTTTAGGGTTAAAATTTTCCAAAATCCCTTCTTAGTGGATGTCCAGATTATGAAAGTAAACATCTGTCCAAATGTCACGTTTCTACGCACAGCGGTTACGACTGTGCGTGCGTCTTACCTCAGTCAGTGAGGACAAGTCCTTTTATATATATAGATAGATAATAGTTCTCTTCTCTCTGTGTAATTATAAACACTATATTTAATGAGTTTCAAAGTCACTCTCTGTAATTTTTTTCTCTCCATTTTAATAAAAAAAATGACTCTGCATAGTTTACTTAGCAAGACCGTCTTAAAACAACTTTTCACGTACGGAAGGTGTTAATTTACAACTATTTATTTACTTAATTATTGAACAAACATATTGTGCGTAATTTCTTTATTTATAAACAGTATTGTTAAAAGCTTCTATTTTAAGTACAATAAAGATGGTAATGAAACTAACGCCTTGTTTTACATTACAGTGCTAATTACTTTAATGGATTTTGAGGAAAATTTATGAAATATATGTACATATATAATATATAAATAACATAAAATCAAATACATCAGCTTCACGTTGTATCACGCACACAGCAGGGCAGAGGGAACCTAGTGTCCACTCCGTTCCTCAATTTCTGCCGAATTCTGCACGCATAGACAGAACGACAGAACTCAACGCCGCGCCACTGCGCCACTGAGATCATCAGAGGATTGTAAGAAACCGCCTAAATGAAAACACAATTCTTGTGAGTTCGATCCTCATAAATAGGTATTTATTAACAGGAATTATTTCCATTTAGAAAGACAAATAGTGAGCTGTGATTTCTGGCGCTTATCCAATGACCTGAATCCGGCGGAAAGTGCAGAACAGAGTGTCTTGACACTAGGTTATCTTTACTTATCCTGCTGTATACGAAATACAGGGTGAACTTTTAGAATATGTACTTTTAAATATAATATTATTAACTATCTTTATTTTTTTTTAGGATTGACTAAAATAAAATGATATTTCTTATAATTTACTATTTTTTTGGACAATGGCGGTGAGCCAGGTCATAAAATAATACCTAAATGTATATGTTTAAATTTCATTGTTCTACACAGACACTAGCGTGGGAACCTAGTGTCAGTGTAAAAAACGACGAGTCAAAATATAATATTTTTTGACATTAATTACTCTAAATAAAAAAATAATTTTAAAACCGAATGAATAGAAAAATGTGAAAAAATAATAAATTATGAGTAATTACTAGTTTTTCTTTTAAAAAAAAGCTTTTTGACTTATATGGGTATTAAATGCCAAATTGGTTTAAAAATGTAGGTTTTAACATGGCTTAAGAAGTTTCTTAAATTGATGATTATCAATTATAATTTAAATTGATTCATCTCCCCCGTCCCCCATTCCCCCTCTTCTGATTTCTTTCGTCAAAAAGGAAGTGACGACTTATTGTTTTCTTATTACGTAGAGAAAAATTCCACCCACGAAATCACAAGCTTGTGTCAACTAAATGCTGGAATTTTCATGATAACATTTCAATCATAAAAATAAATATACCATTAAAAGGTTTCGAAGTGGCACAATGGTGTGACTGTAACGCGACAGTAGTGGGTTCGATCCCCACTCGAGGATGTGAAATATTTATTTACGTTTACATTTCCATTTCTTCGGTCTAGTATCGAGGCGAAGCGCGGCGTTGAGTTCTGCTACTCATAATACAATGCCTCCAGAATTCGACCGAATATGCTTACCCTGTTATGTGCGGGATACAGCGTGAAGGTGATTAGTAAGAATTCTAGCCCAAAACGTTCAAACTTTATACCAGTTGTATTGAATTTTTTTTTAAATATATTTTACGCATATTATCTATATATATATATAAAAGGACTTGTCCTCACTGACTGAGGTAAGACGCACGTACAGCCGTAACCGCAGACGGTAGAAACGTGACATTTGGACAGATGTTTACTTTCGTAATCTGGACATCCACTAAGAAGGGATTTTGAAATATTTTAACCCTAAAGGGGTGAAATAGGGGTTGAAAGTTAATATGGATTTTTTTTAAATCGGCACCAATTTTTACAAAATTTGTAATTCAGACTCTTAACAGTATTTAATTGTACACATGTTTCATGATTTTCTAGAATTCTTCCCCTAAGGGTGCAAATAAAGGGTTGAAAGTTTGTATAGATTTATTTAAATTTTTTTAAATTGGCACCAATTTTTGTAAAATTTGAAATTCAGACTCTTAAAAGTATTTAATTGAACACATGTTTCATGGTTTTTTAGAGTTCTTCCCGTAAGGGTGCAAATAAGGGGTTGAAAGTTTGTATGGAAAAAAAAATTAAATCAGCACTGATTTTTATAAAATTTTAAATTTAGACTCTCAAAAATATTTCATTGAACATATGTTTCATGGTTTATTAGAATTCACCCCTAAATAAGCAAGCGAAGCTGCGCGCGTCCGCTATTTGTTATATAAAGGCTTAACGACGGCAAAAAAATACTAAAATTAGAATATTTATATACAATACAACTAAAATAACAGCAAAAACATGTCCATTAGGTACATATATATTTTTTGTTTCTTACAAAAAAATCATATTATTTTATTCTAAATATAAAAACACATGTAATGATGAATTAAGGTATGGTAATCTTCATTTTTTGGACAAATGTCAGTTTAATGACGATAATGTATTTTTTTTACGTTCATTAAAATATGTTGTGAATTCGAGTTCTTTTATGAAAATATTAAATATTTCCTTTCCTCGAATGGTTATCGAACTCAAAGCCTGTCGCGCTTACAATTAAGCCTCCAATTTTACCTAGTCTTTAGTTAGATAATGAATACAATTCCTAGGTATTATATAGAGTACCTGCTATTCCCTAAGGAACGTATAGAATCAATAGATCTTTGTCTAATTTTTTATATTTGGTTCATTGTGTATTTATTTATTAATATTAATTTGTAATTAAAAAATTGCAAGTAAAAAAAGCAAGCAGGCCGTTTTGTGCAGGTCTCTTGGGTGGGTTTGACCCCCATTCGAGGGAAGGTATTTCTATTTATTAATATTTTCATTTTTATCTTCTGGCCAAAAGGCAAAAGCCGTGTTGAATTTTGAAAAATTAGAACGGAGTGTTAAGACACTCTGTTGTGTTAAGTGTTAAGGCACTTCCGTCCGGGCACTAGGTTGCCCTCTGAGTTTTACATACATTGTCGGTTGCGCATTAGATATTGTATAGAATGCCTAAACCAGGAATACAACAAATATACATAGCCTTGGTATTGCATAGAATACCAAATTATACAGATTAATAGTAAAATGTAAAATAAAATAAGATTTATAAAATTGTAGAAATTTAATATTTTTAATATAAGCTATATAAATATTTTTATAGAAAAATATTATTGTTATTTTATTTTCAAACAGAGTATTTCCCGTAAATTATATTAAACTTATTGGCTATCTATTGCTTTTTATGATTACAAGGTATTTATAAATATATATATAAAAGGACTTGTCCTCACTGACTGAGGTAAGACGCACGCACAGCCGTAACTGCTGTGCGTAGAAACGTGAAATTTGGACAGATGTTTACTTTTGTAATTTGGACATCCACTGAGAAGGGATTTAAAAAATTTTTAGCCCTAAAGGGGTGAAATAGTGGTTCAAAGTTTGTATGGAAAAAAATTTAAATCGGCACCGATTTTTATAAAATTTGAAATTTTGATTTTTAAAAGTATTTAATGGAACACGTATTTCATCGTTTTCTAGAATTCTCCCCCTAAGGGTGCAAATAAGGGGTTGAAAGTTTGTATGGAAAAATCTTTAAATCGCCACCGATTTTTGTAAATTTAAAAAAAATAAATTTAGACTCTTTAAAATATTAAATTGAACACATGTTTCGTGGTTTATTAGAATTCACCCCTAAATAAGTAACCGAAGCTGCGCACGTCCGCTAGTATTGTATATTTGCAAACATAATGTATATATTACTGTGATGTGTGTTTATTTAATCATTTCTTATAATGCCTTTATATGTCATTAAATTAATTGTTATTTTCTTCCTCATATTAACTGTAACAAATATTTTTGTAGTAGTATGTAATTATGTAAATATTTTAATTGTAATTTATACAGAAAATATTTTAAATGCTGTCATGTCATGTTTGACTGTAATTGATACTTGTATCAGAATCAAAATTGAAATTTTCATATATAACATATTGTATATTGAATGTTAGTCTGTGCTATAAATAATTATATAAAATTTAAAATTTATTTATAATAAATTAAGTAAAAACTAATAACTAAAATTTTATATTGGGGACTTGTTGTGATTTGAAATCAATCGAGTAATAAATAATTCTATCCACTCAGTGGAAATCGAACCCACAAATGTCGCGCTTACAGGCACTGTGCCATAATGGCCTCGTAATATTTAAGTTTAAAAATGAATATTTTCAAGGGCGGGCGATGTAAGAGCACTGCATAAAATTTTAACATTGATGACACTTAAAACTTAAGTATCTTAGGCAAGTAAAGACAATGTTGTTTTGAATATGAATAAGTTATTTTAATATGATTTTTAGAATAATAAAGAGTAGAGGCCGTTGGGGACTGTGGCAAACACGAGGGCTGTAGGTTCGATTCCCATTCGGGGGAATAAATTATTATTCATTAATAGTTCATTCATTCTTTTTCTTCTTCGTTCTAGTGACAAGGCAGAAGCCCGCCGTTAAGTTACGCCACCGAACACGCGATGCCTCGAGCATTCGATGTAAAGTGGAAAACGGAGTGTTTTAACATAACGTTCCCTCCGGCTATATGTGCTATAAGTGGGAGCTATGCAGTTAGCTTTTCTATGAGCATTCGACAATTCAAAAATGCTTACAAAAATATGAATTTGAATTTTTTCATATATATTTTTAATATTTTCTAATAAAAAATAAACAAAAAAAATAATAATGCAAAAGATTAACACTAAAATAATCAAGTAATAAAACAATAACGCATAAAACAATTTTATACATATTTTACATTTAATAACGTTATGTGTTTATTTTTAGCGGTATTATAAATATTATAACATATAATTAAATGGTGGTATTATAATTATAATATTATTATTATATTAACATAACGTGTATGAAAACGTGAAATATACAACGTGCTGAATTAAAAAAATTCTTTAATTATTAAAAATAATATTAGTTAGCTGCATCATGGCGCAGTTAACAATTAATTGGCTGACTTGCCATTTTTTTCAGCTTCACGCTGTATCCCGCATGCAGCAAAGTAGGCAACGGGAGCCGAGTGCTTAAACACTCCGCTGAATTCTGGGGGGCATTGTGTGTTGATAGTCGGAGTTCAACGCTGCGCTTGACACCAAAGAAATGAAAGTTCATTTCCTCGAATGGGAATTGAATCCATAACTTGTCGCGTTTATAGTTTAGTGACAGGCCAGTCGTGGCCTGTTTACGTAAGTTCTACAGCCAGATTAATATGAAAAATGATATGCTCAAAGCTTATTTGGGGAATGATATATTTTTTTTAAATAATGCATTAGATATACTTAAAATGTCAAAATAAATACTACACACACTAGTAGGTATATGTTTCCAAATATTTTTTTATAAGGGGACATAAATATAAGTTGCTAAGGGAGTGCGTCTCTAGTGCATGCAGAATAGAAAATGAACTTAAAAATATATATAATGTAAATAAATCAGCTTCACGCTGTACGCGTAGGGTAGGCAGGGGGAACCTAGTCCGTTCTCCGCTTTAATTTTAAAAAAATATTTCTTTTTCACCAATATTTTTTTCTTATCTACAAACCCAAATTAATTGTTAACAAATGTATTTTCTATACTTAAATAAAAAAGAGACTAAATTTCCGGAAATAGTATATTGATTTGCATCTAAAATCTGACCTCACATGAAGGTTAGGGCGACAAGGTTTCGTCGCCTTAAAAGATAGTCCCGTTAACTATTATCATTAAATAGATAGACTATCGATCGTCCCGACTTTTATCAGTTCATAGTTTTCTTGTCATTTTTTTTTGTGTAAATTATCTCAAATTCAATATTTTTTGGACATTTTTTTTTACTTTTCACCTATATGTTGCTGACGATTATTGCGTGGCGAGTTGTGTACAAAAACATTAACTTATTTTTCGATACACCTTAAAGGCAGCTTTAAAATTAAGATACGATCAGAAATTTAAAAAAATATATTAAAATTTGGTATATTTTTTGACAATAATATTAAAATTAATAATTTTTTTCTCTTCTTATATTTTATTCAAAAATTTTGTTTTATTTTTTGCTAAATCCAGAGACAGCCAGATTTGAACTTACTCTGTCCACCTGCTCTAAGATATTCCTTATTCGGAAACAGACAAACATATTTATATTCAACAAAAAGCAGAATTTATAAAATTATGCCAAATTTAGATGTCTTTTATATAAATAATGGATTAATTTGTAAAGCGGAAGTTTTAAATAAATATTTACAATCGAATTCGTATTGTAGATTTCAAGGGTAATTTTTGCCGAAAAATTAACATAATTTAGAACAGCTGTTAGACTTATCTTATTTAGGATTATAAAATTTATATAGCGGCCTTGGTGCGATTGACGCTTATAGTTCAGTAGTACAGAATTATATAGCAATGCCGCGGTTTTGCCTGTGTCAAAATGTTATTTATACGAAATTTTTAATATGATTAAATGTCTAAGAAAAATAATAAGCCTTAGGCCTTAACTGCCCTTAATCCTTAACTTGTCCCAATTTTGCAACACTTAAGAATTTTTAACCTAATTAAAGTATACAAGGTCTTTGTGGCGTAGGTGCTCAAATGTGCTACTGTAAACTTGACGTGTTGTGAGTTCAAATCCTTCTAGAGCAAATATATATAAATATATAATATATATTTTTCATTTTCTCCGCATTGGTAATGAGGCGAGCGCGGTATTAAGGTGCACCATGTAACCGGCAATGCTTCCAAAATTCGGCTGATAGGGGGAACTCCTCCTCTGCCTCCTCTGCCTACTCTGCTATCCGTCAAGTTAAATAAAGAAACATGTTATGGTCAAAGATGGGTCATGAAGCATTTTGCTGAAAGGGCGATGGTTTTGGCTTCAGTTCTTCGGAGTCGGATTTTTCAATGTCCATTCCTCTAAGGACTTTCTATAAGAAAATCTTTGTGTGGAGTAAACCTAGAAGCTTGGCGTTAACTTTACCCTACTAATCTCAATATGAAAATTTAAAGAAAAATCGATTATATACCTACACTATTGCTTTGTTATATTATTTTCTTGTTTATAAATTTTATTAAATATTAATAATTTTATTTCTTTAATTATTAATATTTAATACGTTACGTACGTACGTTGCATTTTTTAATGATAAAAATATTAATTATAAAAATATGTAGTGTAATTTAAATACGTACACGTTTTTGCAACTTCCCAACACGCTACCTAACACGTGAATTACATAGTATGAGAACTAAATTGCTTTAATCAAATTATTATCTTAGCTAAATATCTTAATTTACATACGTAAGTAACCCTTAAAATTTTGGTTTTTAAAATATCTAACACTGTTTCGTAAATGTCTGTGAACTTAGCAGAGCATTGTCCAGCAGATCAAAAAAAATGGAGTTCTCTTCGCATGCACCTGAGTTCTATAGTTCCTGATAGGTTTTATAAATAGTTCTGTTGAACCCTGAAAAAGTTATATAAAAAGATGATCTGCTAACTTCCCTTGGCAGATCATTTTTTTGCAAATAAAAATCGGGGCGAGATCTGCACTCATAGGGATGAATAAAATAGTTCCTGATAATTTTTAACAATAGTTCTGTTTATAATATATATAGACAGAATAATTATAATATAGACAGAACTATTTATAAAACCTATCAGGAAATATAGAAATCAGGTGCATGCGAAGAGAACTCCATTTTTTTTTGATCTGCTGGACAATGCTCTGCTAAGTTCACAGACATGTTTTGTAATATATTATAAAAATAGTTATTTCTATTCAATAAAAGAACGTATGGCTTAGTGGTGAGAGCGCTTGTGCGGCTTACAAGAGGTGGTGAGTTCAAATTACACTACGTTCAAATTTTTATACGTTTCTAAAGAAACATATTATTCTTTCCTAAATGTGGAATAACACTTTGAAAATGTTAAAAAAAATATTTAATTAAGCATTCTCTCCCGTCAAATGATTTTTGTATACATATCCCCTTTACAGGGAACGAATAATTTTTATTTCTCCGGCAAAATACGGGGTAGACCTATATTTAATTATTTAATTTAACTTCACGCCATATCCCTAGCGGGGTACTCAGAGAGAATGGAGCGCCAAACGCTACGGTCTCTACATATTTCTCTCACCTCGTCCACTGTCATCAACCTCTTCATACATGCCCTCCAGGGGGTCCTCACGCTTTTTACGTGACCTTCGGAGGATTATTATCTTTGATACTGCGTTTTCGAAGGTCAACCGAGGTCTCCCCCTAACTCTCTTACCACTCAATTCGTAATTAATTTTATGCAATAAGTTAGTCAACTTTTTTAATTTATACTTCCCGTTGACATAGATCCACTTCTTGAAGTTTCTTCAACTTTTCAATCCTGAAATTGATACGGAACACTCAGTAGGTAAGCACTCTCACTTGACTGGTTATTTATATTTCATTTACATTAGAACACGCCTTTGTCATGCTTCTCAGGCGTGAGAATATTACTAGAAAATATATATTTTAAGAAAATAATACTATTACTGATTCAGTGCAGCATCTTCAAGTTATTAACCCCATATCAGATTTTATCTTTTACTTACAACCATTATTACTTCCAGTTTTACTAAAGTAACCGCTATATTTATATTATATTCAATTTTGAGGCCAGTCGTGGCGCAGGGGCAAAAGTGTGTAACTGCAAAACCGACTGGTTGTGGGTTCGATCCCCACTCGAGGGTGTGAAATATTTATTTAAATTTATTTTTCCATTTCTTCGCTCTGGTGTCGAGGTGACCGCGGCGTCGAGTTCTGCCACTCAACACGCAATGCCTCCAGAATTCGGCACAAAGTGGAGAACGGAGTGTCTTTGGAGTGCCAAGTTCCATATGTCTACCCAGCTAAGTGAAGCTAAAAAAAATCATATTAAATAATTCTTAATGTAATTATTAAGCTACTCTAATCTTCTTCCTGGCATTAATCCCGGCTATTACCAGGGTCTGCCTTCCTACTCAACCTATTCCACTTTGCACGGTCTTTTGCGTCCTCGGTGGTTAGACCATTGGCTCTCATATCCTGCGTTACGACATCCAACCAGCGCTTCCTTGGGCGTCCGAGAGGTCGCGCACCAGGAACTGGTACAGCAAGGCACTTGCATCCGACATAGTACTTCGGGCGGCGCGTAACGTGGCCAAACCATCTCAAGCGGCGCTCTCGGAGTTTATCCGCTACGTCACGGACCCCAAGACTACCTCGAATGAATGTGTTGCGTATGCAGTCAGACCGCGTTACGCCGCACATCCACCTCGGCCTCTTCATTTCCGTGACGGGAAGCTCCTGAGTGTGCCGAGATAGTGCTGGCCAACATTCGCTGCCGTATAAAAGACCCGGTCGGATGATGCTCTTGTATATCAACCCCTTGAACTTGGGCGATATTCTGATGTCGTAGACCATACCAGTGACCTCCCGCCATTTGGCCTTCGACACATTCAGTTTAAGACCGCCGTTCTCAAGCGTACCCTTCCAGAGGTTCACTTTACGCTCCAGCGTCAGTCATTTCTCGTTAATGAGTGTTATGTCATCGGCATACATCATCAGCCATGGATGCTGGTCCTGGATGTGAGCCGAGACAGTATCAAGAACTACATTGAATAAGAACGGACTAAGAGTCGAGCCTTGGTGAACCCCCACTGTAATCTGGAAGGGTCTTGTGTCGCCAACAGCCAACCATAGAATCGGAATCGTGGTACATGTCTCTGATAATCCCAATATAGGCCTCAAGGATCCCTTTGGATCACAATGTCTACCAGATACACTGACGAGGCACACAGTTAAAGGCCTACTGCAGATATAAAAAGGCTACATGCAGAGCTCTCCTTTTTTCCCTGTATGCCTCCATCAAAGTTCTGAGGGCGAAAACGGCGTCCATAGTGCCCGATCCAGGCTAAAAACCATATTGAGACTCAGAGATAGTAGACTCTTGACGGAGCCTGAGGTCGATCATGCACTCGACGAGCTTCATGGTATGACTCATAAGCTTAATGCCCCTATAACGACCACAATCTTGAACACTGCCCTTTCCCTTGTAAATAGGGGTAATGAAAATAAGCCGCCACTGGTGCGGCATCTTTTTAGTGTTCAAGATATGATTAAAAAGGTCAGTAAGCATGAGCACACCAAGAGAGCCCAACGATTTCCACGCTTCGATCGGAATGTCGTCAGGTCCCACCGCTTTTCCGTTCTTCATGCGTCGAAGGCAATTACGTGTTTCGTCAAGGGTTATTGGGGCAATAAGTCCGAGGTTAGGCGGTGGGTCGTGATGAAGACTGCATGGGTGCTGAGTATTCAGCAACTCCTGGAAGTAGCTTCTCCACCTCTCCTTCACAGAGGCATGACTACAGAGCAGCGTGCCCTGGGAATCTTTGACGCAAAGACATTTTGCGATATCTTGCGTCACTTTATCCCGGGAACGTGCCAGTTTGTAAATGAGCTTCTGCCCCTCCACAGTTTCAAGTTTATCATACAATGGTGACAAACTTTCACTGCGGGCTCTGGCTACAGCTCTTTTACAGGCACGTTTAGCTACTGTGTACTCCAGTCTGTCTTCAGGAGAGTTGGATTCCTGCCACTTCTTAAAGGCAGCCTTCTTTTCACGAGTCACTTCCTGCACCTCGTCATTCCACCACCATGTCTCCTTGTCGATGACACGTCCTCCCCTAGAAAGGCCAAGAACTCGCCTGCCCGCCGCAATGATTGCCGACTGAGCCCGATCCCAAGCATCCTGAGCAGTCTCGGTGTTAGTCGAAAGATCGTGACTTTTCACCTCTGCCAGGAAGTCGGTCTGCATCGGTCCATTCAGCAACCACCACTTGATCCGAGGCCTACGTTTCTCGGCTACTTTCTTCTTCGGAGTGACGTTAAAGTCCATGACAAGAAGACGATGTTGGGCCGTTAGGCTTTCGCCTGGAATGACCTTACAGTTAGTTACCCTGCCCATATGACACCGTCTGGTCAATAAGTAGTCTATTTGAGTTGAGTGGGACCCGCTCTTATACGTGATAAGGTGCTGAGAATTCTTTTGGAAGAACGTATTCACGACGGCCAGATCAGACGCAATACAGGTTCTCAGAATGTTTTCTCCCTCTGCATTGCGAAGACCGTGCCCAAAACCCCCGTGAACACGTTCATACGGCTCAGCAGCCTTACCGACGTGCCCGTTCAAGTCCCCCCCAACTAAGACCACTTCGGTAGACGGCACAGCAAGTAGCACCCCTTCATACTGCTCCCAGAATGTCTCCTTTTCGGCCGCGCTACATCCCGCCTGGGGAGCATAGGCACTGATTAAGTTTGTGATGACGCCCTCAATCAGTACCCTCACTCGCATCAAGCGGTCGGAGCGACGGTCAACTTCAAGGAGCCCATTCGGAAGCTCTTCAGAAAGCACTACCACTACACCGTTTCTACCCGAAGGTGACCCAGTATATATAAGCCGGTAACCCTGTCCGATATTACGGGACTTATTACCCTTCCAGCGAGTTTCCTGGAAGAAAGCACACTGGACCCGACGCCTCATGAGTACATCTGCGAGTTCCCTGCATCGTCTGGTTATCGAGCCAATATTCCACGTTGCAAAGCGGAGTTTCCGTCTGGGTACTTGCGTCTTTACCCGTGCCCGTACATGACACGGTAGCCCTTGCCCACTTGTCGCAGGTGTAGGGCGATGTGCTTGCGCGTCGTTTTGCGGTGACGCCCTTGCCGTACCCAGTCTTTTCTGTTGTCGGTCCATTTAAGTGGCGGTTGGCGATTTTTAAATGGAGTGACTGCCGTCTGACCTCCAAAACTCCTTGTGTGGAAAAACCAAGGGGAGGGGAAAATAGAAGGATAGGGAAGGAAAGAAGGAGGGAGCTAAAGAAAAGAGGAGAGGAGGGGGAGGGGAGGGAGGACACCATTCTTACGGACTGGATGAGGATATAAGAGTGGCGGCTGGAGGATCCGGGGTCGCATATCCGTATTACCATTATCGTATAAACAAATATCGGACAGATATTAGTCAGGGCATCCTCTGGATAGATTTAAGCTACTCTAATATTTAGATAAATCAATTCAGTAAATACATTCTCTTTTTTTTAACAATATTATTATAATAAACTGTATGCCAACCATTAGTCTATATGTAATATTATATATCATATAAAAAAAATAAAAACAATCAGCTTCACGCTGTATCTCTCGTTAGCTACTTTCTACAGTATTGTGGAAAGGAATTGCGTGTTGAGTGGCAGAATTAAACGCTACGCGGAGCAATTTTTAATTTATTTATCTATCGTCAAATTAAATATTTATTATTTTCATTTCTTAGCTCTAGTGTCGAGGCAATGCCTTTAGAATTCGGCGGAAAATGGGAGTGTCTTAACACTACATTCTCTCTGTCTACCTTGTTGTGTGACCAGCGATAATTCTAGATAAATTAATATTAAAATTAAAATAAACCTTACAATGAATTGTGACCTACACTACAATGACCGCGAGATGTAAACAAGTTTTTAGTTTTATGCTTTGAAAAATATTTAAATTGAATCGTTAATATGTATGAAGAATACAACCTTCTATTAATGTAATACTTTTGTGGGTTCAAATCCCATTCAATAGAAATTTACATTTCTTTTTCTATTTTTCGGTGCAGATAATTTAGCGTTATTGATTTTGAGGAATGTGAAGAACAGAGAACCAATTTTACCAACATTTCTATATTGAATGTAGCGGGACATGAACCGAAGCGCTCTGACCACTGAGCCGTACGTGCCTACAAAGCTACATCGCAAGTCGTATATACTTGGTAGAGTGGCCCAAGTGTGCGCGTTTTCCAAGAGTACTCAGATCTGATATTTGCAAAGATTTATAGCGAATTACACTAACTTCAGCTATGTATGTGTGCAACTAGAATAGGATGATATCATAGAAATTTCTTTAAAAAAAAATGAATTTTGGGGGCAAAAGAAAAGATTTTATATTTTGACAGTTTTAAGCAAATGTAGCATATGAATGTAAGCACATTTTTTAAATTTCTAATTAATAAAACTGGTGAATTGTGAAGTAAATTATTTCGCTCTCCTAAGAAAAAGCTTCTAAGAATAAACCAACATCAAGTAGTCCTAGTATTCCTAATTGTAGATTTATGGAGGACTATAAAAAGCATATATTGTATGTTTCAGTGCATATTATATAAGGTGATTGTGGAAATATCTAAACTATACCTAAATCCTAAGCCGAGCTGAGATTTGAACCCTCTCTGTCTGATTCTGATCTGATTTGAGTCTCTTTTCTACACCTCTTTTTCACATTTTATTTTATTACCACTATATATAAAAATAATATGCTAAATGTTTTTATTTTAAAGCTATTTTAATTAAAAAAATGTTCCCCTTATAAAATAACATATTTTTCTTAATACAATATGTTGTTTATTTATTATTAATTATTTCATTTTATATTTTCTTTTCATGATAACGTAAATCAACACATGTTGCTAGTATGAAAACTTATGTAAACTTATAGTAAAAAATTAATTTAAATTACAAAAGAGAGAGAGAGAGAGAGAAATGTGCAATGGCGAGAATTATTATAGCATTAGTAATACCGATAATCTTATATTTAACAAATATCAATATTTAAATTGGGCTTTATACATTAATAGTAAGTTCAAAATGAAATAAAAAATCACAATTATCACTTAAAAATAGTTCTAAATTAAATTTTTCTTCTTCTAAAATTTCTCTATTCAATCGACACTCAGTAACCTGAAGGTGCCAGGCATGCCAGCGCACTGCTCGCTGAATGTATCATTACTTCTAAAAGCCTCGTCGGTGGCCGCCGCATTCATGTCCCTCAGATTATTCAAATTTTCTTCTGACGATAGGATGTCAAGCCATTGTTCTGGAAGAATACTATATAGATTATTTATCACGATTATTATTAATTCTTCTCTTTTCTTAAGATCTCAGGTTCATATGAACCTGGTCTTTTGGCAACCAGCGAAATCATCTCTGCGTAACCGCAGGCTATTGTCCAAATCGTTCAAAAACGTTCAAAACGTCCACGTGGACGCATTGGTTCAAGAATTTGACAGAAAGTGAGGAAGGAGTGTCTCAGGGAAAGGAGTATTCTAACATTAAGTTACCAGGTTTCTCCTGCCTACTCTGCAGGGTTCTTCTTCTTCTGCAAATTGAGTGAAGAAAAAAAAACAAGCTTTAATAAATGTGTTATACAGATATCTATTTTTAAAATCTCGCATCCTGCTCCATAGTAAGGTAGGCAAAAAGAACAAAATGTAAACACATTCCGTCCTCAAATTCATTCCCTCTTGTGAGAATCAAACCCACTAATGGTTCATTTATATTCGCACGTTGGCATTGCTTACTGTATATCAAAATGAAATACTGTAAAAAAAATAATGTAAAAGCAAACCATGAAGTTCCTGTATAGATTTCTCTTCGCCTTCATAATCTTTAGGTAATACACTTTTGGGAACCACTTTTCGTAGCTCTTCCACACTTTTATGAACGTTAATTCTGCCAGCTACTTTAGGGCTCAGCACTTGTTTCATAATTGTAACCAATGACTCTATTAGTTTAGATGGAGAAATTATGTGTATTGCTTTTATTTTCATTCCATAGCCTTCCTGTTAAAAGAAAAAAAAAACAATTTAAATTATTAGTATGCCTGTTTATTATCTACGAGTATACTAATATTTAGTCTTGCCGTAAATATTATAAAATGAAGAAATGCAAAATTATTTTATTATATACATCTATTATAAATAAATAACAATTAGGTGCTTCTGACAAACAACTGCCCCTGAAGCTATATTATAGCAAATTTTATTAACAACTAGCAACAAAAGCATTTTAATTTTGGCTTTGTGGTAGAAAAGAATTAATACAACGCAAATGTAAAATTAAAATTGAATATAAAAAAAACTGCTTCACGCTGTATCCCGCACACAGCAGGGGAGGCAGAGGGAATCTAGTGTTAAGACACTACGTTTCCGCCGAATTGAATATCGATATCAATTATTTTAAATAGTTTAATTAGCTGTACCTCTAGCATGACATATTTGGAGACAGCTGATTTTAGATAGACTATGTAAAAATGTATTTTCATTTACCTCCTATAAATCTATATTTCATTTCTTTAATTTTCTAAATATTAGTGTACTATCAGGGTCGTTGAAGCCGTTGTGAGTCAATTCCCGGGGAATTAAATATTTAATATTTTTGCCTCCAGAATTCGAAGAAAAATGGTGAACGGAAGTGTTTTAGTAGGAACTGAGTGTCTTAATACTAGGATTCCAAGTTCCCTCTGCCTATCCTGCTATATATGATATACAATGTGAAACTAAAATACTGAACTAAATTGTTCCTGAGATTAACCCGTACAACCAAACAAACAAACAGCTTTTAAGCTTATTTTTACAATACTCACTATATATATGGACATGGCCTGTCTTAACTCCACAGGATTTATTTTGGAAACGTAGTCCATAACATTCACCTCCGAGTAATCAACAATTATCATGAAACCGCTGAGGTAGTCGTGGATTTTCAGGTATTCAGCTAGCTGTCAAAATAATATTTTATCTGTAATAGCTTTAATATAGAAAACAAATAAATTTATGTTCTAAATAAAAATATGGTATTTTCGAATGAAATACAGAAAATATGAAAAGAAAGGAATCCTTCTGATCATATTCTTTTCACTAGTAACAAGATAAAGTTCAGCGTTGAGTATAGGGATTCGCGTAGCGAACGGAGTGTTTTAACATTAGGATCCCTTTGACTACCCTCCTATATTAGTAAGTAGAAATTTCCAAAAATATAACTTACTATGATGTTTGCTCTGTAGAAGCTCATGAATTCCGAGGAGTCGTGCGGAGGGCCCATGAATTTGCACAGATAAATTCTATAAAAGTCTTCTGTTAGCTTTGGTAACATAACCACTTTCCTAAAATATTACATACTTTTAATTATACGTACTTATAGTTTTTTTTTCCCAGCTTCACGCTGTATCCCGCACACAGCAGGGTAGGCAGAGAACTAGTGTTAACACACTCCGTTCCCCACTTTCCACCGAATTCCGTGTTGCCTCCTCACGCAATGCCTCCAGCATTTGACGGCAAATGGGGAACGGAGTGTGTTAACACTAGCCTTCTGCCTACCCTGCTTTGTGCGGAATACAGCATGAAGCTGAAGAAAAAATAAAAAATATATATACTTACGCTACTTCATTTAGTCTTTCAAAATCATTTTTGATATTATAGTCGCCAAAAAACTGTGGTAGTAGAGTTCTCATGGTGCAAATTTTATCAATTTGATTTTTTGCTTTTTCTATAGATCCTTTGCATGCAACTATAGCTGTTTCAAGATAAAAAGAATCTGAAAATGAAAAATGATATGTAAAAATTCGTCTAGTACCAACTAAGTTTCACTGGCATTCACAATGGGAACGCGACTATTGATGAATTAAAGAACTTAATACGCATTTTCTTGAGAATTGAGTGGAGTGTCTTGACACTAGTTTACTTCCTATACTGGGGATATTTAGTGAAGCTATGCTTAGCTTATTTTATAACAATAAAATAACAAAAAACAAAACAAATATATCTAAATCATTTTAGGGATCACGATATTATTAATTGGGACAATACATTTATATACATGTACATAAATCACGTACGTTTGTATTATTTGCTTATTACCTATATTATAAATTTGAAAGTAACTCTGTCTGTCTGTCTTTTACGCAATCAGGGCCAAACCGCTAATTTAATTGTGATAAAATACTTATATAGAGATACTTGAGGGTACCGGGATGAACATAGGATACTTTTTTTCTCATATTTGTAATATTTTCGATATATACCAATATATTAAAATAATTATCAATTTGACTTGCAATTTAACCTGCCATGTTAATATCAACCGTCGCTATGCGACCGTTGCTAAGCAACGATAAGCAAAGTTTGTTGTTAAAAAACGTCACCCAAAATTAGCTCGCTTAACGCATCTCTCTATTGAAAACTGAAAATAATTTCATAAATATATTTAATATATATTCGTATAGTTCAAGCGGGCGTGGCCGCGTTCGGGTCCACTAGTATTTTCATATAACGAAGGCTGGTAAAAGGAACCTAGGCATTCTACTCTCCGCGTACCTTGCAATAAGACCGAGAAAACAACATTAGTTTTGGAATGTATGGGAATTGAATCTACAACACTAAGTAAAACACTGTACTGCTGATCTACGGGGACGTCATTAGCATACTTTGCAAAGTAGCCACTATGGAATTTGCTTTTGTATTATGTTGTTTTTCTTGTAATTAATAATTACTTAACTTAAAAACACACCAAAATGTAAAAATTCCATACATATTGAAATATTCGATCTACAATCTCAGGCATGCTAAACTTAACGCCGAGACTACCTGTTTTCATTCACTCCTATCTTTTATTTTGCAACAAATATTAGAAATTCGAAATACCAAAAATGCAAGCTTCAGCTGGAATTGAAAAGAAACCATAGCCACGCTGCAAAAATTGATGAATTCCACGAATTTTCCCATAAAAATTCCTTCGTGCCCACTCTAAAATTTTGTGAAAAATTTAACCTCTCCTGTATAACAACAGCTCTAGTTTAATGTGGAACATGCTTAAGTAAAAATTCCAACAACGTATATAGACTAAGCGGGTATGTAACCGCATGGGTATGGGTATGGGGTATGGGGTATGGGTAAACGGTACCTTCAATGAAAAATCTAATATCACTCAAGTCGGGCGAAACTCAACAATTGCGCCTCATGAATTTTAACGAGACATTTTCTTTGCGACGCCCAAAGTGATCTGGGTTCTTAATCTCGCACCTGAGGAGGTCGGGGGCTCGGGGGTTCGGGGGCTCGGGGGCTCGGGGCATAGACGATTATAGTTAGAAAGCAATTTTGTGCATTGAATATTTTAAAGTATAGCGTGGATTCTCTTTGGAAAATAACTAAATTGTGTACAGTGGCTTAGAATAAACGGAATATTATAATTTTTTCCTTAAATTTTCACTATTTTTGTGAATTTTCTTATATTTTGCTTTTAAATTGTTATGTTATAGTTACTTAATCCTAAAATAAATATGAAAAATTAAAACAAGTGTAATTTACAAATTTTTATCTTTAAAAAAAAATTAATATTCCATTATTTGTTTTAGTACTTTCCAATTCTGTAAACACTTACCGTAATGCTGTAAATTATGTAGTAATATAACGATTTAATTCCTTGCAAATAATCACGATTTTATTAACCATAACAAAAAAACTTAATTAAGTTACATTTTCTAAATTCTTTTGTAACTTAAATTATATAATAAATAGATTTTCTAGGTTATTTAAAGAAATATTAAGTGTTAATTACTGCCTACTCCTCTAATACTTCTATATGTTATATTATTTTTCTGATTATTTCTACAATTAATCAAAAGATACGAGCATTTACGAGTAAAGGGAAAGTACGAAAAATAAAATAAAAAAACCGCAAAATTAAATTTGTCAAATTGTAAAAATTGTACTTCCCTTTACCCTACAATCCTGAAACGGTATAGGAGCCTCGATGTGCCTCGGACCCACTCGCTGTCGTCGCACTTAAGCTGTTCTTAGTTTGTAAAGCCTAAATATATTTTATATGTCTATCATAACATTGGTCCTAAATTTTTTTAATAGCAAATCAACTAAAAAAAAAAATTGCCATGTAAAATTATTAAAACGATATTAATAATAATTAAAACGTATAAATGACGACAGAACCCTCTCATAAAAGATCATTGCTTATATACTCGTACATTAAAACCTCAATAAATTTACAATCTAAATAATTCTTATCTAAGTCATTGAATTCAAAACAAATCCACCAGAAATCTATTTCAAGTATAATAAAAATAAACATTCTTGTATACATAATAGTTATTTTTAAAAGCATTTGCTCAGTGACTATGATTACTTAATTGAACTTCTATTTCAAAAAATGTGGAAAAATTCCACTCATAAAAACTAAACTACATATTACGTAATATGTAAATACATTCTGGTTAAATTCCATAAGAAATTTCAACATGTTATTATGTAGAAATTATTAATAATAAAGGCTGTGGGTTCGATTCTCACTCGGAGGATTGAATTATTTTCATTCTGTCGGTCTGCTATAAGTCGAAGTGAAGCGTAGAGTTCCGTCACTCAAAACGCATTGATTCGAAAATTTTGTGGTTCGTCAGGAAGGGAGTGTCTTAACACTAGTTTCCCTCTGCCTATCCTGCTCTATACGGGATATAGCATGAAAGTAAAAATAAAATAAAATGCGATTTTCCTATCAGAAAAGTAAATAAAATAATAAACATAAATAAACAACTTTTCATTTTAAATTTGACGTTAAAGAAGAAGAAGTTCCCTTCAATTATTTTTTTCGTTTCATCATGATGTTTTCCTCGTCCTTGGAACGAACTTTAAAATTAAATTTCTGGAGAATATTTGTAAATAAAGATTTATTTTATAACACTTTTACTTCTAAAATTTCTTTGTTTGTAACTTTCTTCTGTGAACATTTCTCATATAGCTGGTATACAATAATTCAGTTGAAGCCTTCTAGGTGCCACACTCAATAATTGCGGTTTTGATTCTCACTCGGGTAAATGAAATATTTTCATTTAAATCTTAACACTGTAGTTCCTTCCTCTGTTTTCTGTTTTCAGCTTAGGGTAGGGGTAGAGGGGGGCCTAGTGATAAAACACTCCGCTCCCCACCTTTCCGCCAAATTCAGAAAGCGTTGCGTGTAGAGTGGCGAAAGTGAACGTCGCACTTTGCCCTCTCTTTATTAGAATAAATTAATTAGTTTAAGGTTTATAATCAGATCATTAATAATTGAATTAATCTTAATATATAGTGATATATTTGAATTTATATTTATATTGAAAATTAATAAGATTTTTCAATACATACAACAAGTTTATAAAAATAAGACAAATCTATTTTATTTAAAGAACCATGCTTAAGTCCTGCTTTGTTAAATATTTCAAACGTTCTTTAAAAAATATATTACTTCTCATTTGTAAAATAACAACACACTTTTAAAATGAACAAAAAAATCCCCAACTTTAGCATAATTCCAATAAACTAAATTAATTATAAAACAAGTCACAGAAACGATAAGTCCGCTGTAAAATATTTCAAAGCCAAAATTAAAATTAAACTTTGGGAACCTTGAAAATAGCGTTAACACCCAAAAAGCGGGAGCTCGTTACCATTTACAGATCAAATTATCAACCGCTCGTTCAAATAGATTGCCTATTTGAAGTCTATCTTTTGTTAGTTGATCATTTCAATTCTCGTTACAAAGTAGCCATTGTACAGGGGGGTATGAAAGGGTTTGCAATATATACAGGGGTCGTTATCGGAAATAATATACAATTTCGTTATGTAATAATATATTGAAAGTTATGCTTTTGCGAATTTTTGTTTGTGTTTCTTTTGCGAATTTAGTGATAGTGGGGGGGGGGGTAGTATATTCTTCATTTTGTAGCAGGGAAGGAACCCTCTCCAATCCCTACTTTACGCCGAATTCTGGACCCATTGTGTATCGGGTGGCGGAACTCAACGACGCGCTTAACCTTGACTCCAGAGTAATTATATTACAAGAGAGGTAAAGTTGGGATATTTTAGATAATTACCAAAAAATACACCTAGGTGTAAAGTTGAAGGCATGATTTATGAACCTTGCTTGCCCTTTGCTTATTATTATACCATCAATCTTATTCTTTTATTAAATTAGTTAATAAATTTTACATTTTTAAATATGAATTATTATAAAAAAGATACATTTAAAATTATTAAAAAACCACTCTTCCGAGGGCGGGACAAGGATCCAAGCCATCGGTGGCTAGGGCTCCAGAGAGAGGAACCTCCGCACAATACGCGCCGTCTCAAGTAACACTGCCTTCAGTATCCAGTTCTTGATCCAACAGCTAAGCGATAGCCTCTTAAGGTGTTGGTCGAGGCTTTTCGCTATTAAACCGTTAACCGAAACCAATATTGGCACATAATCTCATGTAATCTCATGGTAATCTCATGGGCTAGGTCCAAATATTTAGATTGTTTTTCTTTTTCGGCCTTCACGAGATTGTCATCATGTGGGATAGTAACGTCGACAATCACTGCNGCAGTAAAACTGGAATTAGGGATTTAGACACCCAGTTTCAGAAAATCCAATTCACTGATATCAAACAAAATACGCTCTACATGTGTCTCCCATTTTTATGTGACAAAACGAAGCGAAAAAATCGACTCGATCGCCCAAAAAGCTATTCTATTTTTTCGCTTTTACGACAGAAAATATTTACTATGGCGCGGACTCTATAAACGCTTTCCCTGTCCGCTCGACGCGACGGCCGCAAGCCTTTGAGTCCCGCAGGGGGCGCCGTTACAGTCGTCTACTTCCTCACAGGCAGCCACGTAGTGCTTGCGTTTCATCAGGGACAGAGTACCTTCTCCCCTACCCAACCGGTGTCGCTGTAAAAGCTCATGTTCGAAAAAATATATATAAACGCTTGAAAATATATACCTAATGTAAGTTTATTTAATCTAGCAACAATCCATTGATTTTGTCATAATCATTACAATGATTTATAAGTATTCATTTATAAGTAATCATTTACTAAGTCTTTATTAATACCAATACGAGTATAAGATGAAGGATTCTCATTAAATCGTCTGAGTATCATTTATCATATTTAAATATTGTAATATGTAAGTGTTATCATTATTATAATAATGATAAATGAAAATATAATGATTATTAGTAATGTATTCAGTAAGTATGACTTTGTTAATAGGAAAAATGCTCCTTTTAGAATCCACTTGATTATCTTGCCTGTCTATACTGTATTTTAAACTTTAATATCTTTTGTATAAATAGATAATATCTTTTGAGGCTACCATAGTGCAGCGGCTCATAGTCTGCCTGTAAACTAGACGGTCGCGGGTTCGTTTCTCACTCGAGGGAATGAGTTATTTACATTTCCTCGCGCTGGTAAGCACGACGAGGTGTGGCGGTGAGTTCTGCCACAGAGTTCGCAATGTCTCGAAAATTGGGCAGTGTGTGGAGACGGGAGAGTTGCAACACTAGATTTTCGCAACAGTTTCGCTTACATTGATATATGCAGTAAGTTAAAAATCAACCTAAGTCGAGAAATTTAGTGTTAAATGGGTTCCTGGGCTTAGTGTATGTGTTAATTTCATATATGTACATAATTTTTATATGGTAAAGACCCTAATATTAATAAAAAAGCGCCATCTATTGAAAATTTGTTTAACCACAAGTAATATGATATCTGTGCTTTAACACCTTTCCTTCCTCCTGGCATTAATCCCGGCTATTACCAGGGTCTGCCTTTCTACTCAACCTACTCCACTTTGCACGGTCTTTTGCGTCTTCGGTGGTTAGACTCTCATGACCTGCATCACGACATCCAACCAACGCTTTCTTGGGCGCCCGGGAGGTCTCACTCTCTCCTCTTATTATTATAGTAGGTATAATTGAATAATAAAATATTTTTATAGAAATATAAATTTATATTCTTGTTATTTTTTTGGTATTATCATACTAAAAATTATTTTTACTTTGTAAAAAGTATCATGTCAAGAGCATGGAGCGTAAAATTAAATTTTTAATAACGCGTTATTTATGTAACTTATGTATTATTTGTTTAAGATATAACAAAAAACTCTTCGGTAGTTTTAAATAGTTCAGCATTAAAGTGAATTTCGAATTTAATATTAATTATGATACTGAGGCCACTTGTGGCGCAGGAGCACAAGCGTGTGACTGTGAACGCGACGGGTTCTGGGTTTGATTCCCATTCGAGGAAATGAAATATTTAACATTTATTTGTAAATTCATTTTTACAATAATTAAAGTAATTTCATTTCATAGTTTATCTGATCCTGAAATAGATATGGAGCCCTCGGTACACGAGCGCGACTTGCACTTGACCAGCTCTTAGCTAATGATCAAATTGACCGCGGCCATTTAACATTCTAAAGTTAATAGTTTTTAGTTTATAGTTTTTCATTTATCTATGTATAATTTAAACATGAATTCTACTTCGAAATCACTGATCTTGTTTGACTTGTTATACAATTTTTGTATAAGAATCAAATAGTTTCGATAGTAGTAGAATAATATAAACTAGCTGCCCGCCTGCGGTTTCGCTTGCTTGAACTACATGATTATTCATGGATACCGGGTGGAGGTACTCCTAGCTTATGTTATAAATAATAATATTATTAATAATATAATAATAATGTTATTATTATTATTATATTTATCTGAATTGAATTCGTTGTCCATGTGGACACAGTATTGAAACACTGTTGTAACTGCAGTTATTATATATGTAAACATTATATAGATTTTAGTGATAATAAATTATCTTTATCTAAATAACAGTTTCCATACAAAATAAGCTTAATATTTTGTACGATAAATAATATATGCTGTCGCAACTTTGACCAGGCGTCAACTTTATAATTTATTATACACGATTTTACCGCAGAACGGTTCTAAACGTGTTATCGAAATTTTGACAAATATTCAATATTTCTTATATGTTGTCTTTTTCTTTCAATTGTGACTAATATTCATGATTTCTTTCTTAAGGTCGTCGAGGCAATAGAGTGTGACTGTAAACGCGACGGCTGTGGGTTCGATCTCCACTCGAGTTAGTGAAATATTAATTTACGTTTATATTTCCATTCCTTCGCTCTGGTATCGAGGCAGGCGAGGTTCCCCCTGCCTACACTGCTGTGTGAGAGATACGGCGTGAAGCTGATTTTATCTATTTTTTTTGTTATATATGCAGTAGACGTTATGCATTAGGACAAGCGCCTGACTGTAAGCGCAACGATAGTAGGTTCAAAGTCCACGAGGGTATGAATTATTTTTATTTCCTCTGGTAAGAAAAAAAGCGCGATTTCTGCCACTTAGAGCACGCATTCTTTAATTTAGCGGAGAGTGGGGAACGGAGTATCTTAACACTATGTTCCTTTTGCTCTATGTGCAATCCCTCGGGAAGACAGCCTTTAATGTCATAGTTATTTCCAGTGCATGAGGATTTTGAATGTTAATGTTAATTTAATTTGCACTTTATTTTCGCTAAGAACACTTAACGTTGATAAATGTAAGATTTAATTCAATTCAATTCAAATTCTTTATTAGCATAGCTTTTAGCTTCACGCTGAATCCTGCACAGTTAGTCAGAGGTAACCTGGGAACCTAATGTCAAAATATCACTACCATTATGACATTTACGTTCACCACTTTCGATTCTGGAGGTATACGTGTTGAGTGGCGGAACTCAACGCCGCAATTAAATTTGAATTCAGTAAGAATATTTATTTGACATAATAGAGTACATTCCTATGATGAATGGAAAATAACAAACTCACGTGTTCGTTGTTTATGAGTTTCCTTCCTTGTTATATATATTTAAGTCAATCTAGATAAAATGGATAACGGTATTATTTATTTGCCTACCTTATTCTTATTTTTAACTCCCCCTTGTATACCGTATATAACCGGATAGGTAGAGGGAACCTAGTAGTCAAAGTCAAAGTCAAAATATCTTTATTCCATAAAAATGCTTAACATTTACTTGGACAGCAGGGAACAGTTCATTCCCTACTTTCCGTTGAATTTTGGAGACGTTGCGTCTTTATTGGCGGAACTCAATGCCACGCTTTACTTCAACGCTAGAGCGAAGAGATATTCGATATCCTCGAGTGGGGAATCGAACCTACAGCCAGTCGCGCTTGCAGTCATACTTAATAGAGGAAGTTTCATGTTAAGATATATCAATCCCCAAACACCGCCCAATGTTACCCTTATTACTCATTAAACTTATTACTCATTATTTATTACAGTAAAATATAATTTTAAAGGCTTGGGTATATGTATATATTTGCAATAAATATCATCATTTTTTTTTAACTGCACTTTGTATCCCGCATAAAGTAACGTAGGCAGAGGGAACCTATTGCTAAGACTGCCCATTACGCCCTGTCAGAAGAATTTTCAAGGCCTTACGTGATGAGTGTTGGAATTCAACGCCGCGCTTTTGCCTTGATACTAATTTATTCCCCCAAGTGGGAATCGAACCCACAATCTTCAAATAACTTTTACAAATAAATAGTTTAAATCTATCATATTGATATATACTAATTTTATTCAGCTAGATTCAAAAGCCATCGACCTATGTACAAGTTTAACGTAGATAAATATGAATCTTTCTTTCTATTTAATATTTATAGACCTATTGATCAAATACTTAACTATATTTTATAACGGTATGTAACTGGTTCTATAGAACCAGTTCGTGAAGGAGGTTGAAGGATTTTTTTTTTTTAAATCTTCTAAGTATTGTCACATAAATATAAAATGTTATAAAGCATACGCCACTCGATGAGTAATGCGTCAGAAATTGGGGGAAAATGGGGAACGAGGTGTCTTAAAACTTCTTTCCCTCTGCCTAACCTGCTGTGTGTGGGATATAGAGTGAAGCTGATTTTTTTTTGATTTCATACTTGGGTAAGAAAATAGGACTATATAGGATTACATATATAAACCCACGTCTAATATACAATACACACATACAATACTAAAATAAACATGAACTAAAACTAAATTATAGAAAATGATATTTTGTGTAGTATTCATAATTTTACTTATTATTTTATATCAAAATATACACCTGTCTACTATTTTAAATACCAAGAAAAAAATATAAATCCAAGAGAAAAAAAAAGAAATAAAAAATATAATTATATTACAATTAACATATCAAATATAGAACCTCTTCATTTTAAGAAAATAAAATAGTAAAAAAAACAGTGCGCTTATTCATTTCTAAGATATACTAATACGCATTCTTGTAAAAAACCACATAATATTAATGGTATAGTTATTTTTAACATAAGTATATATGAAGAAGGTCAAAGGAATTTGTATGTATCTGGAACTTTCTGAGGAAGTATTACTTTTTTCATTACGGTTATTAGCATAACTATGCATAGAAGAGGACAAGTGTGTAAACACGACTGGTTCGATTCCCACTTGTAACGAAGCACAGCACGGTTGACTTCCTGCACTCAATACGCAATGCTTCTAGAATTCAGAGGAAATTGGGGAACGTAAATGTATTAATGGGAACACTAGTTTCCCATATTCCCTCTGCCTATATTTTAATTTGCGGGATAGTGAAACTAAATAAGAAGGCTTTTATCTACGACATATAAGCCTTCTCGATTCATGAACTGTCGTCTAATACAAAAAGATTTTTTCATTTAGAATCATTAGTCCTTTGGATGCGCATGTTTAACTAAACAATTAATTTCTATTATTTGAGTATAAATACTAGGGAAGAGGTGTCATGAAAGGGACACGTATTGAAAGGGACATTTCAAAATTAAATTATTTCAATTTTATATTATATAAAAAATATATCGGATTAAAAATATTGTGTGTTCAGAATATTTAAAACGAGTGTCCCTTTCATGCCACATCTCCCCTATTTAATTTTAAATTAATTAAATAGGTGAGACCTATTTGTTTTAATTTAATAAACTTATATTTCGGTATTTTTTTAAAAATGAAACAATGATAAATAATTATTTAAAATTAATTCCTAAAACAAGTTAAATGAATACGGAAACTGTAACATGTTTTGTTTTTTTATTTTGTCTACTTCAATGTATCTTGTCATAAGTGGAGCAAAAACTAGGTTTGAAAAGTAGTTTCGTCAATTATTTTGGAAGTTGGTAATTGTTGATTAGAAAAATGCAATGTTACTTACGTATACCTACCGTTGTTATTATCAAAACGTTTTAATACTAAAAGATATACCTACACTTTTACAATACACAAATATATAGTAGCAACTAAAATTCTAGACACATCTATAGGAAAATCATTATAAACTGATGAGAGTATGTTCCTCAATTGCTTATTTCATTATTATATAAAGATATTAAAAAATATATTTTACTTCTAATAATCTAGATTACAATTACATTTTAGTTGGGTAAATAAGAGTGCTTGAGAAAGAAAAATACATATTCAGAAAACATATAAAAATTTGAACATAGCGGAATTTTTATAAACAGAGAACGGAGTGTCACCCGGAGTGTGCCCTGTGTGCGAAATACATGCGGTATTAGAACTTGCGCCTCTTTGAAATCGTCCAAGAGGCGCGTGTTCCAATTCCGCTATGTTTAAAATAAAAAAAAAAGAGTACTTACTAAAATCTTTTTTCTTAAAATGTGACTGTTTCTGCACCCACTCATTGAGTATATTGATGGCATCTTGCATTCTGCCAGGTTTATCCAAGTTATACAGCTTCCTCACCTCGATCAACGTATTCGGTCTAAATTCTAATATTTTATTTTCTGGTATAAATTCCATTTTTGTAACTTTTTAAATGGAAATTATTTATATATTATTCTATATTATATATTGAAATGTATGTAACGTTCGTAACGGCACAGCTCCTAGTGATGTACTGAACGAAATTTACATGTACCAGACAATTAATTAAGAATCGTAAAAGCCTTCGGTATCGAGTTCGGTAACTTGATTATTTAGGAGTCCGCGCGTGTTTTGAGAGAGAGATAGTTGATATATATTTAATTTTAGAATGAGCTTTTATATATTTTTTTAAATAAAAAAAATTGCCTTGTGAATTGAAAAGGTTTTTTTAAATTTTAAATTTTGCAATTTAACCAGCATTTTAAATTTTGGTACAAATTCTACTATATGTAATTTTTCATCACGTTGCCTTTAAATCGCATAGTAAGAAATTTTACTTACTTAACATCAGCGCCAAACGCTATGGTGTCTACATACCTCTTTGGTATCGTCCACTCCGTCCCTCTGGGGTATCCTCATGCTTTCTTCGTGACCTTCCTCCAGTATCTATGATACTGTTTTTTCAAGGTTTTGAAGGTCAACCGAGGCTACCTGCCACTTTTGCCACTCGCTTTTCCCTTATAAATCTTTTTTGCCATTCTTTAATCACTTATTCGTTCGATGTGCTCAAACCAGCTGAACACGTTCTACTTCATTCCCGCCGTGACATCCTCGCTTGTACCTGCCATTTAGTGCATCACTTCATTGCCGATTCGATCAGCTAAGCTGACTCCGCACATCTTCATCATCATTTCCATTTCATTCTTCTTCTGTAATACCGACGTCTTGCTGCCGTATAACAACGTCGGAACCAACACTGCATTTCGTACGGCTAGACGTTTCGCCGTCTCTTCAACGCAGCTAAGGCTCCGTTAACCTATACGCCGGCAGCAATACGCCTTTCCATATCCATCTCGAATCTTCCATCTCGATTAAACATATTTCCCAAATATACCGCTTTATTCAAATTTTGTTTAATTTGCTATATTATATTATATTTCATATCAGGTACATTACCTCTGTCTCCCCTACGGAATACAGAGTGAGGCTGAAAATATTTTTTTTCTTTCATATTATTAATTCATTTTTACTTATTATTGAATTATATGAAGAATTTAAAAAAATCGTATTAAGAAGTCGATTTACATTATTTGCCTTCCGACGTGAGGATAAAGAGAGCAGTTAAGGATATCAACGTTTAAAAGTTGACCTTGCGTCGATTGATATTACATATAAATGTACAATACATATATAAAAAATAATTAAAAATATTTAAGTACTTTCATTTGACGGAAATACGCAGGTAGGCTACAGTTTTTAAAACATTAAATTTAAATTATTTTATGCTGTTATTATAAATTTTCCTTTTTACATAATATATTAATTTGGCGTGACGTATGGTATGAGCGCGTGAGTATAAATTTGACGATTCTGGGTTCGATTCCTCCGAGAGGGTTCTCGGAGGAAAAAAAAAAAATTATTAATATTTTCATTTTTTCGCTCTGGTAATAAAGCAAAGCTCGAGATTGTGATCCGCCTCTGAACACGCAATGCCTTGAAAATTCGGCGGGAAGTGGAGAACTGAGTGTCTCGACACTAGGTTCTACTACTACGTACTGCCTATCCTGCTATATGTGGAAAACAGCGTGAAATCTAAAAGAAAATTTATTATTATTCTTATAGTATATTTTTTATTATAATACTAATAAAAGGCAGCTTCTCAACCGTCCCATAAGTCTCTGAAGGCAGAGGGATTTTGGTGATGAGATAATTCGTTTATCAGTTTTAGGCCATTTTTTCTAATCTTTGTGTTGTTTGGCGGACGTCAACGTTACAGTTTACATAACACATCAAAACATCAAAATCATCAAAATCATCAAAATCATCAAAACAACTCACATTCACCAGGTTTACCTACATTTAGACGACCCCGTTACTCTATAATAAATTTAAAAAAATATTTGAATATAAAGCTCTAAAAAGTTCCTGCAGTCAATATTAAATGTAAATTATATCCAATAAAACTATTAAGAAATATAAAAAAATACAATTATTACCTAAAGTTTTAGATTAATAGTTATGTAAAAAATGTAATTTAATGTATGCTGACGAGGCTATGAATATTATTTAATTATAATATGCAAATAAACGTCACAAAACCTAACGTAACATGCCTAAATATGTAGAAATAAAAATATAATTTTAGGTTATTTTTATATAAAATTTTAGAAGAAAATTAATGTTTTATATTTTTTTAATCATTCATATTTAAATACGTGTATATAAATTTAATACTTATACGTCATTACGAAACCATCATCCAAAACCAGGTTCAGTTTATAGCTTATTTTAATATAAATATTAGGTCACTATATATATAATTCGGTAATTTGTCTATGTACTGTTAGCAAATACATAGACAAATTACCGAAATTCCGGTAATATATAGGCTCGCTATATCGATGAAACTGGGGGTCATCAACAGAGCGAGACGGTAGTCCACGCCAAAACACCTATTGAGCCTATATAGGGCCCAGGTTCGGCCTCATATGAAGTACTGTTCTCATCTCTGGGCTGCTGCACTCCAGTATCAGCTTTGAACAGTTCAAATCATTGGGGAACCAATGACCTGTGAAAGACTTGCACGGCAACGTACCTGTAGCTCCTCTGGTGTCTGTTCATTCCACTTCAAATTGATGAATCATTCCAAAGTATTTTTTTTATAGAGAGAAAAGAGAGAAGTTCTCCGGTTTCTGCTTACATTACACTCTTTACTCTCCGGCGCTTTTTTTGGTATTATTAATAGTATTTTTTTTACATTATAACCACTACTCTGAGTGGGAATCAAACTCACTACAATCACATTTACAACCAATCTCTGCCCCAATACACAATGGTAGCTTTCGGTTAAAAATAAAAATGAGTCATACATAAAATACGTAAAAAAAAGGATAGAATAAATATTAACTGTTTTTATAACAATCTTTATTGTTAAGGAAGTGTAACTTAAATAATTAAGCTTAATTTCCGTAAATAGCTTTTATAAGCTATAAGGATTTTTTTTAATTATAATTATAATATTATTTAATATGGCCTTATGTGATACTTATGTCGGAAAGTTCATTGAACCATTTTAATAAGTGAAAGGAACAGTTCTATATAAACAAACGAATCGATAATTTGATTTATTCCGTTGGGGGGGTAAGTCTCTGTAACTGCTGGCTAGCTAAAATAAATACTTCAAATAATTTATATAATTATGTTGAGGTCAATCACGGCGCAGGGACCCAAGTGGGTGACTGTAAACGCGACTAGTTGTAGGTTCGATTCCCAATTGAGGAAAAGAAATATTAAAAAGTTAATTTCTTAGTTCTGGTCAAAGCAAAGCGCGGCGGTATGTTCCGTCTTGCTGCCGGAATGCCTCCTAAATTTAACGAAAAATTGTGAATGAAGAGTCTTAAAACTGGGTTCTCACCCTATCCTGCATGCGGAATACAGCGTAAAGCTAAAAAAAATAATAATTTATGTTAAGATTTTTGACACTATAAAATTGCATTTTTGCAAAATAAACAGCGGGAATCTATTATTGTATGTGTTATGTTGTATGTTTGTATGTATGTATGTATGTATTTATGTCTTCTTCCTCCTGGCATTAATCCCGGCTATTGCCAGAGTCTGCCCTCCTACTCAACCTACTCCACTTTGCACGATCTTTTGCGTCCTCGGTGGTTAAGACCATTGGCTCTCATGTCCTGCATCACGACATCGCTTCCTTGGGCGTCCAGGAGGTCTCACTCCAGGAACTGATATAGCAATGAGTACTGATATAGTATTTATGTGTAATGTGTACGTTTAATTAGGTATTTATATTTGTATATATTTAATATAGATATGCTGTTTGCTTTATAAATTTATTATAATTATTGTTTACACCTCAACCCTTTTCCTCCCTTTTTAATCCTATGTCTTAAGGTTGCCTGCAAGAGATTGCTGTATTAGCGATAAGGTCGCCTCTTGTACATTTCCGTTTTTGTTTTTTGTTGTCTCTTTTATTGTTATTTTCCTTATGGGTGTACAATAAAGAGTATTATTATTTGTATATGTATTGACGGGTTGTTACCAAGTAGATACAATATAAATTAATAGAATGTGTTATTGTACTTGAGATATCGTCACTTTCAAGAGCTGTAATAATGTCGTGATCGTTAATTAAATAATTACCTTCTTGAATTAAATAATTGCCTTTAATTATATGGAGAGCTTTACATTTATCCAGACCAAATTGCATTTTAATGTCATTGCTAAATTCTGTAGTTATATCTATTAGTTGTTTCATATCTGTATGTCTTAGAATATAGTTTTATATCATCCATATAAATGAGATGTGATATTAGGGAATTGCGTGAACGTGAACTAAAACTGTATCCCAACCGGCTATTCTGTAGAAGATTAGATAATGGGTTCAAGGCAAGAAAAACCACAAGGAACTCAAGGAATCCCCTTGATAGAGATTCCTTTTTTAATGAGAATATTTCTGGTTCTCACTGTAGTACTCTTGTAATTAACACTAGAACCGCCTCCGTCCCATTTTTGTCCCATACACAAGTTTGATTGTATGTAACTTTTTTATTTGTTAATTAATGTTGATAAAACTTTTTGACATTTAGTAATTTTATACATTTATCTAATTTAAAATATAATTAATTTTATAACAGTCATAGTTTTCGAAAAAAAAATATGATTTACCTAGAACTGCCGCTGGGTCATTTTTGTCCCGTCATTATTATTTCACAATTTTAGGGTATAATTTGACATATGTTCATGCCTCGGGGACGACGGATATTTTCCATACTGCATATAGCGATATTTAAGCGTTAGTTTCTTAATAAATTTCTATAGTAACTATATTTATATTATACATTTTTATAAAGCTCTTTGTTTCTTCTTTAAGAAATTATAATTAGTGTATAGTAAAAAAGTATATATTTAAAAAGATATCTTAAAATTTTTAGAAGTGTTATATTTTAGCATTTTCATATTTTCAATTGGAGTTTTCATTGGTGCCGCTGGCTGCCGGCTGCATACTAGAACTATTCAAGACTTAGGGGAAAAAATAAAATTTTGCGCATATTTGCGCCATTTTGATTTAGAGCAAAAAAACAAACATGTGGTAAAATGTCAATTTTTGATATTTCTATGAATACTGCTTTTATTTTAAATAATTGGTACCCTATTTAGTTCTTTTTTATTCTATAAGTAGAAAAAATATATCAGAATGTTTATTTTAATATGGAAAATAATAATATGTCTATTTTTGAAAGAGCATATTTGTTTTAAAATATTACATTTTTTGTGGTCATTCCAACCACGAACATGATAAAATTATATTTTTTTTATGTGAATAAACAATATTTTGTGAATACAAAATAAAATATTTAATCAATTTCATGTGGTTTTGCACATAACTATTATAACTTGCTTTCATTAGAGTAACCGGGTTTTGCCGCATTATTTCTATTACTGTTATCTTATTAAAAGATATACATATATTTTGTGCAACATGAGTGAATTCGTTTGCAGTAGACGTAACTTATGCACTTTTATAATTGAAGGGAGAAATACTTCTGAAATAGAAAACTATTTAAAGGCGAGCTTCAATTTGTCGTCATCAGACGTCCAAACTATAATGAACAACATTCAAAAAAATTTAGTAACAAAATGCAACGAACGATAGATAATGGCTCAGCGATAGAGAGAACGTTTTGAAAACCGAAACTCGACATGGTTGGATGGTGAATTTAAAGTAAATTTGAATGCATGTGGTTGCTGGTGCTACAACATTGCAAGAAGCTAACCTGAATACTTCTGGAGAACGTGGCAGGCCCTCAAAATCGTATGAAGAGTGTTCCGAAAGAACGAAAAAACGTAAAAATATGGAATCGATTCAAGAATATGGACTGGGGTTTGTGCACAATTCTTATCTCCAAGGCTTGCGATCCATAGGTGAAAATGAGGAAGCTTCTATTGTAAATATGATAAGAAGTAGACCTTTAGAAGAAAAAAGAGATATGCTACAAAAAATCTTAACAAATCCGAATGAAATAACTTATTTTTCACAGGTAGAATTGAACAGGTAGGCTTTGAATATTTACATTGAAACAGATTTGTCAATCTCAATATTCGTATTTAAGAAATTGTCTAGCTAACAAAAACTTGACAGTCTTTCCATCTTATAGATCTTTGGATGAAGCTAAAAAGGCGTGTTACCTATCAAGTATAATTTACCAACACAAGTGCTAAAGTAAATTAACAGGATCTTTTAGATCACACTGTGACTCGAATATTACAGATAGAGTCAGTATCTTCGAATAGTTTTAAACATCTTAAGCTTTACTGCAATTGGGGCTGTGATGGTTCATCTGGCCAAAGTGCGTACAAGCAGGTATTACCCGAAGAAAATAAAGAGATTTCTGATGCTTATTTATTCATAGTTTCCCTTGTGCCATTGAAACTTTTCGATGAAAATAGTAACTCAGTTTTATGGCAAAACACTACTTGTACTTCAGTAAGATATTGTAGATCAATTTCTATAGATGAATTGGCTAAAGAAACTTCTCAGAAAACTGAGTCAGTTGTTGCTGACATAGAAAATCAGATAAAGGAATTAACTCCAACACTTTTAAATAAAAATGGCGAGGTAATATAAATCAAACATGAGCTATTTTTAACTGTGATTGATGGAAAAGTGGCTCAAGTTTTAACTAATACACCATCTAGTGCTTCGTGCAGTGTGTGTGGGGCAACACCAAGGCAGATGAATGACCTTACAAAAGTAATGGCAAGGGAGGTCAATGAAAACTCTTTCAAATATGGGCTGCCTACATTACATACTTGGATCAGGTGTATGGAGATGATACTCCATATTTCGTACAATTTATCTTTCAAAAAGTGGTCGGCAACAACAAGGGAGAATAAAGAAAGTCATGAGGATAAAAAAAGGATGTGCAGAGACGTTTTCGTGAGGATCTCGGATTGCATATAGACAAACCACGACAAAATACTGGTAATAGCAACGATGGAAACATGGCTAGAAGATTTTTACAAAACTACGAATGTTCTGCAGAAATAACAGGTATTGATGAGGAATTAATAAAACGTTTTTATATAATGTTCTTCAAACTATGTCATCAGGACTTGCCATAAATGTCGAAAAATTCGGTCAATATACACTTAATACAGCGCAATTATATGTTAACAAATATAACTCGTATTACATGCCTTCTTCAGTGCATAAAATTCTTATACATCGAGCTCAAATTATACAGTACTATACAATTCTTCCTATTGGCCAACTTTCTGAAGACGTTCAAGAAGCAAGAAATAAGGATTACAAAAGGTACAGGTCGCACCATATCAGAAGATGTTCCCGATCAGCTACGAATGAAGATGTCTTTCACACCTTGATGTATACCTCTGATCCATACATTACAAGCTTCAGCACACCAAGTGTGAACGAAGCTAAAAAACTTCTGCAAGTCGCACAATAAATTCCTTGTTTACGTCCGTATTTTTATTAAAATTATTTTTATATTACATATGAGACATCACTTTTATATTTAACAACCTAGATTAAGTATACTTAAGTTATTTTTAATGATATAAAAATAATAATAATTTTTAAACATCTGTATAGCTCTTATTTATGACGATTTCTAATTTTGAATTTTTTTTATTAAATAACTCATGACTTTTATTAATATCTATTTTATGTCATTGATAGCAAATATATTCAAGTATATATATGCAAAATTTCAACACTTTGCGATGAAAATTCACTGAGTTACGGATTTTTGACACGATGCGCGTCATTCCGTCCCAACTGTGCGCCGTCGTGACAAATTTGTCCCATTCGACTTATTATGTTGATTGTTGGTATAATACAAAAAAAAATTATTAAAATAATTCGTAAAATATGTAGACCATCTTTAATAATCAATTCTTATTCTTTAACAAACATAAAACTACCAAAAAACAAAACACAAAGAAAGAATCAAATATTTCAAATTTCAACAATTCGTTCTAAGGTCGTGACAACTAACTGAATAACTCTTACAAAATTATAAGTTATTGAAATTAGTTAATATTATTATTAGGCCAAGTAATCTTCATCAGTGATACATTAAAGATGATTTATAACATTGCGTGGTGATATGTCCAGAATTCGGCGGAAAATGCCAGCGGGTTCCCAGGTTCCTCTACCTACCCTACAATTGCCCACATTTTGTATCGAGTGTTTTTCTGAAATTAAAGCCTAGCTTAGTCATCCTTTCATCTGATACCTCACTTGAACTAACGGCAAAATTTAGTAGTGACACCAATTTTACCCCACTTTTCAGGCAAATATTTTTTAAGATTTATACATAAATGTATAGTTTTCAGATTTTTTCCTATACTAGTACTACATGTAGATGCTAGCTGTCAAATTTCATAATTCTAAGTTAATTGAAAGTACCTTATTAATTTGATTCCCTTTATAGTGTCGAAATACACGTTTTTTACTATATAAATGAGCATATCTTTTTCAGGAAATCAAGGGACTGTAGATCATCATATAGTTGATATTTATATACTCATATGAATATCAACTCGATTTCTCCAAGCGTTCCTGAGATAAAGACACAGACAGACGGATGGACAAAAAAATGATCTTATAAGGGTTTTTGTTTCCTTAAAAGCTACAGAACCCTAAAAACTTAGGCATTGACTGCTAAACCTACTATTCAATTTTTTTCCGCCCCCGCATCGCCTTTTCACCTCCACCTCGTCCCCGAGGCATAATAAAATAATAATGGCGGGACAAAAATGACCCAGCGGCAGTTCTAGGTTAATCTATTTTTTTTCAAAAATTATTTCTGCTATAAAATTATTCATATTTTTAATTAAATAAAAGTGCAAAATTGGTAATAGTCAAAAAGTTTCATCTACATACATTAACAAATAAAAAAGTTATATACAATCAAACTTGCGTTTGGAACAAAAATGGGACGGCGGCGCTTCTAGTGTTAATTACCATTCACTTTATAAATCTATTAAATTTAATCACAATTCTATAGTAATCCATTACTTAACTACCAAATCATAGATGGATATTTTAAACGCCAAATCAATGACAAGTGTCAAATGTCACTTACAAAACATTATTTATAATAACAATCACACATGTATTATTTATTATTTAATTACCATTAATTCTATAAAGCTATTACACGCTATGTCAGGTACGGGACAAAGAGACAGTTTCGCCGACGTGTTTGTTTTAATAAATAAACCATTTTGTAATTTCATCTCTGACGTGAAAGAATCGACTATCAATTTATTCGTCTTTCATTGCTAGATAATTATTTTGTTTATTTATTTTAGTTGTTGAAAAGATAGAGCCTGGTTTTCAGCATATGAAATGCGTTTGTGGCTTTTATCCCCCTTAAGGGGAATAGATTTTTATTACTTTGCCCTGGTTTGCCTTTGATGAGTTGACAAAGCAAACGAGCTCACATGATGTTCATATCCCGTGTAATACTAGAGGAGCTACCCTGCTATACGTAGGATACAGCTGAAGCTAAAAATATTGTTTCGAAAATGTATACTCCGTCTTTCTCTCAATCTACAGACGACAAATCCACAGACGACTATTAAACCTCAGGATAATAGTTAATCAGCTTCACTCACACAGCAGGGTAGGCAGATGGAACCTAGTGTTAAGACACTCTGTTCCCCAATTAATTAGTGGAACTCAACGCCTCGCTGTCCTCGACGCCAGAATGCGGAAATGAAAATATAAAATTAAATAAATGTTTAATTTTCTCGAGTGCGCATCGAACCCACGACCAGTCGTGTTAACAGTCATACCCCTGCAGCACAACAGGCCTAAAATATTTTTAGCTTAAAATATTTCTAACTCTGAGTTGCATTCGGGATGATACTTACTCGTAAAAATAGTTAAAAATTCTTTAGCTTTGTAAATAGCATCCTCTAGAACCTTCTAGTAGCTTCTAAAAAGAAGAATCCCAAAAAAATAGTAATAAATATAATATAACACGACGCAAACGACCGTTTTTGCCTTATCTGAAAAAGAAGATCATGTAAAGATATTAATAAATAAAAAATACATCGCTTGGAGAATACAAGTTAAAATTCCGCTAATTATTAAAGTTTTTTAAACGGATTTTTTTTATATAATTTATTATTCATTTATTCAATATAAAAAATAACTAAATAAGCAGTATAAATTTTATATATAATAATAAAAATAATCAAAGTTACACAATGTATGGAACGGTAAAAGTAAATAATAACGAAATTAAGAAAAGCCTTGTAATATAAAAGTAACTTTGTAATACATTGGTATAAGCTATCGGTTATATAATGCTATTAGTCTTTTATTATATTTAAAATATAATGAAGACCAGTCGTGGGTTCGATTTCCGCTCGAGGAAATGAAATATTTAATATTTTAATTTATTTTTGTTGTGGAGGAAAAAGCGTTGAGTTCTGCCACTCAACACGCAATGTTTTTTTACGTTTATTAATTAATTTTAAATTGATTATTAAATGTGATCTATATATTTTATACTTAACACTAGGTTCCCTTTTCCTACCCTGTTGTGTGCGGGATACAGCGTGAAGCTGATCATATTTTATACTATTTTAATAATACCTTTCTTGTCTTATATCAACAATAAATATAATAACACGACAGCGGTTCTAGGGAGGTCTCAACCTTCGACGCTTCTAATGTTAAACTGTATACTTGTTTTTATTTAAAAGCATATGGTCATGTTTTTACTTTTTTGATTATATACGTAGCTTATGAAATTTCTATAAACATATTAACGATTATAACCCTTCAAATAGATTATGCCCTTAAAAATAATATAAGTCTTTAATGTAAATTTAATGTTAAATGGTTATAAATAAATAAATAAATAAAAATAAATGTAAACGATGACAATGAAATTATGATTTTATGGCCAATTTTTGCACACTCCATCTAATACGGGTATCAAATAAAAGGGATTGAATTTGTAAAGAAAAATACTCTACAAAAAAACACAAAAAAGAAAAAAAAATGTAAATTAATCGATCGATCTGTAATCTGTAATCAGTAAGTCGGTCTTGTAATAAAAATTGTATTTAAATACTAAATAAAACACAGATATTAATATCATAGATTTAAAAGTATTTTTATAAATCTGCCATATGGTTTAATATTATAATATATAGGATTTTCTCTATATTGCCTGTTGAGCTACGAAACCCAGCGCCGCGTTTGTCATGCAAGAGCAGGAAAATAAAAATACCCAATTTCTCCACTTGGGTATCACAAACCATAAACATTGACTCCGAAAAAAATATTTAAATTTCTATGTCCAACTGCAATTTTTATTAGCATAATCTTAGTTTCGTTTAGGTATAATCTTATATACATTTTATTTAACAAATTTTGTTAACATTCTCACATTCTTTAGGAGCACTGTAATAACCTTTGATGACGGACTAAATCTTTGATAAAAGTTTCACAAAATTCCACATTAAATCTAGAATGCTTTAGGAAAAGGCTCGTTCAATGTTTATTAAAATTTAATCTTCCATTTTATGCCTGTCCATGGCCAGAGTGAAATTTTTAATATCTTCTTATATTCTAAGGCCTAAAGGGCTAAAGCTAAACAGTAATCTTTATCTCACATACAGATACAAGGTAAACTGGTGGTAACTAGTGTCAATATTCTCCGTTCTCCACTTTGTAATTATATGTTATTATATGGATAGCTTTTATTATATATATATTATTTACGGTTTAGTTTTTATTGTAGATAACCTAAAAAAAGGAAAAAGGACTTGATTTTTAATATACAATACAAAAAAAAAAGATCCAAAGCCTCGAAGATGAACTAAGAGACTTCTGAATTAAGGAACGTAGATAGCTCGTGATTGAACTCGTGTGATTTCTCATGATGAAGTAATCTAGTGCTAAATGACATCTAGATAGATAGAACCGGGAGGTGGGGGGGAACTTCTGAACTAAGGAAAAAAGACGGGCTGTATTTGGCCTCGTTTGATTTGTCTTCCTATGAAATAAGGAGTTAAATTATATTAAGGATTTAAAAATGAAAATCGACCAGAATATCCTTTGAATTAATGATAAGTTAATACAAATGAGAGGATTAAGAGAAAACTAAAACGTGAAATATAAGATATTATTTATTTTTTAAAAAAAACTTTTCATTACAAATACATATCAAGAAAAATATAACGTTTAAAACAACACTAACTAAACTATCCTAACACTAGGTTCCCTCTGCCTACATTCTTTTCTGCTTTTCTTTATTTGCAATTTATAAGTACTTAACAAAATATCAAATAATCGTCCTTTAATAAACTTAAAAATATTAACAGACTCGTTACTATCATTTAATTACGAAGCCTTTAATGGATCCCAATACATAAACACGGCTTACTTTTTGCTTGTATTTTTATTGTTCTTTAAAATTAAGTTAATTTAACCTAATAAATTATAAATAACTTTGTTATATAGAATATTGTTATATATAAGTTTACATATTAATCTACATTTAGTTTTCTAAACGAGCCTGGCATTCCCATACATTGATTATTGAACTTCTCTTCACTCCTTAAAGCTTCGTTTGTACGCGCTTCATTCATATAATTGAAATATTTATTAAATTGCGAAGAAAACAGGGCGTCCTTCAAATCCACTAAAACAAGGAAATATTTATACAGTACAGTGATTATACTCTCTATCATCTCTCTATCTCTCTTTCATTATATAATCTCCTTAGAAGTATTAACTTCTAATGAGATTATATGGATTGATTTTTGTATAATGAGTATACACTAAAAGATTGCAGAATAACGTTTTTTTCAAAAAATGTGCAGAAAAATAAATGAAAAACAAATGTAAATGCTGCAAAATGAGAAAGAAATATTTATTTAAATTTATATTTCCAATTCTTCGCTCTCATGGCGAGGCTTTGAGTTCTGCCACTCAACCTGCAATGCCTCCAGAATTCGGCAGAAACTGGGGAACGGAGTGTCTTAACACTAGGTGCCCTCTGGCTACCCTGCTGTCTGCGTTTTGCTAGACTTAAGATACTCCATTCCAATTAAGACACTTGCGTTTCACACTTTCCACCGAATTTTGAAGAATTGCGTTTGCGCATCAAAGCGAGGAAATTAGTATTTTATTTTCCTCGAATGGGAATCAAACCTAGGACCTGTCGCGTTTATAAAAAGTAAATTTACTGTAACTTACTTTGAAGTTCATCCATGCTCTTCTCTTTTCCCCCATAATCTGAGGGTAGCATTTCTTTGGGTATAACGTCGTATAAGCAGTCTATACTTTTATACACTTTTATTCGATCCCCAATTTTTGAACTTACAACCTGTTTCACTAGTCCTATTAGAATATCGATTGCTTTCGATGGAGTTGTGAAGTATAAGCCTTTTATTCTCATCCCATATCCTTCCTGAAATTAATTTATAATATTTTCTTTTAGATTATTTAGTAATAAGAATATTAGAATTATAATATTACTAGCGGCCCGCCCGCGGCTTCGCCTGTGTGAACTATGTTATTATTAATGTCTGTCTTCATGAGTACCTATGTCCTATAAGTGACGTCCATGCAAGATTTGAGACTCCTAGCATTTGTAGTAACGAAGTTTCATACAAACATTCAACCCCAAAAACAACCCCTTAGAAGTCGAATATTGCAAATTCCCGTCTTAGCGGGCACCTACGCCCTATAAATAACTCCTATGCAAAATTTAAGATTCCTAGCACATGTAGCTTCTGGGATTTCGTGATGAGTGAGTGACCTTTCGATTTTATATATATAGATTACGAAATACATTTTGTTTCATTCATCTTCTGTCATTTTCAATTCCATTTTTTTAAAGCCAAGGCGTAGCTTAACGCCGCAGTCAATCTAATCAGACTAAATAAATTATAACTTTAAAGTATTAATTTGGCTTATTATATATTTAATGCGTACAGACAGACGCTTCAAGGTAATTACAAAAAAATATGTAAATGAGAAATACGATTCAATAGAAACGAATAGACGAATGCTAAAATGAAATTGATTTGTTTTAAAACAATTTAAAAATATTACTTTAAATTTCTATTTGTTTTATCAAACTATGTTAGTTTTTTAAAGACATTTTGGGCAACATTGCCCAATATGTATATTTTAATAATATTTATAGTAAAATTATAACGAGAGTTTCCTCCATAACCAATTTTTTAAAACCTTTGAAATATATTTAAGAACTGATAATAAATGATAATTTGAGAAAAACAAAGACAGTTTTGTTTTTTTTTAAATAAAATTAAGTACAGCTTAATAAGAAGTAAGTCATCTAAGATAAGCAATAAGGCACTTACATTCTTGACCTCAGGTCATTATGAGTTTTATATTAGCATTATAAATGCGATGTTTTTTAAGAAATAGCATACAACAATAAACGTGTTAATATATTTATATTAATTGTTTATGTGGTAAATGTGGTGTCCACACTCTCTGTTCTCTGTGATATGTGCTCAACTGGCACCCTCGGAACGCAGAACTATACCATACCAATATGACTTATTACATATAATATATTTATTATAATTCTCATTTTAAAAACACTTTACTTTAAAGAAAATAGATTTATTTTTTATTTCAGTGGTTGTGCCAGCGGAGATCTAGTTTCAACTGACCATCTGATAACCACTCTCTGGTCTGACTCTAGTCTGGCTCTGATCTGGATGGGTAGAATTCCGCCACTCAGCACGCAATGCCTCCAGTATTCGGCGGAAAGTGGAGAACGGAGTGTCCTAAAACTAAATTCCCTCTGTCTACCCTGCTGTGTGCAGAATACATCGTGAAGCTGATTTTATTTACTAATATTCACCAGAATCATATTGTACTATTAATTTTACCACAACGCTTGTGGTAAAATTAATAGTACCTACTAAAATAATTAATTAAAATATTTTTGTTGTTGTCCTTGAAATAACCTAGAAAACATCACCTTTAGCTGTCAGCTTATAACGTTTTAAGTATAGTAAAAAATAATAAAAATTCTACTTACTATTATCAACGATAATACTTGTTGTAATTCTACCAAGTTCAATGTTTTTAAAATTTCCATTATATTGCCTTCAGAATAATCAAATACTCCTATTAATCCAATACAATAATCGTGTGCTTGTACGAACTCAATTGCCTAAAAAAGTAAAGTAGATTAAATACTTGAGGACCCCCAGATGTATGAAGAGGTTGATGACGAGGACGAGGCGAAAGAGTATGTAGATACAGAAGCGTTTGGCGTCCGTTCTCTCTGACTACTCCGCTAGGGATAAAGCGTGAAGTTAAGTTATATTAATTACGAAATTTATACTTAGCATTCTTCTATTCTAATCTAGAGAAAAGAAGCTCAGAACAGTGTTCGGGGCTGCACCCCAAATTCCAGGTTTAATAATATTTGATATGCTCCATATTTGAAAAGCTATAATGCGCTTTTCACTCGTCTCCATTGACCGAGTTCACATTTTTTCCTAATCAAATTTAAATAATAAATAGAAGTAAATATAAAATGTAATTTCTTTCCCAATTTTCATTATTATATATTGTTTTTTAATATAGCATGGCAGGTAGATAGATCGATAAAATAAAGATTAGTGTTTAGGCACTCCGTTTTCAACTTCCTTTTTTTGTGGACATTATGCATTACATAACGAAAGTGAACGCGCTATGTTTTATTTTATTAGATTAGAATAGAGAGAAATACCAACAAAAATATATCAATGTTTTTTTTTATAATAATTGCCTATGTTTATTTGCAAACTATTTTGATTCTAAAATTATTTCTAGAAGTATGTATATATAGGGATCGGAGAGCTGACATACTATATGAATATGTTTTTTTTTAATAAATAATATTCTTATTCTACTTCGAAACTCAATCCATAATATCATTATTTAATACAGCAACTCAGTCAGTTAAAAAAATATCTTTAACTTACCCTTAACGTATATCTATACAAATCCAGGAAACCCCGATCGAAGCGCTGTCCACTATTTTTAAATACAAAAACTCTGTAGTGATCCTTTGTCATCTTTGGTAACAAAAACACTTTTCTGGAAATAATTAGACGATACTTATGGTTCGGTTCTTTATTAATGGCGCTTACGATATAAGTAGCTGTAAGTAAGTAAGAATATGTCTAATTGATGATTGACGATGTCTAATTGCCCAAGTATTGTAGGCCTTACTTTATTATATATATATAATAAAAAATCGCGGCGTTTAATTATACATATGTCAACAGTACGGAATTCTATTTTTTAAATAGTAGACAATAAAAAAAAATATGTCAATATGGCAATTAATCCATTTATTTCTTAATTCGTACTGTTCAGTTCAGTTCGTTCGTTCAGTATTTACTACTTCACCATATTATAATAAACTTATACAATTCCGTACAATTTTCATGACATAAGGCGGACAGCGGAGAATGGAGTGTTTCAAGACGATAGAGTATCTAGTGGATTTTCAATGCATTCCGAGCTGCATCCGGTATAAAGCGAGAAACTGATAATAAAACATAATCTAAAGAATATTGCTATAAATGCATTGATATGCAGTCAATAAAATGATTATAGCGTCATGGAAAATTTACATCATTATATAACGCATATAATGTGTGATATGCAATTAGCACTGTATCCCTTACACAGCAGCTTAGGCAGAGGGAACCTGATATTATGACACTCCGTTGCCCACTTACCAGAGCGAAGAAATGGAAATATAAATTTATATAAATATTTCATCTCCTCCGCAACCAGTCGATTTCACAGTCACACTTTGTGCCGTGCCCCATTCGAAGAAATCTTATATATAAAACATTTTTTCAATTCGTACTAACAGTTCCTGAGGTTAGCTCAGTCGACCCAACAAACTCTTCCACTTATACATATTTATTACCAACTTAATTCTTGATTCTTTATGCACTAAAAGTAAAAATACTTACATTTCCTTTAACAGTTGACTGTTCTCGATGTCAAACGCTTGAAAGAAAAATGGTAACAATGTTCTGAACGTACATAATTTGTCTAATTTCACTTTAGATTTTTCTAATGAACCCTTGTTAAATATGATTAGCCTCTCCAAATATTCCCTGGCTGTTTAAAAAAAAAAGAACATTTTTTTAATAACATAAAAAAATTGCGTTAATGAATTTACAATACAGAGATTTTTATCCTTTTTATCCGAGTGAGCGAAGCGAATGGCAAGCGAAGCGAACAAGCGAAACAACAGCATACAAGTTAGTGTTATTTACAGTTAGTTTTATTTTACAATTGATATTTTAGTTATGTTTTGAACAGTAGTTTTAGGGCGAATTGAGACTGAAAAGAAACTTCCAAAATCCATTTTTTCTGTTAAAGCTAATTTACTCTATAACAACGGGACCAAATGAGTTGAAATTAACATACTTGTTGGCATATCCTTTATCGAAAGTATTAAATAAGATTAAAAAAACAAAGACTTTACCAAAACACTTTATACTATTATTTGTATGGCACATAAATAATAAAAATATACTTGAAGAAAAAAACAAATATTCAAAAAAGCTAAGTAGCCATCTATTCCACTTAGCTTTGAGGGCTATAACAAGCTATAAGTTATAATTTTAATTAGATATGTACAGTAGGACGTAATTTAACAATACAAAATAAACATATATATGTAACAATAAATTAAAATATGTATAAAGATATAAACATATATATAAATTTAAATAAATATCAATATACATATATAGTTTAAAAACATCTAGACGGAAAAATTTACCATAATATAATAAAAATCTTATTTTACAAGTTTTTTAGTGCCGCTAACGTTTTTACCTGACAAATTTTAACAGGAAAATTATTATTCTACAATTTTATAGCTTGCTTATTAAAATACAAGTTATAATTTTTTGGGCACGTCCAACGAATTAGTGATGAAAGAATGGCAAAAAAGATTTATGACGGAAAAGTGAGTGGTAAGAGAGGTAGGGGGAGACCTCGGTAGACCTTTGAAAACAAAGTATCAAAGATTTGGAGGGAGGTAACGTAAAAAGCATGAGGACCCCCCGAAGGGTATGTATAGGGTAGGTTGATGATAGTGGACGAGGCGAAAGAGGTACGTTAGGCGCTCCGTTCTCTCTGACTACACCGCTAGGGTTAAAGCGTGAAGTTAAGTTTAGTTATTTTATTGACTTTTGCAACGTTACGTTGCGTGATGGTCTAACTGCAATCGGTGTACCAAAGAAATCAAATTTATCTCTGAAGTGAGGTCAGTCAGGTCGCAGGGGCACAAATTGTGACTGTAAAACTGACTGTGGGTTCGATGTCCACTTGAGGAGGTGTAACATTTATTTAAATTTAGTCTTAAGAAAAAGTTCTCTCTGCCTACCCTCCCTGTGCGTGATACAGCGTGATTTTGATTTATTTTTTATTTTTAACCTTTAACTATGGACGTGATTTTTTTATAACACACATATGGACGTCGGGTCTGTGAGACCAGTGTATTTATTGGTTATATTCCGTCTGTTTTTCTATATATGTCTTGGGGGGCAAAGTGTACATGTTTTTCAAGAACCCAAAACTATTTTTTTAACTTCATGTTCAATAAATGATAAATCAGAGCGCGAAACGCGAGTCAAAGTCATTCTCAATTCTTAGAGTAGTTTAGTATACGAAACGCGTCTTCTTATTTGATGAAGTGCTATTTTCTTTATAAAAAGTTGTCGTCCAATTGTTTTGTTTGATGTTGATTATAAAGTACTGATATATTTGTCCCTGACGTGCTTGGTCGATCATTTCTTTTCATTTTATCATAAAAACTAAAAAAATTGAATCTTTTTTAGGTAAATAATATTTATATTACTAAAATATATAACAAACAATGCAAAATGATATATAACAATAAAAACATTTGAATACAAATAATACAATTAAAATATTAAAGTATATCTTGTAATATTATAAAAATATATGGTGTTTTGAAATGGACGTCGGGTCTCACAGACCCAGGCCCCGTTTATAAAGTTAAATACTCACTTGTTATGAACCCAGAGACACAACTACTGCTATCTACATTCAATTTGTCATTAATATATCGTAAATACGAAAGGTATTGAGCGACTCAGTGGCGAGGGTACCGAGATTTGGCCGATTTGTAGAATTCGTAGAACTAGATGGGCCTGTGAGACCCGACGTCCATACTTAAAAGTTAAGTAGAAAGAAGCTGAAGAACTATAAAAACCTAAATTCCGGCGACTACATGATCATATTTACGGACCCTAAAAGTTAATTAAATTCCAATATTTTCATTTTGCTTTAGTTTGTTAAGTCCAGACAAAATGGTGAAGTTTGCATATATATAAACAGGAATTTATTATAATAGAAAATTTGCTAGCATCAGTTAAGTAACTATGGGTTGAGAAGATTGATATGAAAATGTAATCCCTGATGGTAGCGTATACATGAATCTAATTCCAAGACTTGTATAATAACAGACAAATAATACGAATTATAACAGACTTAGGCGAAATACCCTAAGTCTGTTTTTTCTCTGTCTCTGTTTTTTCTGTATCTGTTACCCTAAGTCACAATGATGTCAATGGATTGAAGGATTTTTTGCTAACACATGTATCGACCAAAACAGAATTTAGATAAAATACAGACCAAAATGTAGATGAACTGTTCTTTACTTATATTATATTTCAATAGAAAGTAATAGATTTTCTGGAAGAAATCGCTAATTAGCGATAAGACCGCCTTTTGTGCTTCACAAAAAGTCATGTGCAATTACAAGATATAAAATAAAAAATTTTGCTTGTATTTCTATTTGTGCTGTACAATAAATAAATAAATGAAAGAACGAAAGCTTCATCTTCATTTCAATGATGGAATTTTAAGGAAGATTAAATCAGTCAAACTAGTGTTTCTGTAATTCGGGGAAGATAGAAAGAAGATTTGTAATAAAAGATTTCAAAATTCTTTTACTAGCTTTACGCTCTGTCTAGCAGCATACGCAGAGGAAACCGTTAACGCCAATGTTAAGGCACTCCATTCCCCGTTAAAACATTTTACGCCGACTTCATGAGCCATTTCGAGCTCGTTACCACATCGAGAAAAAGGAAAATATTAAACATTTTGGACTGAGAAGCGAACCCACATCTGTCACGTTTACGGCCTTACGCCTGTGGCCCTGTATGCAATATATTTCTAGCATCATATATTTTATGATATAATTATTTTAATTTTATTATTACATATCGACTGCTGCATTGTTTACGTTTAATTTATGCATTTGGCATTATAATTATAAAGTTCAATGGCAAACCAGTTTTTATACATTTTTTATTAATAATCCATATATAATTGAGACCTAATGACACAGTCCTGCGTTTGATTTGTACATATATCGATTATGAAAACCATTATTTTCCTTCGCTTTGTATAAAAACATTCACTTATCACGCTTCACGCTGTATTCTGCATACAGTAGGTTGGTCAGAGGGAATCAAGTGTTAAGCACTCCGTTCAGAGCATCATGCAGAGAACGTATCGTTTGGCGCTTCCAACTATCTAGCTACATCGCTATTCTTAGTAATAATTTGGAAAAAAATGGTAAACAATACAAAATAAAATCGCCTCGTGTCGTCGAACTAATAAGGTCTCACTTTTTCCATTAGACAACGATAGATCCTGGATTATTAAACATTATATTATTATTCTTAGGTGATATATACTTATTTATAATAGATTAAATAAAGTTTGTACGTGTTTATTATCTTGATTAAACTCTTAAATCATGTTCTAAAAAAATCAAAAAGTCGAACGCTTGTGCGCCTGCGCCACATCTCTCGCCTCATAAGGTTACATTCAATGCCATATATGTAAAAACAAATTCAAGGTTTCAATCGCTTAGGCTAACTAGGTATATTTTTAAGATATATATCAATTATAATATGGCAATTAAAATGTGTCATGTGTCATATGTGTCATATATACTTGTGTAACAAGTAATAAAGACCTAGTTGTGGTTGGATATCAATTGAGGCCAGAAAATAAATCTATTACTTTCAATTAATTACAGTAATATTATGTATTCTTCATATGTATTAATACGTATTTTTTTAACAAATAACCGTAATGTTTTTACTTTAAAATGCTTCTTAATTACTAGATATATTTTGACGAAATTTTTAATAAAAAAATATTAGTTGACTAAGTTTAAGGATTATTTAAATATATTTCTAATGCAAACCCACTTCTTTTTGTAGAACGGGTTGGGCAACAATAGACATTAGTATAATATTTTATTAACAAAACCAAAAAAAAAAAATATTATAACCATAGACCCAAAAATACTAAAGTAAACCTCAAAAGCGAAACTAATTTGTTGTTATAAACGACAAACATAAAATAATATGTTATGTATTTAAAGGAAGTCCACAAAATTTCTAAACTAAGTGAAAAATTAGTACTTACAAAAATCTTTTCTCATAAAATGGTCTTGTTTCGTAATCCAATTAGCCAAATGGTCGATACTATCTTCCAATATCTCCCTATTTTCCAAACCATATTGTTTTCTAACAAAATTCAATGTGTTATTATTGAATTGGAAAATCGATATATCTGGCAATAGCTCCATTACCGCTCACTTCGAGACTAATATAAGAACAGCTTTAAAACATACAAGCAATCCTCTAATATAAGATATCATATAAAATTAGGCTTTAAGACCAGTCAAAACTATGTTTGTGCTATATTTTTCTGTTTATAGAAAATATTATTATAAATATTGAAGCAATATTGGTGCATGGGCACAAAGTGTGACTGTAAACGCGACAGGTAGTGGGTTCGATTCCCACTCGAGTAAATGGAGTATTTAATACAATAAGTTCTTTGATTTTTACCTTAACCGGATTATTTGAGTATATTTAAAATTATACATTTTTGGAAACCAAGCCCTCTGTTATGTAAATATTGTAAATATTTTAAATATTGTAAATATTGTAAATATTGTAAATATTGTAATTATTGTAAATATTGTAAATATTGTAAATATTGTAAATATTGCACATATTGTAAATATTGTAAATATTGTAAATATTTTATACAGTATCTTAGCTCTATTGTGTAATATTGTGTATTTTTTATACATTTCCCTGAATGTTTTTTCCATTCAACGTAACATTGGCAAAGTGATTAGTGCTAAGCCGGCACGTTCGAAACGGCATAAATAAAGATAATTAAACAATAAATAATTAACCAATAAAATTAATAAATTGTTCCTACTGTAACTATGCTATATTACATTCGTAGGCGCTTGTAACTTATTAGTGTTAAGAGTTGTAAAGAGGACAGTTTGTGGGTCAGAGGAAATTAAATATTTAATATTTACTACTTCGCTGGTTTACCTCACTCTGGTAATAAGACACACTGCAGCGTTAAATTCCACCACTCAATATGCAATATCTCATAAAAAAGCAGGCTGAAAAGAAAGAAAGAAGAAAAAGTAATGGTTCATTCTTCTGATTCAATAAGAAAGTTAATGGATATAATTTTTAGAGGCCGTCCTGGCGTAGCGGCACAAGGGTGTGACTGTAACGTGACGGTCCCCACCCGAGGAAATGAAATATTCAATTACATTTATATTTCCATTTCTTCGCTCTAGGCCAAGAGATTAGAGGCAAAGCGCGGCGTTGAGTTCTGCCACTTAACACGCGATCCCTTCAGAATTCGGTTGAAAGTGGGGAACAGAGTGTCTTAGCACTAGGTTCCTTCTGCCTACCCTGCTGTGGGCGGGATATAGCGCAAAGCTGAATTATAGTATATATACACTTAATTAATATAAAGATTACACATGACACGAAAAAAAAGTTAAATTTCACAAAAACCCTTAATTCAAACCTCATAAACAACAATTCATTGTGTAAAGTAGAAAAAGAAAGAAATGATAAAAGTAAGCAAAAAACAGAGTAGAATTACATTTTGCAAATTTACTGCTTTAGTAGCGAGGAAATACTGGCCTACCTCGGAACATTAAAAATGACGGGAACTGGCGAAACTTTGAGAAAAATAAACGTATACATTTGTTTGCTTGTAAATTGTTCAGGAATCTTTGTTCCTTGCAATAAAAGTCAGTTAAACGAAGTTCTCTTCTAAATTAAGGTGAAAGACCCTATACAGGCAAGATTGAAGAGGGTCTCTTTGTGAGATGTGGCTGAGGCGCTATTAATTAATTCTACATTCCTGGGATCTAAAAACTAAAGTGTGCTAGAAGTGATTTGTAAAGAAATATATTTAAAAAAAAATCAGCTTCACGCTGTATCCCGCACACAGCAAGGTAGACACCTAGTGTTAAGACATTCCGTTCTGAAGGGTTTGCGTGTTAAGTGGCAGAACACGACGCCGCTCTTTACCTCATTACCACAGCAAAGAAATGAAAATATAAATGTAAATAAATATTTCACTTCCTCGAGTGGGGATCGAACTGACAACCGTCGCGTTAAAGTCACACCATAGTGTGACTAAAAAAAATTGTACCACATTTTTTAAAAAAAATCCTTTGGTCTCTGTTAAATACACTCATGGACTTAATTATTTCTACTTAATTGAGTAGAAAATTAGTTATAAAATTGTGCACTACTTCATAGGTGTCGTTTTCTGTCTTGTTAGTGTATATACATATATTGTAAATATCATATTTATACTATAGAATATTTCGTATTTCAAACGAGGAAGGAAAAGGGTGAAGCCGGACAAGTGAATGGGCATCATCTTCATCATCGAAAGTTTCAACCTTAGAGTTCAAAAAGTATACTTAATAAATAAATTAAATATGATTTTTATTCCCAATAAAAAAATATTTTGATCAACATTTCCAAGATATTGAAAGTTAAATATTTTGTGTAAAAATTGTATAATTTGTTGTATAAGCTAAAAAATATTTTTTAACAAAAAGAAAAACCGACTTCTAACAACGAACTAAAAAGTGAAAAATAATTTTACAAAGATTTTATAATTTTAAAGTCGGTGCCAAATAAAACAAACAGGCTTAGTAATTAGATATTGTAGTAAAGGTGTTGTAGCATTAGCTTGGCACCGACTTCAAAATTGTAAAATCTTTGTATAATTATTTTTCACTTTTTAGTTCGTTGTTAGAAGTCGGTTTTTCTTTTTGTTAAAAATTTATTTATNTTATTTTTGTGTAAAGTAACATTCTGGTATATTGACATACATAAAAAGTGTTCGGGCGAATTGGGAATCTCCCTTTTTCGAAGTTGGTTGAAAATAAGAACATCCTCTTTTTTGAGGTTGGTTGAAAAGAAATGCAACGATCAGGAATCTCACTTCTGACATCAATTTAAAAAATTTTTGCTTGTAATACAATATAACCAATTTTTTACCAAAAAAAAAACAAACTTTCTCAATTTTCACCGGATTCCATAATCGGAACCAACCACCAAATGTTCTTTGAAGTGTATCCTTTCAAATAAAAAAGAATCATCAAAATCGGTTGGCGTGACATTGAGTTATTTGTCTATTTGTCACGCACATACCTAATGCCAATTTAAGAATTATATGATTTTCTCATAGATACCATTGTCAAACCATTCGGGAAGCTTCACCTTTCAAACAAAAAAAAATTCAAAATCGGTTCACCCAGTCAAAAGTTATGAGGTAACATAAGAAAAAAAATAATACATAAAATAAAAAAAAAATACTCCTTTTCTTACAGAAGTCGGTTATAAATTGTCAAATTAACTAATTAAGTATATTCTATACAAAATTTAAAATGGAATTATTGAGTGTATAAGTTATATATGGCTCTACAATTTCTACTCTATTCATTACATCCATTTCTCCACACCATGTACTTATTGAGTAGATACTTTGTTAAAAGACTTTTATAAAATTACATAATAGTAAATATTTTCTAGTAGGAGTGTCTTAACACTAGGTTCCCTCTGCCTACCCTGCTGTGTGCGGGATACAGCGTGAAACTGATTTAATTTTTTTTTGTAATTATATCTTTCCCGCAACAGACTTAAGTATATCAATAATTAAATTACCATTTACAGTAAGTAGCTTACTATTGGGAACACTTCGTATAATATTCATATTCAATTAGAATTAATGGGTTCATTGTAATTTTCATATGTAAAGGAACTCAACGCAATTTAATGTATTATCTTAAATAAATATTTAATTGTTATAAACTTAACCCTTGCGTTATTTTAGATTTATGAGACACAAATTATATAGTGTTTTTATCATCACCACTTTAAATAAAACCTCAGTTTTCACCTCTCTATAAAAGCCTAATACAATTACAACAAAAGATATTTTGCCATAACTGAAAATATTAAATATTTCATTTCCTCGAATGGGAATCGAACTCACAACTTGTAGCGCTTACAGTCACACGCTTGCGAACCTGCCCCAAGATTGGCCTCAAGGCATCAGTTCTGACAATGACAATGACAATGAAATTACTTGTCATCTATATAGTTCTTAATCCAATATGGCCAACACGAGAAACTAGAGGTTTTCATTTTTGCACAATCTACTTAATTGTTATGGAAACCAATGAAAGGTCAATGATGTCGAGCACTTGAAGATAACTATTGACCAGAACAACTCCTTGTCATAATGATGGATTATCACTAGGTTCCCTCTGCCTACCCAGCTATAAATGCAGGATATAGCGTGGAACTAAAAGAAAAAATATATAAATATGTGTAACCAATACCATAAATTATATTAAATGTTCCTAGATTTTCTATTCTTAATTCTTGGTAAAGCTTATTGTAAACAACGTAGGAAAAGGCTATTTTGGAGTTCTGAATGATTATTAAATAAAAAGCACTATCTACCCCATATTAATTTATTTCAATCCACATTCAAAGTCCTAAACGTACCCTGAGTCCCCACGTACTGGTGGTTGTCATCCTGCCTTAAACTTTCATCTGTTCGCGCCATATTCATTTCACGCAAGTAATCGGTGAATTCGTTGGAAGTTAGCACGTTTTTGCATTCCTCTGAAAGAAGAATGTTACAATTATGCTCAACTCTCTTTTATCAGCTTTACCCTGTATCCTGTATATAGAAGATAGGCAGAGGAAACCTAGTGTTAAGATACTCTGTTCTCCACTTTCCGCTAAATTTTAGAGGCTTTGCGTAGTTAGTGGTAGTGCATGGTAATTCGACGCCGCGAATCCCCCGAGTGTATTTGCTTGAAGACAGCCTTGCATCAGAGGTAAATCTCGAGGTTTGCGCGTCGCGCCGGTGTTAAGCGGACATGAGGCCGATTCCACCTCAAGTCTTACGGAATATGTTATTAATGTAAATTGTACTTAAATAATATTTAAAAAAATCGTCATTACTCACCATGAAGTTGAAGTAAAGATTTTTCTTTTCCACCATATTCTACTGGCAGAATATCTTTAGGAATATATTCATAAAGTGACTCAATTGTTTTGTGTACATGTACCCGACCTATGAGTTTTTCGCTCAGAACTTGTTTAAATAGAGCAACGATTGCATCTATAGCTTTGGAATCTGATAATAAATGCAATCCTTTTATCCTCATACCGTGACCTTCCTGTAATAATAGAAATTAAAAAAAACGTTTATTATTTAATAATAATATCTTTTTTAAAGTAGGGTAGGCAGAGAAAAATCAGGGTAAGAACACTTCTTGAATTCTTTTGCTGGAATTCTACACACTAATTTATCTGATAATGTGATGGAACTCTATTATTGGTGAGTTTCTTTATCGCTGAAGGTAAAGCTCTTTATGTCGGTGGTAGTGTTGACGAACAAATCTCTGTTTTATGAGACCTAAATAAGGTTTTTTTTGGTAGCTGCAATGGTTCTGATTGTAAATTCGACAATTGTGGGTTCGATTCTTACTTAAGGAATTAATAAAGTGTGACGTTTAGTTTTGATACTCCAAAAGTAATATCTCGAAAATTGTGCGATAAGTTAGAAAAAAAATGTCAACACTTATTAACAGCAATTAATCAGACATTTTTTTTTTAAAAGTATTTAGTAAAATTAACAACATCGACGAAAACTAAATTTTAATGTATTTCTTATAATAATGTTATTCTTATAAAAAGAACAGCATTTGCAATTTTATTTTAAGTTTATATTCTTGTATATTTAGCTAACTAAGACTTACTTAACACAATTAATTAACTACATTTGTACGTATCCACGTCCAATAATGTATAAAATATAATATATTTGAAATGAAGCAAGAGGCCATTGTGGCTTAGGACCACGAGAACGTGACTGTAAACGTGACGGTTGTAGGTTTATTTCCCGCTCAGGGAAATTAATTAATATTTACCAATATTTTAATTTGCTTACCAAAAGCATAACATAATAAGTCTTATAAAAAATCGTAACTTTTTTTCGTTTACGGCGTATTCTGCATATAGCAGGGTAGGTTAGGATAGTAGATATAATAGGAGACTGTAGAGATATGGACAAGATAGAAAACCTAGTACCAAAATATTCTGTTTTCTCCTTTTCTGTTTCTTTATTTAAAAACTTATTAATTCACTTTAAATTTGTAATATTTTCATCACTCACTCTTATAGTAGTAGTTGCATCTTTTAAATTGACAGGGTTGAACCATTTAAGGGTCTCCATTATGTTAGCTTCAGTATAATCAAAGACGATAGTTAATCCGTTACAGTAATCATAGGCCTGTATGTATTCAAATTGCTGGAAATAAATATATTTTATTAAAAGAATTAATAATTATTTGGACGAAGTAAATAAATATATTTTATACAACGCACTAAAAGTTCAAGATCTATGAGGCCTATATTGAGATTCTCTAACTAGGACTGCTGTTGGCTAAATCCTTCCAGATTACAGTAGGGGCTTATCAGGGATTATCTTTCTATCTTATTCTATGCTCGATAATGTATCGACACACATCGAAGGTCGATCTTACTGGTCTACGACCGAGAGCTAGCCAGCCGCCAGCAAATGCTAGCCATCACTATCTCGGGCCCACTCAGGAGCTGTACTTCACAGAAATGAAGAAGGAAGATGTGATGTGTTGCCTGAGATAGTTTGGTCACGTTACACGCTGGCCTAGAAACTATGTCAGATGCAAGTGCCTTGCTATATATCACTCCCTGGAGTCCGCCATGCCCCACGCACTGCCTCCAGAATTCAACGTAAATTTGTGAGCGGAATGTCTTAACACTAGGTTCCCTCTGTCTACTCTTATGTGTGCAGGATACAACGTGACGCTAAAAAAATATTTTTATTCATACATATTTTATTCATTATTAATAAAGTGAGCCTACATTCCCAAAACTTACCATAAAAAGGTATCGGTAGAAATCCGCAAATCCATTAATATATTTTTTACCTTTATTTTTCAAAAGAAATACTCTATAATGATCGTTTGTTATTTTTGGTAAAAATACTCCGTACCTGTAAAGAATATAAAGCGTTTTTAATACAGGCTCACACCAAGTTACTCTACACTAATAAAGTAAACAGGGCTGTGAGTTCGATTCTCACTCGACGAAACGCCTCCAAGAATGAATGATGAATTTAGATACAACATTCCCCTGAAGCGGAAACGAACCCACTATCGACGCGCTTAGAACAGACACTGCCCCACTGACGGCCCGAAAAAATATTATTAAAGTTCTTTGATTTTTTCAAAAAAAATGTTAATAGCTAACTTAAAATCTAATTTATTATTTTGAATACGATTTTCGTTCAATCTATTCTAAAAACTTTTAAAATGTGGGCTCTTTTTACCATATCATCGTAAAACGAAATATTTTGTATTATTTTTCCTGTTATTAATTTCCAGTGTTTTTGCTGTGAACTTTTACCTTTAAGACCAGAACAGAACTATCGTAAACGAAGGTTAGCATCGAAAATTATGATATTCTACGAGCGTATGAGTACCCTGTTAGATTAGTAAGAGAGCAATTTAAAATACGGTGAAGGTCATTTTTAACAAGTATAATAAAATCTGTCGGCAATGCTTTTGCCATACTAAAGGTATAAATTGATTGAAATATTATAAGTGTATAATTGTAGTAATAAGTTAATCCCCACTCGAGGAAGTGAAATATTTATTTACGTTTATATTTCCATTTCTTCGCTCTGGTATCGAGACAGGCGAGGTTCCCCCTGCCTACACTCCTGTGTGAGGGATACAGCGTGAAGCTGAATTTTTTAATATTATAAATTCGAAAGTAACTATCTGTCTGTCCTGTTCCGTCCGAGCCAATTGTAAGTATTTATGAATATAGTCTATTTTTTTCTGATATTCTTTTGTTTTCCCAGGAGTTTCAGATATGGGACTTCTGAAGGTTTACATGGTGTGCACTCGTATAGTTTTCCAAAACAATTGTCATCTAAAAATTATATAAAAAAGTCTGCGATACTAAAGATTGTGCCATATTTACTTTTTTTCCCCTGATTTTATATCGGTATTTTTCTTTTAAAATTTTTAGTTCCTTTATGTATGCAATAAATTTATCTGGTTATTGCGGGTGTATTTTCTAAAGTATTAAAAACCTTATCAAAATAAATATAACAATCAAGATTATTGACATAGGTATGACTAAGTTCTTCCGTTTTAAGTAAAGATAAATATAGGTGTATATATCCCGCATATAGCAGGGTAGACAGACGGAGCCTAGTGTTAAAACACTCCGCGTTCCACTTTCCACCGAATTCTTAAGGCTTGTTATATGGTGGAACTCATTGCCGTCTCTACACTAGAGCGGAGAAATGAAAACTATTTCATTTCCCCGAGTGAGAATCGAACCCACAGCCTATCGCGTGTACAGTCACACTTCCTCCTCCAACACGATAGAGTAATATTATAATATATTTTTTGTATTTTAATAAATTGCATGAAGCATTACGTAAGACTTATGTCTAAAACAGTTTTTGTTTATACAAAAAATATATAAAACTTATATATAACTTATGTTTGTAAAAAAAATTAAATAACATCTCCATTTTAATTTTTAAAACAATGCAAGGAAAACATTCGGAATCTTAATTCCAGATAATCGTAGAGATATGTAATAACACGACAAGGCTTTGTTAATTAATAAATTACTTTTTATTAATTATTTTTTTATTAATTAAACATTAAGAGAGTTTGAAGGTCAGTCTTGGCTGGTCATAAGCTAGTGACTATAACTGCGATGGGTAATGTATTCGATCCTCATTCGAGGAAGAGAAATATTTCATATTTTTTATTTCTTAACTACTCAACAGAGGGGAAGCTGGAAAAAAATGTTTATTTATATACCTAATGCAATGAACAGTATGAAGCTAAAATATATGGATATTATATAAGTTTAATTGTCTAATACAGAAATCTAGTAAAAGTAGAATAATAATAATTTCTTTTAACTTGATGCTTTATCCTGAATAACAATCGTCGTGGGTTCGATGCCCACTAGAGGAAATAATACCTAATTTCATTTTCTCGCTTCAGTAAAAAAGCAAAGCGTGACGTTAAGTTCCACTTCTCAGCACGCAATGCTTTGCGAATTTGCCGGAAGGGTGGAAGTGTTCCCTGCTTCTCTATAACAAGAAATTTAACCTTTTACAACTTTAAAAAATGCATAATTTATGGCTTTTGATCATCATCAGTCGGTCTGTGAATAAATTGCGTTATTTTTACATATCAATGAAATCTAATATATTCAAAACATATGCAAAATTAAATACATAAATGTACTATTGACGTCATATACAGCAAGTTCTTACCTTGGCTCGTCTTAATGGGCTTCAATTAACAAAATTATATGATTTTTTAGATAATCATAAAATTTAGAACACTACCAAAACAGAGACCCGAGGCCTTCGTGGCGCAGCGGTGCTAGGGTGTGACTGTAACGTGACGGTTTTGGGTTCGATCCCCACTCGAGGAAATGAAATATTTATTTACATTTAGATTTCCATTTCTTAGCTGTGGTGTCGAGAAAAAACAAAAGGCTGGACGAGAGAAGAGACGAAGAATTCGGTTGACGAACCTAGTGCATTCGGTTAATACACTAGGTTCCCTTTGCCTACCCTACTGTGTGCGGGACACAGCGTGAAGCTGATAAATAAGTTTGTTTTTAACTTGACAGTTATAGTTTTTTTGTATCTTATTTTTGACTTTCGTGGCAAGGATATTAGGTTATTACTATGCTTATATTAGTTGAATTCGAACTTATATGTAAATTAAAAATTTAAAAAAACCCAAGATTTGAGTCAAAGCAGCGTTATTATCGTTGTTAGCATTATTAGCGTTTACTGTAAATATATACTTTTGTTATATAAGAAAATAAATTTTACATTTATAAATATAAGTTATTATAAAAAAAACATTTATTGGCGTTATTATTATGCATATTACGTATTATATTCAAAGTTTCATACATTAAATATTTAACACACAATTTTCTTAACTAAGAATAAAAAATGTACATAATAAACAAGTTGCAGCCCAGAACTTTGCTTGCGTGAACTGTAAGAAGTTAAATCTCGATTTGTTCGATCCTCTTGGAATTTTGGAGAATCTTCCCATAGTGCTTTCCTAGTCCCTACGCAAACAGGCAAGAATATGCTTTCTATGTCGTCTTGTTTTAATTTTCAGTTGTTCTGTCGCTAAGTTAGTAGAGAAAGCACACACTGGACAGTAGGCAGAGGGAACCTAGTGTTAGGACACTCCGTTCCCTACATTTTCTATAATTCTATAGATATAAATTTATGGTATAGCACTTACAAGTCATTTAGTAGCTCAAATTGATGCACATCATGAACCCCAAAAAAATCCGGAAACACTGTTCTGAGTGTGCATATTCTATCCAATTTCTTTTTAGCCTTTTCCACGGAACCCTTGCTTATAATAATTGTCCTCTCCAAATAATCCTGAGCTAAAATACAATGATGAAATAAAATTATTTCGGATAATATTTTCATATACATGATATTAATAATAATTATTTTTTAATATATGCATTTTTATGCATGTCTTGAAGAGTATGCATAAAAACGCTTATTATTGAAAAAAAAATAAGGCAAGTCGTCCAGTGCTGCAGGAGCACAAGCGTGATACTGTAAACTCGATGGGTTGTGGGTTCAATTCCTTCTCAAGGAAATATTTAATATTTTTATTTATTTGTTCTGGTGTTGAGGTAGAACGTGGCGTTGGAATCTGCTACTTATCACGCAATACATCCAGAATGCGGGCAAAAATATGGAGCAGAATGGCTTAATACTATGCTCACTCTGCCTACTCTAATATATGCGGGATAGAGCGGGAAGCTGTAAAAAAAATACCTAAAACGTAAAAATATATTAAAACAGATGCGAGGAACGCAAGTAATATGAGAACAATAATTATCTAGCATAAGTAATTTTAATAAACATGCATTTAAAAAAAAAAAAACAATCAATTTTACATATTTAAGCAATGTATACCTTTATAATCTATGCTATTATTATTGTTTTGTTATTATATAGTTTAATTATTTAGATTTTTTATGGAATATTTAGATACAAATAAATATATAAGTATGAAAAAAATATATTAATTTAAAAAAAACAATATATTTATATTTAAATTTAATTTTTTTTCCGCCCCCACATCGCCCTTTCACCTCCACCTCGTCCCCGAGGCATGAAAATATGTCAAATTATACCCTTAAATAATAAAATAATAATGGCGGGACAAAAAATGACCCAGCGGCAGTTCTAGGTAAATCTATTTTTTTTTTCAAAAAGTATTTCTGCTATAAAATTATTTATATTTTTAATGAAAAATAAAGGCGTAAAATTGGTAATAGTCAAAAAGTTTCATCTATATACATTAACAAATAAAAAAGTTATATACAATCAAACTTGCAATTGGGACAAAAATGGGACGGCGGCGCATTAAGATAAAATTTAAATATAAATAGTTTCCCAAATTTCTCTTTACATCTCTTAATGGATGCCAATAATCCATCAATAATAACAAGCTCAAAACCTATGGCATTGTAATGCCAAAACCCTCCATCCTTCACTCTCTGCGCTAATTCCCAATATTAAAACAAATAAACAGAACACTTACGAAAGTCCCTTTTAAGAAAGTGCGGCTGTTTATAAATCCATTCTTGAAGTACTGAAATAGCTTCTTCTATCCTCCCAGGACTGTCCAAATTATATTGTTTTCTAAGATAACTTAGTGTATCCGGGTTAAATTCTAAAATACAATTTTGAGGCAGAGACTCCATTGCTGTACTGGCTGAGCGTTCACCAATGACTCAGTCGCTTAGCCTACTAAAATGCCTTTTATGTATTTGGTAAAGTTAGTATTGCATTTAAAGCGAAACGTAAGCTATGAAATGTCGCAAATCAAATTACGAACGTCCATATTTTTTTTTATTGACTTCTACTTTAATAATTAAAAAAAATAAATGAGCTACACGTTGTATCCCGCACACAGCAGGGTAGGCAGAGAGAACCTAATGTTGTGTGCCGAATTCTGGAGGCATTGTGTTGACTGGCGGAACTGAACACCGCGTACTTTACTTTAACATTACATTAGTACATTTTATTTGATATTAATTAAATACCTCGATAAGGTATGAGCTCTTTAAAAAAAATTCTTGAGAGTGACATTAAAGTAAAACTATAGTGAGAGCCAAAACAAGTATATATATGAGTGTACTTTATTACTTTATAGAAATATTGGGGCCGGACGTGGCGTAAAGATATAAGAGAAAAATTAATATTTAATATTTTTATTTCTTTTATCTGGTGTCGAGGCAAAGCGCGGCGATCAGTTCCGGCACTCAACACGCAATGTCTCGAAAATTCAGCAAAAGAAAGAGAAAGTGGGAAACGGAAATGTCACAACGGGAACGGAATGTCTTAACAAAAGTTTTTCAGGTTCCCATTGTCTATCCCGTTGCGAAAACAGAAATCACAATCTGAAAGTAATGTTACAAATTTTATATAGTTAGCTTAAAAAGTAAAACGATTATAAATAAAAATGTACCGTATAGTTTTATATTTCTCGTTTTATATAAAAATAAAAATGTTTACTACTTTTTTACATTGGTCATACAATATATATATATATATTTTTGAAAATATTAAAAAATACTTATAAAAACTATATATTGTAACCCCAAGGTAACTTTTTACACCAATCGATAGCTGCTGTCTAAAAATAAATATCACTACTATATTTTTAAAATTGTATAGAGCTTATTCAGACACCTCTCCACTCCAAGGACCATAATATATAAACAGAAAAGCTTTAAAAAATTGTACCCCTACTCCTTAAATTGATTCAATAATGCAAGCTAAGTTTCTAACTTTTGAATTTACTATTCAAATATTTTTACAAATAAAATGTAACGCAGTAATGACGGTAGCGTTATAAAATTAAAAAATCAAATCAAATTAAATCAGCTTCACGCTGCATCCCGCACACGGTAAGGTAAGCAGAGAGAGCCTAGTGTTAAGACACTCCGTTCCCCACTTTCCGCCGAATTCTGGAAGCATTGCGTGTTGAGTGGCAGAACTGATCGCCGCGCTTTGCCTCGGTGGCAGGAAATGAAAATATGAAATATTTAATTTGCCCTAATGGGAATCGAACTCAGAACCGTCATTTTCAGTCGACTTTGAAAAAGGTTCTTTCAAATCGTGATGACGTAATGCATATTATAGTATAAACTAGCGACCCCCTCGCGGCTTCGCCCGCTTTAACTACTAAATTAATTATATAATATATGTTTGCAAAGCACTTAAGATAATGTAAAAATTAATTAAACCCTAATGCCACTCGCAGTTTGGTAGTTCCAATAAGGATTTCCCAATTGTTTTAAAATGAACACAAATAAAAAACACAAACAACAGAAAACTTAAACGAAAGAAATTATAAACAACAGACTACCTACTATTCTCTTACCCAAAAATACTTTAACGAAAGATGTAACCAACTATGTCGCGTGGAAATACATTATAATTATTAGATAACTCCAAAGTACGTGCAATCACTTCTAAATGTACTTTGCCAGTAGTAGCTCCGAACGACATCAGGGCCTTGGTTCTCTGACGGTTAATGCTGTTAGCCCTATTGGCTTTTACAGCGACACCGCTTGGGTAGGGAAGAGGGTACTCTGTCCCTGATGAAAAGCAAGCACTATGTGGCTGCCTGTGAGGAAAATTAAATAGAATGCATCGGCCGGAAATCGAACCTGGGCCGGCCGTGTGGCGGCCGAGCATTTTACCACTGAACCACCGATGCGTGTAAGGTAGGCGGGCGCGGCGGACGCAAAACGTCGCGGGGCGCGGAGGGACGCATGGCGAGTGGCGAGCCGTTTCGCAGCAAGGATTTTTTGATATTGTAACAACTTCTAAAGTACTTATTAAAATGAAAAACAGTAAAAGACAGTTTTGATCTACATTAAATGGCCAACGTAACTAATATACTTATTTATATGCTGAGAGTAAGGGATAAGTGAAACTTGACTCGATACAGCTGATGTGTCAACGGCGTGATGTGTCAACAATTAAATGCGTTTTTCTCTAAAACTATTCGCAATTTCGAAATAGTGTAAAAAGCAAATTTTATCTTCGTTTAACGTAGAAAATTAATAAAGTATTTTAAAGGATAAGGATTAATACCATTATGGAAAAATATCCCTCACAATAAAAAATATATTGAAATTACTATTTTAAGACAGAAATATGATCACTACACGTTATCCTTAAAAGATACGAATATGCTGTCGCGGACTTTTTTGTAGATCTTATTAAGAGGAACAATACTCCAGTACATTAGTTTCATGTATTACATATATTTTTGGTACTTTTACCCACCGTGTTTCGTCTTTACATGAAAAATTTAAATGAAAATTATTATTTCATGTGAAATATTTTATGCAATTTATGTAAATTGCGTGGAGTTGAGCTTTGCAACCCAACACGCAAAGCCCAAAAATACGGCGGAAAGTGGAGAACAAATTAGTACTTGCCAAATTGAATAGCCAATTGTTTTAAAACGTTTTTTTTCCTATTACCACGGTTTTTATAATACTTAATCTGCTTGTGAATTTATATTTCTGCCAGTGTTTAATAGCTGTTGCACTTTCTATACTTTGCTCCTTAAAAAATAATGTACGCATACGTATATGATATATTTATTTACATTTACATTTTTATTTCTTCGCTCTGGTGTCGAGTTCCACCACTCGGCACTAAATGTCTCTAGAATTGGGCAGAAAGTGGAGAACCGTGTGTCTTAACATTAGGTTGCCAATGCGTTCCCTGTGAAACCCTGTAACGGATTTCTACTACTATTACTAAAATCTCCTCGACTGGCCTCGAATCAGCTGTGGGACATGGGCACTAAAATCTTGCATGAATTCCGGTGGCAGGACGTGGACCGTGGTCCCAGTGGCCCTGATTGCCAACACTATCTGCGCCTGGGAAGTGAATTATATACGCAATGGTTGCGGAACCACCCATTAAAAGAATTGTCTTTATTTTTTTTTATATTTAACAGGATTAATTAAAAAAAAAGTTATGACAAGTTAATTTATTTCAATCCACATTCAAAGTTCTAAACGTTCCCTGTGTTCCCATGTACTCGTGGTTGCCATCACCCTGTCTCAGACTTTCATCGGTACGAGCTTTGTTCATTTCACGTAAGTAATTGCTGAATTCGTTGGTTGTTAAGGTGTTTTTGCATTCCTCTGAAAGAAAAAAAAATATACTTTATTCTTTTTTACCAGTATATTTACGATGTTCATAAAAAATATCTTAAATATGCATGTATGCATTTGATTATTATTATTGCTGTGATCGTTGTAAATTCGATTTTTATTATGACAAGATTGTCGCCGTAGATACGGCGTTCAGTTACGCTATCAACACGCGAGAGTCACCTACAATAAATATTAATATAAAAATTAAAAAATATTACTGACCATGAAGTTCAAGTAAGGATTTCTCTTTTCCCCCATATTCTACTGGCAAAATATCCTTAGGTATATAGTCATATACAGAATCAATGCTTTTGTGAACTTGTATTCGACCGATAAGTTTTTGACTCAACACTTGTTTAATAAGAACTACGATAGCCTCTATAGCCTTGGAACCTGATAATAAATGCAATCCTTTTATCCTCATACCATAACCTTCCTGTAATAAAAGGAAGTATTTTTTAATTTACAATACTAACGTCGAATGGAAGGCAGAGGGAGCCTGGCAACCTAGCGTTAAGACACTTCGTTCTCCATTAAGATTCTTTTGTTCCACTTTCCACCGAATTTGCCTTATCCGCCATCTTCGCTTGCATAGCTAATAGTTATATCTTTTGTTCTTTCTTGCTTTCTTTCAGCTTCACGCTGTATGCCGCACAGAGCAGGGTAGGCAGAAGGAACCCAAATTCTGGAGAGTGGCAGAACTCGACAACTCGACAACAGAACGAAAATTTGAAAAATACAAAAACGTTAATAAATATTTTACTGCGCGTGACTACGGCTTCAATATAAATAATATTCTTTATATAAATAGGCCTTTATATATATAATAACATCAAAACTAACCATTATCGTAGTAGCTGCAGCTTTCATATCAACAGGGTTTAAGTATTTAACGATCTCCATTATGTTTGCTTCACTATAGTCAACGAGAAGAGTCAACCCGTTGCAATAATCATAAGCCTGTATGTATTCAAATTGCTGGAAAAAACAATTACCAACTATGAACCTAATGCAAGCCGGATGAATTCGATTTGGGAACCAACGGAAGTCACGTCTACATATTTAAAAGTAACCCCGTGAAAATTTGTACCCTATAAGCATTAAAAGCAGCAGCATCAGCATAAAAAGCGTCTCTGTATGTATAGTACATTTTAATTCTTTTTTTTAGACTATTCTTTTCAGATTTACATATTTATTGAAAGTTATTAAATTAAATATGAAAAGTAGTCAGTCAATATATATTTTAGTATCTCAGTTTACTTTGCTTAATCCATCTTGCACATTATATTACCCTTTTACATTTTATTTAACTCACCATAAAAAGGTATCTGTAGAAATCAACAAATCCATTTGGATATTTTTTACCTCCATTTTTCATAACAAACACTCTGTAATGATCGTTTGTTATTTTTGGTAAAAATACCCCATACCTGTAAAAGAATGTATGTATGTATGTATTTAAAAATAATTTTATTAATATAGTAATTATAAATTAATATCTTTTTATTTCAGATTAATTGACCCAAAAACTATATTATGGGACTAGGCGCGGCGTAGAGTTCCGCCACTCAACACGTAATGCCGCCAGAATTTGGCGGAAAATGGGAAGCGGAGTGTCTTTACACTAGGATAAGGTACCCTCTGCCTACCAGGGTAAGCACAGCAGGCTGTGTGCGGGATACAGCGTGAAGCTGATTTATTTATTTTAAAAGCTTTTATTTAACTTATTAAAAGGGCAGGGTCAGGGTCTGTAGAATGACGTTATCTTATATATAAACCTTCATATAGTAGTCTATACCGGTCTTGTAGGTTAGAGGAAAAATGCATAATATAATTTGTCGCTTTTGCGGTCAACCCACATGTTGCAAATTACTAGACAGAGTGACCAATAAAGGGAAACTAAAAAAAAGCATAAATTATCCAATATTATTAAATATTTAATTTCCNTAATTATAAATTAATATCTTTTAATTTCATATTAATTGACCAAAAAATACTATATTATGGGACAAGGCGCGGCGTAGAGTTCCGCCACTCAACAGCGTGAAGCTGATTTATTTATTTTAAAAGCTTTTATTTAACTTATTAAAAGGGCAGGGTCAGGGTCTGTAGAATGACGTTATCTTATATATAAACCTTCATATAGTAGTCTATACCGGTCTTGTAGGTTAGAGGAAAAATGCATAATATAATTTGTCGCTTTTGCGGTCAACCCACATGTTGCAAATTACTAGACAGAGTGACCAATAAAGGGAAACTAAAAAAAAGCATAAATTATCCAATATTATTAAATATTTAATTTCCTCGAGTGGGAATCGAACCCACAGGCCTGTCGCGTTTACCACGAAAGGCCTCAAATATTGTTTTATTTTATAAAGAAATTAGTTTCAACCAGAGCAGGTATTATAACGACATCGCTGCGTTGAGTAATTGTATTATAATTTTTAAAGTTATTAATATTAAATTACGGTCATTATAAATCGATCTGGGGCAGTGACATTCTGTGGTAATTCTGATACGTATTTCGTCTAATTATAAGAGTTAAGTAATATATAGGCCTGTATTTGTAAACTGCTTTCAGGTCTACAATCGATTTTGAGATACAATTTTCTTAACAACATATGGTTTTAGAGAAAACTGTATGTCAATATAGATCTTCTCTAGACTTGAGAGCGGTTTATAAATATGAAAACCTTAGACCGACTGAATAAGCCATAAGAATTGGTTTGATTTTGGTGAAACTCGACCCCAATTTATGTCTACCAGAGCGGAGAACATCTACCTACAATCATCACATTTATGCGGCTTAGGTATAAACACCAGCTCATTTCAAAGCTTACTTTTAAAAGGATTGGAAATTAAATACGAATCAAAAAACTTTTACGTTCCTTCTTCAAAAAACTTAAAAATAAAAGGTTAAAAGGGGTGGGGTAAATGGGGGTAAAAAGTTGAAAAATTTATGAGTTTTATGTTGTTCGTGGATTAACTTACATGAAATCAAATCAAATGAATCTTTAGCTTTCTAGGAATATGATCATTCAATCAGTGAGAGTAAGTGACGAAATTGGGCGTTTTTAGATAGCAAGAAAATTTTAAGTGTAAAAATTATGCAAATCAAACTTAATATATATAATCAATATACTGTTGATATCATATCCACAAAATTTTATTTATAGTCATATTCCCTCCCAGGTCCCAGGTCCCAAGTTCTTAGGGTTCAAAAAACGATGAATCCTTTCAAGAAAAGGGAAGTAGCCCCCTTGGATTCCGCTTAGCTTGTCTTGGTGATATACTTACAAAACCAAGAGAAATAAAGGAGGCACTACTTATCTTTCTCCGAAAGGATTAATTTCTTCTGATCTTTAGAAAATATGTATTTTTTTATTATAGAAATAAATATATATATACCTACATGTATTTTTATTGTTGCAATAATTTTTTTATTATTGTTTCATCCATTATAAAACTACATATTTACGACTTTTTTGTTAACAATTTTTTATATATTTTTTGTTTGGTATATTATAACTGTTTTGACTTTTAAATAAGCGGGAAAATAATTATAATTCATTGTTTTTAGTGGTCCAAACGTAAATAAATAATAGACCCAATTAAATTATCGTATTAACATTTACTTTTGTATATAATTAGAAATATAATATAAAATATACGAAATAATATTATATGAATTACATAAATAAAAATTAAATCAGCTTCACGCTGTATTCCGCACACATCAGGGTAGGCAGAGAGAACCTAGTGTTAAGACACTCCGTTCCCCACTTTCTGCCAAATTCTGGGGGCATGGCGCGTTGAGTGGCAGAACTCAAATTAGTAAATAAGAATATAATATATACACTTACAAGTCATTTAGTAGCTCGAATTTGTGTACATTGTGAACACCAAAGAAGTCTGGACAAACTGTTCTAAGTGTGCATATTCTGTCCAACTTTTTCTTCGCCTTTTCTACTGAACCCTTGCTTATAATAATTGTCCTTTCCAAGTAGTCCTTAGCTAAAAAAACATTTTAATTATTATATATATAGGTAATTAGTGCGTTTTGGCGCAGGCGCCCTAGCGTGCGAATTTAAAGGTTCCTCTCGGGGAAATTAAATAGTTTCTTATCGCTAGGTTACCAGGTATAGGGTTCCAATCCAAATGTCTAGATTTCCAATATTGTTCAAAAATCCATTTCTTTTAAAAATCTAACAAATTTCCCAATATGTGCTGAACCACTCAAAATCATTAAATGTTAATGGGGTGAAATGGATCACTAGGGTCCTCTAATCATAGATTACCAATACGTCGATCAAGTTACATCCTGTATATGTATATAAAATAAATAAATCAGCTTCACGCTGTATCCCGCACATAGTAGGGTAGGCAGAGGGAACCTAATGTTAAGACACTCCGTTCCCCACTTTCTGCCGAATTCTGGAGGCATTGCGTGTTGAGTGGCAAAACTCAACGCTGCGCTTTGCCTCGACACCAGAGCGAAGAAATGGAAATATAAACATAAATAAATATTTCACTTCCTCGAGTGGGGATCGAACCCACGACCGTCGCGTTACAGTCACAGCCTTGTCCCGCTGCGCCAGGACGGCCTTATGTAAGGTATATACACACATATAGTTAAAAAAATTTATTATCCTCACTGAATACGAGTATATATATACATATACATACATTGTAGGTACATGTTTTAGAAACGTGCATAAAATATTAATTACCTAAAACAAAGTAATAAAACTTAAGAAAATAGTATAATATATGTCGACCACGCAATTATTATGTTGTTTAAATAATATTCAAAAACGTGCATACTATGAAAAAAAATCGCAATTAATTTTAAATATTTCAGCAATGTCATCTATAATGAATGGGTTTATTTTTGTATTATATATGCTCTTATAATTTACGTAAACATTTTGTATATTTTTTTATAATCTATATATATATATATATATATATATATATAAAAGGACTTGTCCTCACTGACTGAGGTAAGACGCACGCACAGCCGTAACCGCTGTGCGTAGAAACGTGAAATTTGGACAGATGTTTACTTTCGTAATCTGGACATCCACTAAGAAGAGATTTTGAATAACTTTAACCCTAAAGGGGTAAATTAGGGGTTGAAAGTTTGTATGGAAAAAAATTAAATCAACATCGATTTTTATAAAATTAGAAATTCAGACTCTTAAAAATATTTAATTGAACACGTATTTCATGGTTTTTTAGAATTTACCCCCTAAGGGTGCCAATAAGGGGTTGAAAGTTAGTATGGAAAAACCTTTCAATCGCCACCGATTGTTATGAAATTTGAAACTTAGACTCTTGAAAATATATCATTGAACACATGTTTCGTGGTTGACTTTAATTCATTCCCTAGGAGTGTAAATATGGGCTTGAAAGTATATATAGAAAAATCTTTAAAATACATTCCCTAGGGGTGTATAGGATAAATAGGGGGTTGAAAGTATATACGGAAAAATCTTTAAATCGCCACTGATTTTTATAAAAACTGAAATTGAGACTCTTAAAGATATTTCATTGAACACGTGTTTCATGGTTTATTAGAATTCACCCCTAAGCAATAAGCAGGCGAAGCTGCGCGCGTCCGCTAGTATAACAATAAGCTTAAGCGGGTGAAGCCGCGAGTGTGTAACTACTATTACCTCATATGTAAATGTAAAAAAATGACCTAAACTGATTAAGCAATAAATTGTTTAAATAAATATTGCAGGTGTTATTTATGTATTAGCAAATGAACGTTATTTTTCTAAAATATAATAGGGTGTTATTCCCAATTTCAGTTTCAGGATATCGATTATGCATTAAGAAGAAAAAAAATTAGGGTGGGCAGAGAAAATTTAGTGCCAAATCACTCCAATCTTAACTCAGCGCCTGCACTTCTAGGCATTTATAAATAGTATAAAAAGAAAATAAACACTCACGAAAATCTTTTCTAAGAAAGTGAGGCTGTTTGCTTATCCACTCCTGTAGAACAGAAATTGCTTCTTCAATCCTACCAGGCTTGTCTAAATCGTATTGTTTTCTAAGAAAAGTCAATGTATCAGGATTAAATTCTAAAATGCAGTTCTTAGGTAGCGACTCCATTACTGCTTTGGTTGAAGGTGCGTAGATAACTGAGTTCATCACTTTTAACTTATTTAAATATATTTTAAGTAATAAGGCTAGTGTTGCACATGAAGCGTAACGTAAGCGTTAATATTCTATTCTAATAAACGTTGTATACGAACAATCTTAAGGTTATCTTTGTGAATAACTTATGAAGGTTGGACAAAAACATTTTTTTGTTAGTATTATTAGTTAGCTCGTGGGTAATTGTTAAGCTTGTTTAATGTAATTTCTATAGATAAGCAAACAATAGCCGTTTTTCAAATGGCAAATAGTTACTGTGGCCAGTCGTGGCGTTGGGTCATAAGTGCGTTACTGTAAACGCGACTGTTTGTGGGTTCGACCACCAGTCAAGGAAATTAAATATTTATTTAATTTATATTTTATATTTAATGTATATTTTCATTACTTAATAATGCAAATAATAAGTAAAACATTTAACAAAAAAATACACTACATAAAAAAATAAATAACGGAATCTTAAACTATCACTTAAAACATTTAATGTGTCACATACCTTAGTTACATTAGTTTGTACATTTGCTATAATTTTTACTAATTAATGTAAATCTTATGAGAAACTAAATGTCTCTAACCGTAAAAAGAACCTAGTGCTCACACTCTCCACCTTTGTCTCAGTGGCGGAAGTCAACGCCACGTTTATCATTGCCAGAACGGGATAATAAAAACAATTAAAATATAATCATTCTCCTTAGGAAACCCACAATTATCGTGTTAGATTAGTTAGTAGACTCCTTAAAATTTCAAAGTTATTATTATTGGATAATTATTATACAACTATTAGTTAAGTAAGTTTTTACACTAAACCTTTATATCTTACAAAATGTAGTACTATGTAAGTTCATATTACGGTTTTTCAATATGCTTTTAAGTAACTTAGAATCAATATAGTACCATTTTAATTCATATGTGAGGATATTACTCAAAACGCAATCCCTCCAAAATTCGGGGAAAAATGGGTAACGGAGTGTCTTAACACCGTGAGCGGGATATAGAGTGAAGCTGATTTTTTTATTAAGCTACATATAACAATTACTTCTATGACAAAAATCATTTAAATGATCGATCATTTTACTCAAGCGCGCCTACTCGAGCAACTTATACGGACACACTTTCTCACAGATTAAAAAACTTCAGTTAATAAAATTCTTATTGTAAAGTAATTCTGCATTTATAACCCTAATAAATAAAATACAAAGGCAAAGTTTTAAAATAAAACCAAACATTATTAGTACTCTGAATTCCATAAATTTTATTGTCTTTTTATTATTTAAGTCCGTTGTTTGGCCATAATACTTAACTTTATGTTCCCTTAAAAACCACTTTTTAATTAATCCACAGTAAGTTTTCTAAATGAACCGGGCATCCCTAAATACTCTTCGTTAAACTTGATTTGACTCCGTTTAGATTCATCTGCTACGAGCTTATTGCAGTCATCTATAATTCTTGTACTCTCTTTCGACTTAAGGCAATCCTTCCACTGGTCTTGAAAGGCAAAAAATAATAATAAATAAACCTTTTTGATTTGTTATTATTCATACATAGAGATATACATACATACATGGAGACAATTATTAGATAATTATTATAATTATCATGTAATCTTAAAATTTTATACAAAAACAAACAATACGAGGCACCGAATGTAAACTAACTAAAATAACAAAAATACTGTATCAGCTTGGAGATCTCATTTTTTTTCCTTCCTTGGTACGTGTAAATCCTCAAATAAGTTTTATTTTTGTAGAATATATTTTTTTATAGTTCTCCATCATGATTATAAAGAAACGATGACGGCGATGACGCCGTCGACGCGCTGGGTGCGAGGGTTGTGAGTATGATTCCCTGAATGGAGAATTAAATATTTAATATTTTCGGTCCCTCGCTCTGGTAACGAGGCCAAGTCTGGTCTTGAGTTCCGCCACTCAACACGCGTACCTTAAAAATATAGAGGAAAGTGGGGGAAGAGACTTAGTGGGGAATTGAGTGTCTTTACACTAGATTCCCAGGCTACCTTTACCAACCCTGCTGTACGAGATCTGCGGGATAAAGCGTTAAGTTAAAAAAAATATAAAGAAATTCTTTTGGGTGATGTCTAAATTTAAAATGTTATGCTGCCAATATGGTAAAACGTGGCGTTGTGTTCCGTCGCTTAACTCGCAGTAGTAAAATAACATACATAAAGTTACTTACTTGCTAATTTTTCACAACTTGGCGCATCCCCACCATAGTCCTTAGGGAGACATTCTTTAGGTATCTCCTTATATAAATCTTCCAAGGAGTTGTGTACATGGAGTCTACTTGCTACTTTTTCTCTAAGACCTTGCTTAATTAAAAATACAAATTTATCTACGAACGATGGTGCGTTAACTATATGTATGCCTTTTATTTTAGTACCAAAGCCTTCCTGAAAAATATATATAAATATACATTTTTATTTTTCTATATACCCGTATTACTGGCATAATAAAAACGCCTAGATTTTTTAGCGTTACGCCGAAGCCCGTACATACCAGGGTAAGGAGAGGGAACCCGGGAACCTAGTGTAAAGACACTTCTGTTCCCCATTTTCCGTCAAATCAAGGTTCCAACGTCGAGCTTGGCTTCGTTACAAATTAAAAATATTAAATATTTCATTATATTGAGTGGGAATTATAACCGTCACGTTTACAATGGCACGCTTTTGCCCCTTCGCCTCGACGGCCTTGTCGTTGTTATCGTTTCTTTATAATCATTATTTTAAAGGTCTTTAAGCGCTAGGTTTCCAGGTACCCTCTGCAAGATACAGCGTGAAATTAAAAAAAAACTTTTAACTCAATTTTCCCGAAATTTGAATTCTGTGATATACATACTCATTGAGTACAGACAGACAACGCACTAACTATAATATTTGTGGAAATTATTTTCTTCTTCTTGCAGTACTTAGTTTATTAGTGAAAATCACAAAAGGATTCATAGCGTAGTATCTATTAAAAATTTAGAACTATGTAATTTCTCTATAAAACTTACTGTGCACAATATTTCTCCCTTTTTTAATACAACGGGATTGAGCTTGGTAAGGAGATTTATGTTTACATTTTTAAGATCTATTAAAAATCGGTCTGAGCACGTATAATCATGGAACAATCTATATTCTCCAATCTAAAAAAAAATAGAAAAGATTAAGTTAAATAAATAATATAAATTAAAATCACATTTTTCCTTAATATTATATTTACGAGTATTTGGTGGTGACGCCAAAATGGACTGGTAGAATAAAATATATTTTAAAATAATCTTTCCCTTAAATGAAAATCGAATCCACTACCGCTTAGCTCCTTTTCCACTGTGCCAGAATAGTATCGGGAAAAGATAATTAAAATATAAGCTTTACGCTTAACAGGATAAGCAAGACACTATTGTCTACTTTTATCCCGAATTTAGATTGCGTTTTAAGTGTCAGAACTCTACGCCATGCTTAGTGTTTCCTGAGCAAAGAAAACTTAGCAGGAATCGAATTTCCTAATTTCGTGATTACATACAAAATACCGCATTACATTGAACATGTATGTACTTACCAAAAAGCAGTATCTCATATAAGATAGTATACTGAAATTATCTAACTTTCCAGGTACTATTTGTGTGACGTAGACCCTGGAACAATCCTCGGGACATAATTTTGGTAAAGGTACGAATATTCTGTAAAATTAATCATTTAGAATTAAATACTAAACTAGAAGGGCTAGGTAGGTCTTATAGTGATTGTTGTTATAAATTTATATATTTCTCTCTCCTGTATGCCTGCTCATTTCAGTTCATTATTTCAACCCAGTATCATAGAAGTTGATGAATTTCCCGGACTGAGACTAGAACCTACTACCATCGCGTTCATAGTCAAAAATTGAGTTGATTACAAATGTTATTACGTATAATTTTATATTTACTCAACACAATTATTGCTTTATAAATTTTAAAGGCGCTTATAACATAATATATTTGAATAATTGGGTCAGCTTAAAAAGCTTGTAATTGGGAAAAGCACCACAAAAGAAAGTAAGACATATTTGTCTTTTTTCCTATCTATATAATCTTATAGAATGGTCCTCCTGCATTGAGTTCAGCTTTATTGTGGGATTGTCAGGGTATTTAACAGACCATACAAGTACTTAATTGGTAACGGCTCTCAACGTCGCGTTACACCAGACCATGGAGAAGTAAAAAAATCTATGTACATACTCGAGTAGTATCGAACTCTAATATTTTTAACGCCACGACCAGTCGATTCGAAACTTTTAAGCAGTAACCCCTAAAACTCTCACTTGACCCCTACAGTATTTGACCCCTAACTGTATTTATTGAGAAAGGAGAACATGTCAAAAGAGATTTAAATGAAGTATAATACCGTTTATCGTCTAGTGCGCTAGTGAATGGGGCGAAAATACTAAAATTTTAGACCTAAAGTAGTTATCACGGGGAAGTTACGAGTGTCTCCATACGCCAAACGCTTTGAGGAGATAATAGTAATGCATTTCGAGCACAATTTGGCACATCCAACAGTTTAATGTAAGAAATAAAAGCTTAAACTGCTGTTATATTAATGTAAGAATAAATGGTTGGTCGAGATATCGTTTTAGAGTTACAGATAATATTTAGAAATTAAGACTTATATTATTTATTATTATTATTTATATTAGCAGCAAATGCCAGATTTACTCACATAATAAGTAATATATTTTTTTTGTTGTAATTTTGCTATATTATATTCGTAGGCGCTTACACTTATTAGGGCAAAGTGAGTAAATTTTACTGAAAAATAGCTATCCCTTGCGGCGGTTGGTTGACAATAATAAAAACTGCATTTAAATCGGTTTAGTAGAGCGACAAACAGACGAAAAAATTAAATCTTATACAAAAAATCTAATTTCGTTTTCTAATTTTCTTTCCACAAACCATTCGTAAATCATAAATATCTATCATCACAGAGGACACGGGACTTAATCGATAAACTTATATATGTCACCGTAAGATTATAAAAACCGTCATATTACAAAATTACAAGTGCGTTAAACTGTATAATAATTTCCCCAGGCCTACACAGATCAATATTTCTATATATTATATATAATTATGTTCATCATAAAATAAACTTACACACTATCCGTAAAATTTTCAAATTCTTCAAAACTTTTATTTAGGCTTATTTCAGGAAGCATTCCTCTCATTGTGAGGATTTTGTCGATTTTAATTTTTGTCGCTTCAACGGAACCCCTGCTTAAAAGGAAGAAGCTTTCTAATATTCTGCGACCTGAAATATACATATTTTTTTCAATTATAATTAAATTTATATTGAGGCCACTCGTGGCGCAGGGGATTAACTGGTTGTGGGCTCGATCCCCACTCGAAGAAATTATATATTTGCTTAAATTTATATTTCCATTTCTCCGCTCTGGTGTTGAGGCGGAGGGCGGCGTTGAGTTCCGCCACTCAACACGCAAGGCCTGCAGAATTCGGCGGAAATTGAGGAACGGAGTGTCTTAACACTAGGTTCCCTACCTGCTGTGGGCGGGATACAGGGTGCCTTTGTGCCACTGATAGACTCAATCTCAAAAACTACGAAATGAAATGATTAGCTTCATTTTACTAAAAAAATACTAGATTTGTACCGCACTATTAATAACCATAAGTACGGTCGATGTGGATTTGATTTCTACTGAAAGGAAAGAATATTTTCTTGCTATTGCAAAACGAAATGCGGTGTTTAGATCCGCCAATGAACTGTTATTAATTGAATTAAATACTTACTCAAATACGGTAAAGCTGATATGAGATGCTCCTGTTTTTTGCACCAATCTTCTATTGAGTCCAAGCTTTCACGTACTCTCTGTGTATCGCCCATATTGTAAAGTTGTCGGATGTTCTCCATTTGTTCTCGCGTCACTTGGAGAAGATCGTGATGAGCTATGGTTTCCATTTTGATAGATCTGTAGTAATGAAAACATATAATAAGTGTACAATTATTAAAACTACTTACGACTGCTGGAAAATATACAGTTTGTGGAATGCTTAAGCGATTTCTTTTTACTTTTGGTCAGAGTAGGCATTTAATCTGCGTCCTATTCTTCTATTCTTTCACGCTATATCCCGCACAGAGCAGAGGGAAGATTTTAACACACTCAGTTCCCCGCTTTCCGCCCAATCCTGGAAGCACTGCGTGTTGGGTGGCGGAACTCAACGCCGCGCTTTCGCCTCGATAGCAAAACAAAGAAACGGAAATATAAATTTAAGTAAATACGCTGCGCCCGACGACCTCAATAATAAACATTTATACAGCAAATAGTTTTTGTTCTGTGCATAATTAGTGCAATTACGTTCTTACCTCTGACACTCAGTTATTTAAAGTAATTATAATAAAGACAGCGAAGGAACTACAAATGAATTTGTAGAAATCTTTGTACAGATCTTTTAACCTATTCATAATATTATAATAAATAAATAATTAATACCAGAAATTACACGTTCCAACAATTTAGAGTTTTGTTAAAATTAATAAAACCATTAATTAATATAACATTTCCTTAGTTGAAGCGTGTAAAGTAGTGTAAAAGTAGTATTAAGACAATCAGTTCCCATTTTTCCACCGAATGCTAGAGGCACTGTGTGTTGAGTGGCGGAAATCAGGAAAGGAAGAGGAAATGAAAATATTATATTAAATATTTCTCAGAATTGAACCTATAGTCATCACGTTTACAGTTACATTCTTATGCCTTGGCGCCGACACAGCGTTGGCTTTTTTTTTCAGAATTAAATAAAGTCCAAGTAAAAAAAACCTGTTTTCAAATAATACAATTAAAGCAATCGAAAAAAAACAGTTTTATATTGAAATATTATTTTCTAAAATGTTCATTCCAAAAGAAATAGCCACTCTAGAACACTAGTAACGTATTAAATTAGTTAATTGCTACAAAAACAATTATAAACACTATATTTAACACAAGTGTATAAACGTGACGCTAAATGACGTCAGAGTTTAATTAATTAATTAATTTTATTTTGAATAATAATTATTTTTAAGTTAGATATTTAAAAGTTTTTATATTGTTCACTTTGTTTTATTTTATATATTTTTGGCTTCTGTTGCACCATGTATTAGTATCTGAGATTGAGATTATATTTTTGGATTCGATCCACATTCAAAGGAATTATTATATTTAAATTAGTTTCATGTTCATAGACAAGAAATAAACGCGGCGTTGAGTTGCGCTAGACACAATAAGTCGAAAATTAATCAAAAGATAAAATGGGAAAGAAATATTTCAACATTATGTTCCCATCTTAACGCTAACTATGAGAGTAAAAATTTAAATATATATTTTTTTTCTTTATCTTGTTTATTATATATACATTTTTAACATTTTTAAATTGTTCCACACTTAGGAAAGAAAATGTTTAGATTTTTTTATACATTTTCTAAAAAAGAAAGATTAAGTTATTTCATTTGAACTTTCATAGCACCACGACCCAAATATGAATACAAGTAGAAAAAAATACCTTCCCTTAGCGGGATTCAAATTCATAACCATATAAGGAAGTATGTAAAGAAATATTTGCAAGATACATTCACACCCATACAACAAAAAACAAACACAAAAATTTACTTTAAATATGTAAACTATTTAATTTTCATATTTCCATCATTGTCGTAGTATATAAAAAGATACCAAAGATATAAAAGATCCATACATTAGCAATATTTTTGTATGCATTTTTTATTTTGACATAACGTTTTTATGCACCGATTGAAATAAATACTAAATATTAAGAAAAGTTTACAGCTGCTATTTCTGAGATTAGCGCGAACTGAAAGATGAACAGGCAACATTTTTAGAAATAATTAAATAATAGATTTTCTCATATATCTCCCATGTACAGACAGCGAAGAATTTTATTACATTAAAGTTTAAAAAAAAATCATATAAAAAATATGTGTAAGTAATTAAAATTTCCTTCAAAATTGGTACCATTAAAATTTTAAAATTAATATAATATAAGATATTATTTAAAATAATTACAATGACATTGAATTACAATTCTAAGATATTTCCTTTATACAGACACAAAGAGATCCTTTTATTACTGGTACTGATATATTTACATAAACCTACGTATTTATAATTTTTTCCTTATTGAGTAATTTCTTGGCATTGAGTAATTTCTTGGCGTTTTAATTACTGATGTTATAGACACATTATGCCCCAAATGTGCCTTAGTTTGTAATTTTATAATACAAATAAACAAAGGAGATTAGCCCACAGTGGGGTGTGGAGAGGGAACCTAGTCTTAAGACTCTCCGTTCTCCATTTCAGTCTAAATTTTGATATGCGTTGATTGGCAAAGCCACACTCATAGAGCGACAGGCTGTGAAGGTTCGAATCCCACACGAGCAAAAGTTCAGCGTTCAGTTCCACCATTTATCACACAGTGCCCCATAATTCAGCGGAAAGTGGGGCGTGGAGAGCTCTGACACTAGGGCCCCTATGCCTATAGCGTGAAGCTAAAAAAATGTACATAATGTAAATGTAAATGTATGGCATGCCACTAGTAATTAACTAATTAAAGTTAAAAAAAGGTGTACCTAATTACGATAAAAATGGAGTTTTTTCTGAAGTCCAAAAACATGGAAGTCGACACGGTAAATTTATATGCTAATGTCTTATAATAAATTCTACGTCAGATTTTATGTAGTATTTGGCCTCAAAATAAATACCTTGCAATAGAAAATTAATTGTTCAATTTAATTGATCCAGGATAAAAAAAATAATCCACAGTGGAATAGTAGAACAATGGTGCGATGGATGTGGGTTCAATTCCCACTTGAATTACTTTTCATCTCTTCACTGAGGTAAAATAAATTGAGATCGGAATTACGTTCTAAACAATATAAGACTAGGCTCTCATAAATCATACAGCTTCACGCTGTATCCCGCACCACAGCGAGGTAGGCAGAGGAAACCCAATGTTAAGACACTCCGTTCTCCACTTTTCGCCGACTTTTGGAGTCATTGAGTGTTGCGTAGCGCTTCTTAACTACGAAAACTTTCTACTAACGAAGAAATGGAAATATAAATTGTTCTATCTGTTGTTTCTTTTGTATAAAATATATGATTCAAGCCGTTGTGGTACAGCGGCACAGTATCTGACGGTATTCGCAACGGTTTTAGGCTCAAATCCCACTTAGGGGAATGAACTGTTTTATTTCCTTTCATTCATTTCTTCTGATATCAATATGAGTTAGAGAGTTTCATAGAGAATTTCAGTTTCATCTTGCTACGCTGAATGCGATGAAGCTTGAAGCTAAATAAAAAACTTTACTATTTTTTAGTAATCAGAGACATTTTGAGTAAATAGAGCACTAAAATAAATAAAATTCGCATTTTCCTTATACTGAATGGCGTATATAAACATTGTTAGATTTCTATCTAAATAATTTTAAATGTCCTTCTTGAACTCGTTAGATACTCTTGCAATGTTATTTATACTGCCCTTTTACAGTATGCGTATATTTAAAAAATATATATTAAAAAGTGGATGACGCCGTCGTAGCCCAGATCCACATGTGTATGACTGTAACGGGACGATTGTGAATTCGATCCCCACTCGAGGGAATGAATATTTTCTTAATAATATTTTCATTTCTTAAAAAAATATATTTGACTGCTTACAAATATTATTTATTCATATAAAAATTAAGAATTAACAAAGTATTATGAGGCTAAATCGTACGAGCCTAATTTGATATCAAAGTTATTACAAGACATTTGCATATTAAATATACCGTGGCGAGTTCAATGTTTTTGAACAGGAAAAAACCCGCATTTTTCAGACACTAAATACCAAAAACAAAGTAATTAAATACATCTTTGGTTAATTCTAATAAAGTATCATATTTATGCATTTCACAAAACAAATATTTTCTTTTCGTTCAATAATTGATTAACGTTTTGAAACATTGTCCATAGAAAAAAAAGCTGTACCTTGCATACAGCAGGGTAGGCAGAGGGATCTTGTAAGACACTCCGTCCCCCACTTTCCGCTTTAACCCCGACAACAGAGCGAAGAAATGGAAATATAAACATAAATAAATAAACAATAAATCTTAAAAAATAAATAAAAAGCTTTTACAATTTTGAAAAATGATTTGTATTTTCTATCTAAAATAAAATAAATTCTAATTTTGTATTTTCACTTTTAAAAATTTTAAAATATAAAATTAAATTTGCAGGTGTAGACTCTAAGCTTACGATATATAAAAAAAACATTCACCTGTAATGGTCCAGCTGGTAGCAAGAACACAGATCGACTAAGACTTAAAGTCGCTTACAAGGATATCACGTAGCATAAACGTAATTTTTATATGTAAATCGTTTTATCCGACCGTGTACGTATAAAAAGGTATGCAATTTTAGATTTTTTATCATATTAATTAGTATATAAATTTTAATTTTTATGTTTTTGTTTATTTTCAAAAGAATTTATCGAAAAATTATGATAATATTATAATATATAGTACAGCGTATTTTGCACTTATAGTTTTTAGGGTTACATATCTAAAGAGTAAAAGAAAAACTATTATTAAAACTTCGCTGTCCGTCCGTCTGTAACCATGCTGTATCTCATGAACCGTAAAAGACTGACTGTGTCAGTTGAAATATATATACTAATATTATAATATTTATATAAATAAATATTTAAGAGAGTTCCCATATAACAAACATGATTTTTTTGCCGTTCTTATAGTACGGAACCCTTCGTGCTCGAATCCAACTCGTACCTGGCCGGCTTTTGTTGTAATTTATTTTATATTTCCTATTTTTATAAATAAATATGACATATAAAATAACAATCAATATATTCAGTTTATTATAACTAACTAATAGTTACTATTGTTTTCGTTGATGTTTTATTTATTTATATTTTTTTTTATGGAAAAAGGACAAGGCAAACGTGCGTACGGATCACCTGGCGGTGATCACCGCCGCCCACGACCCCGTGCAGCACCAGAGGTGCTACAGGTGCGTTGCCGCTGCTTTGAGGTGGAGATAGACGCGCTTCTTGAAGGCACCCATATCGTACCGACCTGGAAACACTGACGCGGGTAGACCATTCCACAGTTCGGTGGCGCGTGGAAGGAAATTTCTACGAAACCGCACAGTAGTGGAGTGCCACATATCCAGATGGTGTGGATGATATTTAAGTTTATGACGTGCTGTGCGGTTAGAAAATACGGCGGCAGGTAACAGGTCAAACAGTTCCTCAGAACACTCACCATGATAAATGCGATAGAGAACGCACAGCGAGGAGACGTCTCTACGCAGAGCCAAAGTGTCAAGCCTTTCACAGCTTACTGGGTCCTTAATGATTCGAACAGCTCTACGTTGTATGCGATCAAATGGGTCAAGCTGATACTGGGGTGCACCAGCCCAGAGATGAGAACAGTACTCCATGTGTGGCCGAACCTGGGCCCTATATAGGGCCAATCGGTGTTTTGGCGTGAAGTACCGTCTCGCTCTATTGATGACCCCCAGTTTCTTCGAGGCCAACTTGGCCTTGCTTTCCAGATGATCGCGATACTGGCAGTCATTCGAAACATTAAGGCCCAATATGCTGATACTGGGCGCGGCTGAAAGGGGAGTGTTCTGAAAGACTGGCGATACGATAAATGGGGTTTTTTTAGTGGTTAACGCGCAAACCTGTGTCTTTAGGGGGTTAAATTGGACCAGGTTCTTTTCACCCCATGAAGAGACATTCTTGAGGGATGCCTCAAGACACAAGTTTATTTCGGCTCTGTTCAGCGTTTTCCCGAGAAAGACTTGCGCGGCCGGAGTAAACAGCGTTCACCGTGCTGTCATCTGCATAGCAATGAATGCTAGAATCTTCCAGCATGTCATTGATATGCAGAAGAAACACCGTGGAGGACAGCACGCAGCCTTGGGGAACGCCTGCGTTCACGGGCATATGATTGGAGCAAAAACCGTCGACGGCGACCTTGATGCTGCGCCCAGTGAGAAAGCTGGCGATCCACCTGCATAAGTTCTCGGGAAGCCCATAGGATGGAAGTTTAGCAAGGAGCGCCCCATGCCACACTCGATCAAAGGCCTTCGCCATGTCCAAACTAACTGCCAGGCCCTCTCCTTTGGTTTCGATAGCCGCAGCCCAACAGTGGGTTAGGTAAACCAGAAGATCACCGGATTAGCGACCATGGCGGAAGCCATATTGACGGTCATTAATCAATCAGTGATCCTCTAGATAAACCAAGAGCTGGCTATTGTTGATGCTCTCCATGACTTTTGAGAGTAGGGAGGTGATGGCAATAGGCCTGTAGTTACATGGATTGGAACCATCGCCCTTTTTAGGGATTGGGTGGATAAGAGTGCTCTTCCATGAATCTGGGACTACGCCGACTGAGTAAGAGTGCCGAAACAAACGCGTTAGCACCGGTGTCAGCTCAGGAGCACAAGAACGAAGCACCAAGAGGGAGATGCCATCTGGCCCGCTCGACTTGTGGATGTCCAAAGAGGACGTAGCTCGCCTTACAGCTTTTTGGGTGAACTTAACCTCAAGCATTGAGCTCTGGCACCGCGGGATGGTCGGCGGCGTTGATCCTTGGTCATCCAAAGTCGAGTTCGAGGCAAAGAGAGCGCCCAGGAGATCGGCTTTCTCTTTCGCCGTGTGGACCAAGATGTCATTCGCCTTGCGTAAAGGTGGAAGCGAAGGCTGGCTGAAGTTGCCGAGTGCCGCCTTTGAGAGCGCCCAAAACTGGTGAGTTCTCTGATACTCTTTGATACTCTCTTTTTGAGGTTTTCACCTTCGGATCCTTAGTAACCAGCGCCTCAGCCCAGATTTGATATGCCTCGCGTTTGCTAAGGGCAGCAAGTTTGCAAGACGTATCAAACCAAGGCTGTGACTTGCCACCGATAGGCACTACAGTGCTAGGAATATAAAGTTCCATGCTCTGCAGAACCACGTCGGCAACAGCAGTGGCACAGGTACTAGGATCATCAGAAGAGAAGCAAACCGGGACCCAGGGATAAGATGAGTAAAATGTACGCATCCCATCCCAATCTGCTGACCTGTAGTGCCAGACGCGACGAGTTGCGGGTGTTCTGCGACTGCCGCGCTTAATGGGCACCACACTCCGTACCAAGCAGTGGTCAGAAGACCCCAAAGGAGCATCGACGACAACCTGGTACTGTCCCGGGTGCGAAGTCAGCAGAAGGTCCAATAAGGAGGCATTGTGGTTTTCCACGTCCGGGAGTCGCGTAGGCGACTCAACTAATTGGGACAATCCGTTCGCCATAGCAAGGTCAAAAACGGCCCTCCCCGCGTGGTCGGTGGTGCGTGAACCAAGCCCACTGGCATTGTGCGCGTTAAAATCGCCAAGTATCACGACCTCAGCAGAGGAGATCTGTGAGAGCATATCGTCAATGGCCGATTGCATGTACTCCATGAGCCGATCGGTCTCCGCATTGCCACTGTGGGACCTGTAAAGGCATGCGTAGACTCGGGTTCGATCGTCCGAATCTACACGGAGCCAGATAGTAGACAGGTCCCGGCCTTCAAAATTTGCAAGACGACGGAAACTCAGGTCCTCCCTTACGAACACAGCGACCCCGGCATGAGGCATAAAGAATGTTCTATTTTGTAGCCGGGGTATTGGAGGTAGGCTGTGTCGCTCGGTCGGACAATTTGAGTCTCCGTCAGAAATAACAAGGCCGGCCGTGCCGTCTCAAGATGGTGGTGGACGGCATTCAGGTTGGAGTGAAGACCCCTGATATTGCAAAAGTCCACGTTTAGTGTGGTAGGGGTTGCCGTGGAGCGTACGTCACGTCTGCCTTGTTTGAAATTTTGTCTTGTGCGTGGTACTTTACCCTCCCCAGAATTCGAAGGGCAGCCTGAGTTTGAGAACTCAGGGAGGGATTCTCCAGCACCGGAGGTGCTGGTACCCTCCTGGGGTAGTTTCTCTTTATGTACATTAGTACATTATTGTTTGATACATGCATCTACATTTATTATATCTATATTAATTTAAAAGTTAAAGAGTTTATTTGAACTTGTTAAAACGGGAAAAATCCTACATCACTCTAAGAAGCCATATCACATGAAGACACTTGTAGCATAGGGCTAGGCTGCGGGTTCAATTCCCACGCGAGGTAAATATTTAATATTTTTATTTCCTAGCTCTGTTAATAAGGCAAAGGTTTCACCATTCAACCAGCAATGGCTTTAGAAGATGGTGGGAAATAGAATATGGAGCCTGTCGTGCGCCATGCTTATAGGCCGTCGTGGCACAATGGTTGTGGGTTCGATCCCCACTCGAGGAATTGAAATATTTATTTACGCTTATATTTCCATTTTTTCGATCTGGTGTCGAGCCAAAGTAAAGTAGTTGATAAATTATTTTCATTAAATGAAATGATCTGATATTAAAATCTTAACCTTTTCCTTTGTACAATTTAATATATATGTATATATATATAATTATTATAGGCCTCTATAATATAATAATATATATTTATATGATATGATATGACACACTCTCATCGCATTTAGTGAGAATTACACGGTGGAACACACATGATCTATGTGGTTAATAAGTGGCATGCAAAGGTCGTTCTAAGAATATTATATTTCAAATAATAAAACTTCTTATAATCCATACCTATATTATAAATTCGAAAGTAACTCTGTCTGTCTGCCTGTCTTTTACGCAATCAGGGCCAAACTGCTAATTTAATTGTGATAAAATACTCACATAGAGATACTTTAGGGTCTGGGGATGAACATAGGATATTTTTTTTCTCATATTTGTAATATTTGCGATATATACCAATATAATAAAATACTTATTAATTTGACATGCAATTTATATTTGTTAATAACATTCATAATTGTTAATAACAACCGTCGCTAAGCAACGATTTGCAAAGTTTGTTGTTAGAAAACGTCACCCAAAATGAGCTTGCTTAACGCATCTCTCTATTGAAAACTGAAAATAATTTCATAAATATATTTAACAAATATTTGTATAGTTCAAGTGGGCGTAGCCGCGTTCAGGTCCACTAGTTATATTGGACTGATACTGATTTTATTGTGACTTCAATTGAATTGGTAATGATTTACTGTTTAAACCATTAAAGGCAGTGGGTTTGGTGGACTGTAGTTTTACAGTCGCGTATATATACATATATATTATATAATTCTTAGAAGCAATTAGTTTTATAATATTTCGCAAGGTCTACCAAGTAATTTTAAAACCTTGCATTAGTTATTTCAAGAACAATATTAAGACATAAGTAATAAATTTTAACACCAAAAAAAAAATTTAGATACCCAAAGGGTAAAACGGTGGTCACCTATTACTAAATAATTCCCAGTCAGTTTGTACATGTCTCTATCTTGTTGAAAATGACTCATTTAACAATTCTAGTAGACGATAAATCCAAAGCCAATAATGAAAACAAAATATTATTTTGCCTTCATTTGTACTCTACTTTTTTACTTAAAACGTCTCCATGTACTACCAAGGGGGTTGGGGGGAAAAAAATTATAAAAAATATTACGTGGTTCATGCTTGAGTTGCTTGAGAAAAGAATTAAATAATTGATACAAATCAAATTGTAGTTAACACTTTTACTTTTACTATCCTAATATATACTTGTGTAGAAAAACATTTCGAAATTTCACAAATTGTCATTCGTTCGGTTCCTACTGCCTACCCTACTATGTGCGGGATACAGCGTGAAGCTAATTTGATTTTATATTATTCTTTTTAAAGATTATTACTATAACTATTATTGAACAAAATGTCAGTTCATAATAAATATGATATATGTATTCCACTTAAGTACTCATATTTACTTGAACGTCGACATTAAATTATATTATTAGAATTAGTTATATTAAAATAATAATTTTTAAAATATTATTGTCTCATGGTTGTTAATTTTAAAGTCCTTGAGTTCCACTAAATACGTAATGCCTTCAGAATTCGTCGAAAAAATTCTCTTAACACTGAGATTAACCCAGCGTGAAGCGTGAAAAGCGTGAAAATAAAATTGATACAGCTCATACTAATTAAATAAAGAATATAACAAGAACAAATATTCGTTTGATATATTTAGTTCCTACAGTTTATACCATAAAGACAGACGTGAATGTGACGTCAATAAATTAATATAAAAACACGTATACAGTTTTAGGCCCAAGAGAATATAAAATATATAGATATTAAGACATCTCACAAATTTCTTATTTTTCTGGTGAAGACCTGCCCCCTTCTTGTTCCACCAAAAACTTATATTGTTTTCCATGAATTCCCTTTAGATTGTTCAAAGTAAAGGCAGTCCCACACGTTGTATTTGTTATAATTATATTTTTTTTAGGTAGGTAGGCAGGGGAAACCTAGAGTTTCAGACAATCCGTACCATATTTTCCACCGGATTCCGGTGGCATTGCGGGTTGAATGGCGGATCTTAGCGAAATATTAAATATTTCATTTTCTCGAGTGGGAATCGAACTGACAACCTGTCGCGATAGTAATATTTTGATGTTTTTTATTAAACATATATACAAATATTTAGTAATAGTTTACTAAAAATATTTATTCTTGGTGAAAATTGAGAGACAGTGGTGGCGTAGAAGCACAACGATTGATTGGTGGAGGTTCGATTCCTACTTAGTGAAATATTTTACGGAATCCAACGCCGTACTGTATGTTGTTATAATAGCGATAAAATACAACACACAATGTCTTGAAAATTGAGAAACGGAGTGTCTGTACACTATTTATTGCTTGACCATTATTATCTGTGAAGTCAGACCAAAGCAACTTTCTTGTTTTAATTGTAATAACCATAATTTAACATTATTTAAAAGACGACAAAATAGGGAATTTATATTTTTAACGAAAAAATTAAGAAATCATTTAATACATTTTTTAATATTCATATTATAGAAATAGTTGTTTGCTCTGTTCCGTCTAAAAGTGCCTTTTTCTAAGGTTTTCCCGTAGGGTACAATTTATGAATACAAAATAGAGGCCTCGCTCATTTTGATTGAATTACGAGATTCTGGTAAACTAAGATGTACTATGCACGTCATTTTTACTTATATTAATATTTTTTAAGGACATTTAGCTATCCTTTTTATTAACTACGCCAAAAGAAGGGCTTAATGTGTTTCGAGTTTATGTATATATATTTTTTCCTTTTGGCCAAGACTTCAATTTTAGATGATTTTGACTATTTCCTACATTAGGTGTCTTTGAATTTAGGTTTAAGTTGAGTTCTGGTAGTAACAAACGCTTCAAAAATTATGAAATATGTTCTATAATAATATATGTTTAAAAAAAAAAAAAAGACTGTCGGTAGGGGTCTCACCCAATCCCTCTAGTATAAGCTCTAGATATAAGTACAATTTAAATTGTCCCAAAATTAAGTACGCCACATTAAAATAACTTTCTTAAAATAAAAAAAGGCACGGGCAACTATGCGCTCGTGGATGTAGCTTTCAAAATAATAATTAAAAAAAAAAAAAACAAACGCTTCAAGTAAATTTCAAAAACGCAGAAATGTGAAAATAAATGAATATTAGTGAATATTTGAGTGTATAAAAAATATTGAAAATGGAATACCAAATTGAATCAAATACTTTGAACATGCGACATTATCTACTTTGCAATGACCTCAAAGCAAGAGAAAATCAAAGAAATTAAAATAATATATTAAAATATCCCCAATAACATGGTAAGAATTTACATAATTAATCAACATTAAGTTTTCTAAAAGATCCCGGCATTCCCAAATATTCCTCGTTGAATTTTGCGCAATTACGCTTGGACTCATCGCTCTTAAGCTTATTCGAGTTTTCTAAAAATTTTCTTGCTTCATCTGTCTTCAGATATTCCTTCCATTGTTCTGGAAAAAAAGTGAAGATTTAATAATATAATAATAATATTTATTGAATGAATGAATTTGGAACGATTTTTATTTAGTTATAAAAAACACTCCGTAGCGATTTTACAGGAAAGTTTATAAATTACCTTTCAAGTAAAAAAAAATATCAAAATCGGTTCACCCAGTCAAAAGTTATGAGGTAACAAATATAAAAAAAAATACAGTCGAATTGATAACCTTTTTTTACAGAAGTCTGTTAAAAATAAATCTTACTGTCAATAATGGATATAAAACCCAAAAGAAAGTATCTTTCTTTTTGTTTTTTACCTATTATACCAATAATTTCCTTAGATATATATATATAATATACGAGTATATATAATATAAGTAAAAACAAATGAATCAGTAAAATATTTGGCCGTTTTAGTAAAATTTATTAGTGTAAACGTGCATTTTCTCTACTACTAACTTGTACTAAGTAAAAATATTGCTCTAAAATTGCATCAGGCAAAAAATACACACTGATATTTTTTTTGTAAAAACCTTAGAAATTTTGTAGTATGTTTCAGATTTAAAGACATATTCTATTAAAATAATAAATAAGTAAATTGTATTTTTTTATAATGTTATATGTTAGTTCATAAAAAAAATGTGAAACGAGAATAACTTTTATCTAATTTTTTTAATTATTATGAAATTATAAATACAAAGAAAAGACAAACTATGGACTGAACATAATTTTTAAAAGAATTATAAAGATGAATAGTGCAACGGCTTTGACGTGATTACGGCGGCGTTAAGTTCCGCCATAGTGGGGAGCCAAATGTCTTAACAGTAGAATTCCTCAGCCTACCCTACTACAGGAGGATACAGCATGAAGTTAAAAGATACACAGCATAATTACAATATATATTTATTTCACCCCCGTGGAATAAATATTATATTTGGAGTAGAGACTGAGGTCCGTATCTATAAACCGCTCTCAAGTCAGAGATATATCTTGAGATGTTATTATCATTCATAAATTATATATCTATGACTTAAAACCTCATCTTAAGATAGATCTCAGGTCATAGACTACACTTACCATGTATTACTGCAATGCTCGGTTCTTCTCCGCCATAGTCTACAGGAAGAAATGCCTTCGGTATATATTTATGAAGATCGTCATATGAATTATGCACGTGGATCCTCCCTGCCACTTTTTCACTCAACACTGGTTTCAACACAGATATAAACTTATCTGCGTATGTCGGTGCGTTTAATATATGTATACCTTTTACTCTTAAGCCGTAGCCTTTCTAAAATCAAGAATAATAATTATTTAATATTAAATACAGAATAATTCGTTATTTAGGCAAATCGCGGCGTTGAGTTCCGCCACTCAACACGCAAACGCTAAAAGTGTCATAACATTGGGTTCCCTCTGCCTACAATGCTGTGTGCGGGATACAGCGTGAAGCTGATTAAAATTATTTTTTTTATTTACTTGTAATTTTTAAAGAACTAATAGTAGTTTAGCCGTCGTGGTGAAGCGTGATAATGTAGAGGCGACAGGTTGTAGGTTTGATTCTCACTGGAGGTAATAAAAAAAAACGTATATTATATTTTCCGCGTTGAATCTAACCACTCAATATTCAATGTCTCAAAAATTCGGTGGAAAGTTGGTAACGGAGTGTTCACACTAGCATCACATTTTCTCTTTGATAAAGCTAAAAAAAAAACAAATAAACACCTAAAGATATTGGGTATTAATATTCAAAAATATATTATATAGAAGATTACAAATTTTTAACATAGTCGTTGAGATTTGCATGTCTTGTCATAAATAACCGCTTTCCGCTTATTTCGGGGAAGGCGGAGAGTACCTAATTATAAGTAGCGAGTGTTAAGTAGCGGGTCTCAACTTTAGGTCCTTATAATATATACCCAATACGCATAAATAGTTACCGTATGAAGAATTTCTCCTTTCCTAAAAATTATTGGATTAAATTGTGCTACGTCGTTTAATGTTAATCCTTTTAAATCCAAGATATGTATATCTGATATATTGTAGTCAACATATAATCTAAACTCGCCGATCTAAGAAAAATATATATTATTAAAAGTTACAAAAGATGTAAGTGGGGAATGGAGTGTCTTAATACTAGTTTCCCTCTGCCTACCTTTAAGTTTATAATATTTTATGTTTTCAGCATCACGTTTCCGCGCACAGCAGGATAAGCAGAGGGAACCTAGTGTTAAGATACTCTATTCCCTACTTTCTGGTGAATTCTGGAGGGACTGCGTGTTGAGTGGCAGAATTCAATGCCGTGCTTTGCCTCGACACCAGAACGAAGAAATGGAAATATAAACAAAGTGTCTATCTTTCGTCTATCCCATTGGGGCCAGGTTTTACTATGTCAATGGGGAATGGAAGTGTCCTAACGATAGGTTCCCAGGTTCCCTTTGTCTACTATGCCCTATGTAATGGAAGTACTAACTGAAACAAATACTCACCATAAATGTATATCTCACGTAACTTAAAGTATCAAAAGCGTGGAGATCAGGATTACAATATTTTGCTATCATTATTCTTGATTTGCTTACATCTAATTTTGGCATTGGAATAAATATTCTGAAAAAATATATAAAGGAATAAAAGATAATTATTCCTTGAAAAGATTTAATTTATTATAAAAAAAGGTATAATTTTTAACAATGTTAATTTAATTAAAAAAAAACTAGAGAAATATGTTTTTTAGCTATAGTTATCATCAGCCCGGTTAAAATTAAGCTGTTAAATTATTTTAACACAAGCTACAAGCTGAAGTAAAATATATGAAAATACATACACATTTTCTAAAAGATTTTCAAATTCCTCATACGATTTATTTAGAATCACTTCCGGTAACATACCTCTCGTGGTCATTAGTCTCTCGATTTTCGCTTTAGTTTCCTCAACTTTGCCTCTTGATATAATTATTAGACGTGTTATAACGTCAGGCGCTGAAAGCGTTCATTATAAATATATTTTAAATCAGCTCCAAGCTGTATCCCGTATACTGCAGCGTAGGCAGACGGAGCGTAGTGTTAAGACTCTACTCCTTTTTCACCAAATTCTGGACGTATTACGTATTGGGAGACCACAGTAAAATATTAATTTAACTTTACGCTTTATCCCTAGCGAAGTATACAGTTTCCGCGTTTACAGTTACACATTTGTGTCTCTATTTCACGCGTAATAAAGTCTCCGTAAAAAATTAGGCGATAATGAGTATGGCACGCGGTCTATGTCCACAGGCAAATTAGAGGTTCCTAGAGTTCACAACTATTATGGTGATAGAACCTTAAGAAAACGTGTACCCTATGTGCTTAATGGTTTGCCTGAGGACATACGCCGCGAGCCAGACTTAAGGAGGTGTAAAATTAAACTTAGGGAGTATTTTTTGTCAACTGTTTAATTGAACAGTTGATAGAAAATACTTCTTAATTTAATTTTAATTTAATATTTATTTAAATTATAAGTAAAGAGACTCGAGATCCTGCGGTCAAACTCACAAAGAGTTTTGCACGACACAGTTTAACTTTTTATGTATTGTTAAATGGTACTAATAAAATAAAAATGTATGATAGAAAAGATAGACGTTTGAAATTAAATTTTAAATTAATTATAACTGAAAATTAACTTACTCATATATTTGTGAGCTTCTACTAAATGTTCTTGCTTATTGCACCACATGTTAATAATATTGATATAATCTTTTATTTTAACGTCATCCAAATTGTATTCTGCATTTACTTTGGCTATATCATCTTCAGTAACTTGAAGCAAAAGATGTATAAGCATTGTTCACAAGCCTGAAGCAATATTATAGGATCATCAGTTATTGACAGAATGTTTTTTAAAAATATTATTTATTTCAAGCCTTATATTATGAATACATATTTGATAATGGGTTCGTAGTCTCTAGACTTTTTATTTATTCGCTTACCTTGTTCTTTTTATTAGTAGGTCTGATAATTTTAAATAATTCTTTTTGGAATCAACTTAAACCGTTTTTGGAATAGGTTTGTAAAAATTTTGGTAAAATATAAATAGAACCCGTTACTTAGATTTGTATCATAAATATGAATTAACAGTTAAGCTAATGTTTGTTTATTCTATCTTCATTTTCTTAGTATTTTGAAAAAATAGTATTGTTTTAATTTAATTTTCATTAATTAATATTGATATAATTATTTACCAAACACGTATTTGAGGTCCATATAATCAGAAAATTGCGAGCTAAATGATGTTACTAAGATATACTATTTATGTATATACTAATATAATTTTTATTATTCTTGAAGATATTGGTGGTTATAAAACGATACATTGTAAGGATTTTATTACTAGTTAATATATTAGGTCAAAAGCTATTACAGAAGGTACTTGTAGCCAGCCATGGCGCGGGCACAGGCGTGTGACTATAAGCGTGACGGGTTACGAGTTTGATCCCCACTTTAGAAAACAAAATAATATATTTTTTTTGCTCTGGTGTCGAGGCAAAGTCCCACCGCTTAAGATGCAAGTGGAGTGTCTTAACATTAGGCTCGTTCTACCTACCTTCCTACATGCGGCATACAGCGTAAAGTTTGAAGAAATAGTCACTAAAAGGTATTTTATTCGTTAATACCATATAGAAACAGCAGCATGCAGTATCTAGGTGTACACGCGACCGTTTGTAGATTCGATTCCCCCTCGGTAAAATCAATTAGTGAAAAAGCGTGGCAATGAATTGTGATAATCAACAAGCAATATCGTGAAATAAATGGAAATAATAATAATATTTGAAGATTGAGCGGGCGAAACCGCAGGGGTTATTAAAAAAATAGTAAAGCAAAATTAATTGCAGTAAATAATTATGTTATAAAACTTACGTAATAACGTACACTTCTGAACTCTAACAACACATGTTTAACCGGGGCTCGTCGCTAGGCTCTTTTTAGACTAGCGGTCGTTACTGGGTAAAAAATACTAAATTATTCGTAGTTTCCTATGTGAAAATATTTTTAACAATATTTATTAATATATATATATATTTATATATATAACAAATGTAATAAAGAGGTCTCTACGTACCTCTTTTGCCTCGTCCACTATCATCAACCTCTTCATACATGCTCTCCGGGGGGTCCTTATGGTTTGACCTGACCTTCCTCCAGTATCTTTGATACTGTGTTTTCGAAGGTCACCCCCCGAGGACCGAGCACCGAGATCTTCCCCTACCTTTTATACCACTCACATTTTGTTACCTATGTGGTATTTTTTAACCGGTAGCGATGCACGACGGGTTAACGTAATAAAAAGTAATAAAATTGTATGTACATATGTACGAGATTTTATATCTCTCCATACATTAAAGTTAAGAAATCGCTGTAACGATTTACTATTGTTTTTTCAATTTATTATAACTATACGAAAGACAGTAATACAGATATGGTTGAAAGATGGAACCCTATAGGAAAAACAAATTATATAATTCAATTTCAATCTACAAAAAATAAAAGAATCGTGTTGGTACCAAGTTCTTTTTGTGTGAGATGGAGCTTAAGACCAAAAATATTTGGACATATATTTTATAATATATTTATTTGTTTATATTTTTTTATTTATATTTCATATTGTAGCTAACATTTGTAGCATATTTATCCCATAGTAACCTTTATTTCCTTAATGGCTGAATTCAGTTAGCTTTCGTTTGGCAATTATTGTAATTGCTTAAAGATCAAAGGAAATAACCAACAACCGCTACATTCGACTGCTAATTAGTCCATTTCCTGTCGGAAGTCAAGTTTTAGTTGAAATTATTCGCTTTACTTGTTTTTTTATTAGTAAGTTTAGCTTTGAAATTATTTGTGGTACACTACAGGATTTGAATTTTTAGAATTATACTATAGACACTCAAAATGCAATGCCGTCTCGACGAAAAGCGGAAAACGGAGTGTCTTAACACTAGGTTCCTCGGCCTATCCTGTTGTATGCGTGAAGCTGATTTTATAACTTTGCTATAAATAATGACTTCGGCCCCTGCCCGTTTTATATGCAGTAATAATAATTTTCGATTCAAAATAAACGATATTTATTTCTTTTTTATTTTAACACTTACGATCATGTTTTACGAAACCCTAAAAATGACTCTCATAATTTTACAAATAATAGAAACATAAAGTTAGAAGATTAGAAAGAGAGAACCTTAATACATTCAATTCTCCGCCTTCCGCCCGAATTATAGACACAGGTATAACTCAGGGTTGTTTTCTAGAGTCAAACAAGAATGGGGAAATAAAAACTCCTTTTTCTGAATGGGAACCCGAATCCATAATCATTATATTTGCAAACTCGCATATATACTGCGCTACAATGAACTAAGTATTATAAGTAATTTCGTTATGCAAAGTTTTAACAACATTCACAGAGAAATAAACAAGCGACGTCCCAATCTAAGAAAATAAAACCCCTAAATAAGTCTTATCTGTTGTTTTATTTAATATAAACAGATTCAAAGTTCGTAAAATTTACACCTCCGTGTAATTAAGATAGAACGCCGAAAAAGAGATTATCTTAGAACGTTTTTCTTTCTGAAATAAAAGGCAGAATTTGTGTTAGAATTAAATTGTAAATGGTCTTTTTCAAAAGGAAGTTGTTCTAACAATATTTTGTTTTATTTTCTTTTGCAATCTTAATAATCCAATCCTTTATTTTTTATTGTTTGTTTTAACTAATTCTTATTGTGTTTGGAAAGTTAGAATTGGTTAATAATCATTTAATAATAAATAAAATAATCAGTTTCACGCTGTTTCCCGTACACAGCAGAGTAGACAGAGGGAACCTAGTGTTAAGACACTCCGTTCACCATTTTTAGCCAAATTTTTGAGGCATTGGGTGGCGGAGTCAACGTCGGGTTTTTCGCTTTATTTGGAAGAATGAAGAAAAATAGTTTTCTCAAAATAGTTAATAAATAATAATTCATTCCTCCGAGTGGGGATCGAACCCCTAACCGTCGCAGTACAGTCTCACCCTCAGTCAAATAAATAACGTGTTAATTTTTAAATCTGCACAATGCCCAAGCTATTTAAATATTAGAATCCATTAAAAAAAACTATTTTTTTCTTATGTCACTAAAAGGAAAATAAGTCAAATCAAAAATGAAATCAGCTTCACGCTGTATCTAGCACACAGCAGGGTAGGCAGAGGGAACCTATTGATAAGACACTCCGTTCCCCACTTTCTGCCGAATTCCGGAGGCATTGCGTGTTGAGTGGCAGAACTCAACGCCGCGCTATGCCTCGACACTAGAGCGAAGAAATGGAAATATAAACGTAAATAAATATTTCACTTCCTCGAGTGGGGATCGAACCCACATCCGTCGCGTTACAGTCAGTAAAATAATAACCACAATCATTATAACCAAAATAATGGCGTACTCCATAATTATTCTCCATGTGTTCTCACCCGTGGAGAACGGAATAACGATATTATAAGCAATAAAACGCTATTACGAAACAGAGGAAACTAAATAATATTGTCAACAATATGTAATTGTATTTGTGAGAAGTCAAAGTCAAAGGTTACGAGCACTCTGGAAATTACTGTTTTAATACAGCAAATTGCAAGTTAGTGTAAACTATCTATTTATGAAGCCGTCATGGCACAGGAGCACCAGTGGGTTCGATTGCCACTCGAAGAATTTAAATATTTAATGTTTTCATTTCGTCGTTCTGGTAACGAGGCAAAGCGCGGCGTTTAGTTCCTATGCACAATACCTCCAGAATTCGTCGAAAAGTGGGGAGTGCTAATACTAGACTGGACCAGTCGCGCTTACAGTCAGTCATACACTGTCCTCAATGATGAAAATAATTATTCTTAAAGTACTTACTATTTTTTGTAAGTAACAGTTCTGGAGCTACGATTGGTTATACATATTAAATGTGTACTTACCTATACAATAGAAACTAATCCTAGACTTTTCTATTCCAAAGCACTAAAACACCTTTAATAGTTAAATAGGCACTCTCGAAGTCCACGATGTTGTTAAATATGCTATTTACTTTTTCTTAGAATTTACTCACACTCGGTGTTAACATACTGTTTAATTGGAATTAATGGGCTTTAAGAAAATGTAATAATATTTATATATTTTTTAATTTTATCATCCACGAGTGCTTCTCTCACGTCTTCTCCCGCTACATTACACTAATAAAGTTTTTTTTTTCAGCTTCACGCTGTATCCCGCAGGGTAGACAGAGAGCACCTGGATATCCAGTGTTTGTGTTGTCCCTTCATTTCCGATCCCCACTTTCCTCCGAATTCTTGCACTTTGCCTCGTTAACTGATATTTATATTTCATTTATAGTTTTATAGTTATTTCAGCCATTTCATCAAATATTTACTTCGAGCAGTGCTTGAGCCTTGAAATGCCTCCATACCGACTCCATATCCCTACTTCCCAGTACTTCCCAGTACTTCCTAGTAAAGGCATATTATAATTATCACCGCAAACTTAGACCTTAGCGTAGCTACGAACTGAAGTTCCGTCCAAGTTTTCAGTTCGTCTTATATTAATTTCACACTTGGCGAGCTGCTTGTCTCGGCTCGACATGGAGGAAGAAATGAAAATTAAATGCGAAGCGCCGCATAGTAATAGAGTGGCAATTTGGGGTATAAATTGAGTTACCGCAGTGAAATTGCGAGCGCTTATTGAAAGATAGTTGAATGCTACGTTCATGGGCACCTAGCTACATACCTACCTACATATAACTATCTACCGTGTAAAATTTTCTATGGGAAGGAGATTTTGTGTACTGGATTTTTGTGGTAGGTAGCGTTATTATAGATAGGTTAGTTATGTAAGTGGTAAGTAAGTTTTTCCATTTTTCGATCTGGTAACAAACAAAGTGCGGCCAGTTCCGCCAAGCAACATGCAATGTCTTGAAAATTTGATGGAAAGTGGGCAATGGAATGTCTTAATATTAGATTCCCTATGCGTACCCTGCTATATGCGAAGAAACAATGAAGCTGAAAATTTACTATGAGAAACGTATGTACTATATTTTTGAAATCAAAATGTTTAGTACACACTATCTTGCTAAAGTAGATAATTCATAATAATTAAAAGTGATTCTAATAAAAAACGAAAATAAACGTTATTTCTTATTATAATTTTTTTTTCCACTGTCATATATATGATGGGAAATTAGTTTAGTCTTTTTTATTGCATTTAAATTGCAAGATTGTTGTAAATATGTCAGTATTTACAAAATAATTACACAGGCCATTTCAAAGTATACTTACATAAGTAATTGATTATTATAATATGGTTATACGTGACAGTTTTATTTTTAAATAATTATAGACAAAGTATTATTTTAAATAATCTATCCATTAAGACTAAAAGTGCCGAAGCTCGAACCGCCGTCGTGACAAATTTGTCCCTTTCTACGTATTATATTGATTGTCGGAATAAGACAAGAAAATAATTATTCAATAATTTGTAAAATATACCGACCACGTTTATTAATCAATTTAAAATCAATTCTTATTCTTTGACAAACACAAAAGTAGCAAAAAAGTACAAAGTAAAAATCAATTATTTCAAAAACGTTATATGATCGTGACAACTTATTGATAAACTTTTACAAAATTTTAAGTTATTAAATTAGTGAATAATATCATTAGACCAAATAATGAATTAATAATAATATTCTTCATTAGTGCATTTATTACAGACATTTTTTTTATATGTGATACCTTCACAGAAGATTTATAAGCTTACTAATATATTACTTGTAGCGTTGGGTTTCATGACACTTTTCATGACACAATACGCAATGCCCCTAGAATTTGGTGAAAAATACCAGCAAATTACTTAACACTAGGTTCCCAGGTTCCCTCTACCTACCCTACCCTTGACCATATTTGATCTCGAGTGTTTTTCTGAAATTCAAGCTTAGGTTAGCCAGAGTCCTTTTCTGATACCTCACTTGAACTAGCGTCAAAATTTGGTAAGGAGACCAGATCTTATAAGGGTTCTTTTTTTCCTTAAAATGTAAAGAACCCTTAAAACTTAGGAATTGACTGCTAAACCTAGTGTTCTATTTTTTCTCCGCTCCCGCATCGCTTCACCTTCACGTCGCCCCAGAGGTATGAAAATATGTCAAATTACAAAAATCCCTCCCTCAAATAGTAAAATAATAATGACAAAAATGACTCAGCGGCAGTTCTAGGTAAATCATATTTTTGTTGGAAAAATATGACTGTTATAAAATTAATTATATTTTAAATTAGATAAATGTGTAAAATTAATAAAAGTCAAAAAGTTTCATCAACCTAAATTAACAAATAAAAAAGTTACATACAATCAAACTTGCGTATGGGACGGAGGCGCTTCTAGTGTTAAGCAATTCAATATCTAAAAGTGAATGGAATCTAAAGAATTCAGTTATAATAAACTGCATTCTCTGCTTACTCCGAAAAATATTATAAGATCTTTAATTTTTTTTTTAGTTTTTCACAGTATTCCATATTCTCGTATCTATAGCAGCGTATCTAATCCTTACGCGGCGTTGAATTCTGCCAATTAATATGCACCTAGAATTCGGTGGAAAGTGGAAAACGGAAGTATCTTAATGGGAACGGATTGTTTTATAATCAGGTTTCCAGGTTCCCTTTACCTATCCTACTAAGTGAGAAATATAGCATGAAGCTAAAAAACAAAAAATATATATTTCCAATAATATCTTCTACTCTACTATTCTGAGAGTTACAAGCAGAGAACAGAGAAAATGCCAACATGTTCCACCACCATCATTAGCAATAAACGTCACATTTTTGTCTCAGTCTTGAAGTTGTAAAGTTATCTCATTAAATTCACTCGAAAACTGGAAACGGAAGCTCGACTTTGAAACTGACGACCGACGTAAGGACCTACACACTGGTACCAGACTTTTATCTGCTAATATGAATTATAAGTAATATGAATAATAAGTATAATACTACTAACCCATTTATTAAGTGTCTAGCTCCAACATTTTCGTACCCTGAAATCTGAGTTAATTTTGATAAGAAATACAAAGTTTTGCAAACGTAATATAAATTCTATTTATTCTAATAATATGAAAATACGAAATAGTTTTAATGGATAGATGGACAAGGCTTGACTCTCTGCTCGCTTAGCCTGTTAACTCTTTATCGCCTTGCTTGCTATAGTGGTAAAAATTGTTGTTTGAAGGATAGTTATCTATTTTTCTATAAAAAAAGTGATATTAAAAATAATATTTTGTAACAATTTTTTCCTTATAATACATTCATTACAGTAAAAATATATAAAAGCAGAAAAAATCCCCATAGCTATAATTGCTAGGAAAAATCTCCCAAGGTACCAATAATCTTTTTCTTCTTCTTGCTGTCATGTTTCATTTACATGACGGTAAGCTCCTGAGTGTGCCGAAATAGTGCTGGCCAGCATTCCCTGCCATATAAAAGAACCGGTCGAATGATGCTCTTGTATATCAGCCCCTTTAGTTTAGGCGGTATTCTACGATCGCAGACCATACTAGTGACCTCTCGCCATTTAGCCCAGGCGCGGACTTTGGCACCAAGCTACCTTAACCAATAATTTTATTATTTATTAATAATTGTTGATTATCTCATTTTTCTTAATTGCATGAAGTATTTACTTCCAGACAGAGTGGTCAAGGTTCATATCTGTATTCTCACCGATTACAAGAATATTGTAACCTCTTTGGAAAATTCTCGATTATGCCAAAGAAAATTATACTTTAATACCTTGTATTTAGATATATTTTGTGTTTTCTATTCTATGTATAGTACCTTTCTGTTTTGAACCCTATATAGCGAAGTAAGATTAATCGTGTAAATGATGTTACACTATCAGGGATGAGACGAGCGAAACGGCGGCCTTTGTGTAGATAAGAAGGATTCTGTTAATTCAAGATAAAAAATTGCCTTTTTACGTCGATCATGTAAGGTTATAGGAACAACAATGTGTTATTTTTTGTAAATCAAATAAATATAATAAATTGAAATAGGTAAATAGTTTATAAAAGGGTGGGCAGAGGGAACCTAACCTACTTTCCGCCGAATTCTGGAGACATGACAAGTTTGTTGAGTGGCGGAACTCAACGCCGCTAAGCCTACTAATTTAATAATGTAATGTAAAACATAAATTTCACGATGCATCTTAAGTTATGCGCACGGTTATGCACTGAAGTCAATGTCTATATCTAAACTATTTCAAGAGATCTAGATATTCAGAGATCTTTTAATTTCATTATTTTATTGCGTTTTTTACAGTCAGAGTTCATCGTGAATATTTGTTTGTATATTCATTTACAATTGCAGGTAAATCAAAATCATTTTGAATATTATACTTGTTGATTTATTGATCCTTTATTTAAGCATTTTATTTAAAAAACATATGAAATATATTAATTTCTTTCGAAAGTAACAATGGGTCATCAGGTAAATACGATAGGTTGTGAATTCAATTCCCACTCGGGGAAATAAAATATTCGACATTTTCATTTTTACGCTCTGGTAACGAGCCAAAGCGCGGCGTTAAGTTCCACCACTTAACACACATTGCCTCCAGAATTCGAAAAAAAATAGGAACGAAGTGTCTTAAGACTAGTTTTCATCTGCCTACCTCCAATGTTCGGGATACAGCTTAAATCTAAAGCAACAAAATATTTCTACAAAATCCACCAGCATTGCGCTGACATTTCAATTATTCGTCATCTCCAAGATCGTGTCGGTATAAATTTCTATGTCAGCAGTCGTATGGGCAAGGATGTTTTTATGTATCGAATGTTCTTATATTGAAAGTTTCTTTTCTGTTATTTACTATTACGGCCGTTCAGCCGAGCTCGGGTTGTTCGTATTAGTACAATTTGCGAAATCGTAAGGCTTTTGTACGCGAACATATCACACGTATTTTCCAGGGATCGGGGGCAATAAGTTGACAATACAGACTATTGGTGTTAAACGCTGTGTGAAGTTATTTTTTGATTCAAATTTGGCTTTATTTGAATTCATTATATGACGAGACGAGGCAATACGCGACGTTTAGTTTCGCCATTTTACAGGCAATGCATCTAGACGTCGTTGGAAAATAGAGATTAGATTATCTTAACATTAGGTTCCCTCAGTCTAAACTGCCGTGTACGGAATATATCGGGATGCTAATAAAAAACAAAATTTTCTAAAAAGCAATATTTCATTAGATTATATGGAATTGAACAGCCATATTAATCTGGAGCAGTGAAAGCTAATTGTTAATTTTTGTAAAGGGTACCTGAAGAATAAAACTTGGTTCACACTAATGAGTGGCCACGTCGCTTGGACGGTTTCCAAAAGACGGTTTCAAATCCGTTAAAATGTTAAAATTTTATACGTTTTCTAAAAAAATACAATAAAAACAAAAAAAAAATGTTTTTTTACAATATTAAAACGAAACAATACAGTCAAAGATAAGGCCTAATCCTAATTAGGGTTACTCCAAAGCAGTATAATTGTATGAATAGCAAATTAATTGACCCGAGCTCTGTCTTAATAAATCTCTTCAGAGAATAATGGCCGCTTCAATTTCACCAGGCACTGTTTTAATAAAAGTCGTCGGTAACAATTTATTGTGAAGAATAACGCTGCTGATTTTCGTTTTTCTTGGTTATTTATACTATATTTATTTATTATTAACTCATTTATTACTTGTATAATTTGGTTATATGAAAGGACCAATCAAAGAGCTAATTCCAAAAAATCTAAGAAATCAACAAAATGTATTATTTAAGTATTCAATTTGAGACTATTGAAGGTGGAGGCTTTAGTCTCCATCAATAGTCCATTAGACAGTGTAATTCCATTCCAAAGTCCTAGTCTAGATTCCACGTGTTCCATAGATACTACGCATTAACTGAGCGCGACCATCAGACCACCAGGGCAGTTACTATTTACATATAGAAGGTAAAACATTTTGTATTCTCTAAGGGGGGGCCTCTACACGCAATATCTCTAGAATTCGGCGAAAAGTGGAGAGCGGAATATCTTAACACTCTCTCTGTCTGCTTTTACGTGTAGCTAAAAAAATAGTCATATACTCGTATGCGGCAAATGCCAGTTTATTTTATTCCAAAAAACTTTAATATCCTCAACAAATAACACATGGTCCGAAATACCGATTATTTAGCCTGTTTTGAGTCCATTACTAAATAGATATCAAGCCTCATAAAATTTGATTAGAAACTTTATTCGGGATCGTTATCAATTTATGAAGGGAACTGAGCACCTTGAGATATCATTATTTATGACCTGCCTTTTAACCTTTCGCAATTTACGCCTTCTGGTTTGTGGCTATTATTTTTCCAACGGAGCAAAGGAAGGGTGAGGTATTTATTAAATTGAACTTATGGATGGGGTCTTAAGTGAATGTAGGTTCGATATCTAGTCGAGGATTTTTATCTTTATTGCTTTGCTAAATCGCTCGGTGTTGGACTCCGATACTTATCTAACGTGATACGAAAATAAATATATGATATATTAATTAATAGTTCATAAAATTTTACGCTTTGGGAGGTTATAAAAATATTTAATTCGTTAATAATTGTACATAGTTTAGGGTTCCCAAGGGTGTACCTAAAGGTCCCGTTTTACGGAATTCTATTAGTAGTATTTCGCTGTCCGTCCGTCAGTCACCACGCTGTATCTCCGTACTATATGTACCGTAATAGACAGTTGAAATGTTCACAGATAATTTATATATATCTGTTGTTACTATAAAAAACAAATACTAAAAATACTACAAAATAATAAAAATTTAAAGGAGCCCCCATATCTATAGAACAAACGTGATTATTATGCAGTATTATCGTTAATGGTACGGAACCCTTCGTTCGAAATCCGACTCGCACTCGATTTTTGATGTCCTATATTATTTAATACCTCTGCCTACCCCGCTGTGCGCGGGATACTGCGTGAAACTGTATATTATTTAATGTCTTATAATTATCTATGAGAATAAAATCTATTAGACCGTCATGGCGCAGTGGCACAAGGTGTGACTGTACGCGAAGGTCGATCCCCACTCGGAGAAACTAAATATTAATTTTCTTACATTTATATCTTCGCTCTGGTGTCGAGGCAAAGAGCGGCGTTGAGTTCCGCCACTCAACATACAATGCCTTCAGAATTAGGCGGAAAGTGGGGAACGGAGTTACTTCACACAAGTTTCTCTCTGCCTACCAGGGGGGACGGTCCAATTCCCGTGGGGTTCTTGTTTGTGTAATCTACGCTATTGAATTCATTATTCAGTACAATAGCGTGATTACTACAATAGGCATCGAACAGTCTATTGTATTACGATTACAATTGTAGGTATGAAGATATTTGTATGGAGAGGCTGAACATGTATCTAGCTTAACTGTATATCTTAAATGAAATCTCAAATAAATTATTGATTAATAAACTATTATTGTAAGTGTATTTTAATATATTCTAGTATTAGAAAAACGGAAGCGGTTAACGTTTTTTAAAAGAAACACGATAAAAACACATACTGTCTATATGTTTTAAGGTACTCGGACATAGGTTCCACGTAATTACAATAAGTGACATGTATCACTCAAGAACAACACTACACACTAGATACCTTCCAATCAGGGCTTCCGTCTACAAGCAACTGTGTTCGTTTGTCTTTTATTGTCTTTTTCACCTAAATCTACCCACATTTGCACGAACGCTTACACTAGGATGAATGCAATTCCGCCTTGGACTAAACCAATAACCGTATAATACCTCATCAATCAATCTAAACTCATCAATAACCATGGATACTTCTGCAATTTATAAATATATACACTTCTGTTAATAAAATATCTCAAATTGTTAAATTCAAATAGTGCTAAGCTATATTTAAAGTAAGTAAAATTCAATTTTTCAAGCGTAAATTACATTTAAATGTCCGAAAAATCTCTTCACATTTCCATCTTTTGAAATGAAATAGACAAATATATGTATGTACAAAAGATAAATTTGTAGCTCGCATTACAAAGAGTTTATGGCGCAACTATTTTGTCCATGTTTTACTAAAAAGGGGGATGCTAGTCGTTTCTATTTAGTGAATACTGATGAGTTTAACAATTACTAAAATTTTATTTCTACGTACATAATGCGAAAAGGAATGTAGTTTTCATTGTTTATTATCCATATCAGCATATTGTAGAGAAGGATAGAGTAAAATTGTATTTTTTTTCTATTATTTAGCAAATGACTTTTATGTCGGCTTAGAATTTTTTTATATAGAAAAATTTAAAGGTCGACTCTAATGTTAAGATAACCATATCGCTTAGATAATTTTATATATACGGGCAATTAGGTTTCATAGCGTAGATTAGTATCAATTACACCAAATTAGTTAGCAATTACAGTTAACAATTATTTATTTTTCTTTATTTATCTATCGTTTTTACACATAAATAAACTAAATGTAATGTCAGAATGTTTTGTTTATTAAAATTGGGTAAAAAGATAAATAATTCCATGGGTGGGATTTGAACCCACCGCCCATATGAAGTCTGCGCTTAACTCATTTCGCATTTGCGCAATGACATAAGGGTACATCTTAATATGCATATATACGAGTAATATTATATTATATTCCAACCCTACTTTTCTACTTAAATGGTTTTGGTCACTATCTGAACCATATTTGCCGTCATTTTCCCCAGAGTATAAGTAGAGTGGAATAAATATACGCGATAGAATCGATACAGCCTGGTGCCGCCTTCAGGGGATTACTTACAATAATAATATTTTTTTTTGTGAAATTCAGATGTAATACTAGTACGTACCTAATGTTTATTATTTACAAAAATTGGAACTTTTACTTGTTATCTTTTTTGTTGGTATTTGTGCCTTAATTCAGTATAGCTTTTCGTTACGAGTTTCATTTTATATTTGTTTTATAATTTATAACAAATCCAGGTATCTGAAGTTTTTTAATATAAATTATGAAAATATATATATTTTTATATACTATTTTTCATTTCTTAGTTAACTAGAAACATTCTGTTCAAAATTCACACTGATAACTTTTATCCTCAAATTATATCCGTTGCCTTTGTGTGATTACACTATGCGGTAGTGGGCTATGCGGTAGTGGGCTATGGTATAGAACGAAAGGTAAATATAATTAAGGATAGACTACTAAAATTAGTTGAATAGGACACCGGATGGAAGGAGAAATCGAGGGAGAGCAAAACTCAGATACTTGGATAGAGTTGAGCAAGATTTGAGAACTCTGGGCGTAAAAAATTGGAAAAAGAAAGCCGAAAATAGAGGAATATTCTGTAATATAGAATGTAATATAGAATGGAGGAATATTCTGGACCAGGCCAAGGCCCACCCGCGGCTGTAGTGCCCTCTGATGATGATGATGATAGATTACTAAATTCTTCATTCAGTAACGTATCATTAATTATATTTTGGAAAAATTGAGTTCCGCCATTCGATGGTCAGCGTTTCGAAAATTCGGTGGTAAGGGGAAAATGGAGGTTCCTTACCTGTAAACAGACACATGTACCTTTTACATACAAAAATGTATTACGATTAATTCTTACTTTAGGCTTTTATATTAATTCTTAATTCATCCCATATCTGATGATCCTCTTCTCGTTTTGCTCATCGCGTAGATACTTATGCACCTAAATACTTTTTATCTCGCTTCTTCTTATTTACTCGTATCTCTATATAAAATTTGATGAAGTTTCGTTAAGTAAAATATATTTTGTTATTTATTTTACTTAATTTAATTATTTTTTACTTAATTTTTATATTAACTTTTATTTAAGTTTTTACTTAATTTTAATTGTTGTAAATTAAAATTTTGCGCCCCGATAAAAATAACAACCCAAGCCTTAGGTATAATGTAAAATAAAGAAGAGGCTGCCTCTTCCTAAAGAAGGGGCTGTTACATTTCATATTCATGTATACGGAAACCACACAAAGTAAGTATTCTAAAGTGCTCTCGTTCATGTGTCAGTCACTGACATGAAACTTCATAATTTAATGTTCTTCCAAAGCTTTTCAAAGTTAGCATAATTTGGTCGCCGCGAACTTTGTTTTTTAACTTCTCATCAAAAGTTTAGCTTTTATAAATTTTAAAATTGAAAAGTGCTACGTTTTGGGCCTAATTATTTTTTTTTAATTCTCTGATGTAATCGTAAGGTTTTCTATACTTTTATATCAGTCTTCTTAGTATATAAATTGAAATTTATTTAAGTTACTATGAGATGAGAACGAAAATAAAACATATAAAAAAACGAATAAAATATACCACTCATTATGTCGAGTTTGATTTAAATTTTAGAAAACAATTGAAAAATATTATCTATAGATTATGGCCTATACATCAATGAATGATAATTTGCAAAAGAATAAATAAGTATATGGTCATCAAATCTTAAATTGTTTTAATATTTAAATATTGTATTTTCTGATTCTTTTGTCAGTGAAGTTGATAATGTCGCGTTATTCAATATCGAACTTGGCTCACATTTCACATTTATTTTTTAATGGGATATCATTACATTTTGCAAAGAGGATTTACTATTAATCTCGAAATGGTTTTTGCGAGGTGTTGTCGGCTTTCTTTTTACCAGACTTCAATACTAGTGTTGATAATTACCTGTAATTTCGTACGCAACAGTGTTGCATCGAGATGAACTCCAAGCTTTAATTTTTTAATCAGACTTCAACACTAGTGTTGGTATTTACCTGTAAATTCATTCCCAACAGTGTTGCATCGAGATGAATTTCAAACTTTCATACAATTTGTAACCTACTGCCTGTGGCTCCACATACGTACAAAGTTTCTACTTAGTTTGTTATATCTCAAGTTCGCCTACCCCTAGGAAGGAGATACAATAGCCCGGTGTAATTTCAATCTTTGCTTACTTATGATGAAGTAGCCTGTGGCTAGTTAAGCCAATAGTGGCGCAGTGGTACAAAAGTCTGACGGTAAACGCTTGGGTCGGGTTCCATTTCCACTTGGAGGAATGAGAAACGAAATTTAATAACATTTCGTCCCTCTGTTAACGAGTCAAAAGCTGATTTTGAATCCATCACTCGCAAGGCCTCAGATTTCGCCAGAAAGTCGGGTACGGAAGAGTCTTAAGGGGAACGGATACGCTGCACATTCTTTCAGATCATTGGACTTTGAGAGTGTCATGTATTCGAATCCTATTCAAGAAATTGAAATATTTTTATCCACTCTGATAATAGGAAATGCGTTATCGAGCTCATTTACTCAACTTCAAATATAATTTATAAACAAATTTAGAGAACGGAGTAGATTCACACTAGCTTCTCAAGGTTTAGTATATAAATGAAGTATATGGAAATTAAATAATTTATTTCATTTTGCTGCAATTCATAAATCTATTTATAAAAAATCCAAAAAAAACAGGAAATATGACGATGGAATGCATAATCATCGTATTTATAGTCAGGCTAGTGGGATAGACCGACACAATATAACAGCTTGAATTCTTAAAAGCCTTTTATTGTTACTCTTAAATGTAATAAAGACGTTTTACAGTGTTAAATGGGTTTTTATATGAAAAAAGTATCCTGTTCTGCCAGGTTTATAGCCTTTGTGAGCTATAAAAAACAGTAGACGAAAATAATAAGCAGCGATCCTGAGATAAAATCTCAATTTATATGAAAATTTCGACTCAATAACCGATTTTCTATTATTTTTGTTCTAATATTTTAATTCAGTGCCAAACCTAAAATTGGAAAAATATTTCTGTAAATGTTGCTAAAATCATATCAACCATAATTATGTACAAATAAAAAATGATATATACTTTTCAAATATTTCAAACTCTAAGCAATATTTTAATAAATATTATCTAGCTTCAAATTTATATTATTATTAATTGCTTGTTAAAAGATGTACTTTATTTATATTTTTTTATATTTATCATCCATGATAATAAAACCACTGTACATTATTTCATAAATTTATTTATTTTTTTAATAAAATGATATTTTTACAAAGATAGTATTCACATGAAATTTGTTGCGTCTATATTAATTAATATTAACAGTTGACAATCAGTTGGAGATAAAACTTGTCTTGACATATAAGAAATATTCTAAACCTTACAAAGTATAATATTTACAATAATTTACATTTCAATAATTACATACAAGATTTTGAAAATAAATTCGACAGGTACAGATATAGTTCTCGTTAAATGATAATAGTTTAGATTGTATTTGGATCACAGCCAGTAAATCAATAAAACCTATAAAGTGAAATAGTAGAAAACGTTATTAACATGCACTAATATATTCTTAAGTATTGACATGTTCAAGCATTTCAGGTAGAGCATTGTATGCTACCATATTGCCTAAGGAACTCTTTGGTTCTTTCTTTGTTACTATAGCAACAATCTCCTCCTCTGGAGGTGGAGGTGGAAACTCTGTATTAGAATCAATTGCTAATGATATATCATCTACACTTAAAACTACTTCCCTATTGTCAATCTCAACTCTATTCCGTTCTACCGTAGAGCTATCCTCCATTATACTGTACAAATTCTCAGATTTACCTTTATACATTTGTCAAGAGGTCATGTAATACGCTTCACTAATATTAACTTCATCATTGACAATATTACTCTTTTGCGACCATTCTTTCTGTTGATGTTTTATCCTATAAATTATTTCGTCATGGATTACACCAAAACACATAGCAGTTAATGCTAAGCCTGTCAACGTATAAGCTGAACAGAACCACAGAACTGTTGAGTTTATCGTATAATACCTAACTCCATTGATGGTAGTATAGCTCATGCCAGGAATAATATTACCGAAACCAATTGTACTTAAAGCCATAAAACAAAAATAAAATCCATCTACAATACCCATATTATCTATATTAAGTAATACGATAGCTCCAAATGTTATATAAATGAATATTGCCGCCAGACAGAGCAGCACTGGAGCTAATATGCTTAAACCATGCATTGACACCTTCGAATCAGTGTCTGGCCAACTGATGATATCGTCTTTAGCTGTACTCGTTGTAGGTCTTTCTGATATTGAGGAATCTTTTTGACTGTCTGTTTTTAATACGTAGCATTCTTCTGTAGGTGTCTTACTGGTATTTTGACTATTTAGGATTTCCTCTTGTTGCCTTTTCAGTTTCATTCTTCTTTCTTTTTCTGCCATTCGCCTTTCGTCGTAACAACAATAGCCGCAGTTAGAGCAGAGGCAGCAACATAATGCTCTGCTAAATACACTTCTAGCCATTTTGGATAATAGTGATCCAACACTAGACAGATATATTAGTGTTAATGGAATTCCAAAAAGAGCATATACAATAGTGACTCCTTTTCCCAATATTGTCCTCGGAGCGATATTTCCGTAACCTGTAAACAATGAAAGTGTTTGCTTAATTTGTGCCATTTACTAAAATGTTAATATTTTTATAATTGAATTTAGATTTTAGATAATTGAAGCCAGTCGTGGCCCAGGGGCACAAGCCCTGTGACTGTAACTGTGTGTTACAGTCGTAAGCGCGATAGGTTATGGATTCGATTCTCAGTCAAGAAAATGTACCACCACTTAACACGCAATGCTTCCGGAAGTGGAGTGTCTTAACACTAACTTCCCGTTATCCCTCTGTATACTTTATATATTTATGTTGCAAATTGGGTGAATGGAACGTAACTCCAAACTTTCTCAAAAAAACGAACGCTTTCGTAATAAATAAATATTTTACCAAGTAGGATTAAACATTGAACCTACTAAAAATATTATATTCCAAAAAAATAACATTACTAAATTACAAAACTATAAATATCATTGTTAAAATAGTGAAGTTTTTTCACTCTAAACTCACCAATTGTCGTCAGAACAGTTAAAGAGTAGAAAAATGCAAGCGCCAAATTCCATTCGTGCTCCTCAAAATGGTTGCTAATGTCGTTCCCGGTGAACTCGCCGAGCGCCATTTCTCTGTAACTGACGCCGTACTGCGAGGCCATCTCCGTCGTGACACTCTGTATCAACTCATTTTGAAACTTTAAAATTTCCTGTGCAGCCAACCGCGTCCAATTTTCTCTATACAAGATATTTAACGATACTGTTATCTCCCAAATATTTTCAACAGCTCTGCTCCTGGCTTCCCAGAAATAATTTGCTGATAAAGTCAAGTTTCCATAGTCGTAATCGTACTCGTCCTTTTTATTTGGATTTTCTTTATGTGTTATTTTTTGTTTGTCTGGTAATATTCTAGGTCGGACTGGAACTTCAGCTCCGCCTTCTATAGATAAAAATATAACTGAACCCAGAAAAGTGTATGCCAGTAAAACAGAAAATATAACGCTATTAGTTAGACATCCAATAATAAATTGTTTTCGTCTATATTTAGTTGTTTTAAAACACAAACAGCAAACAACTTTCTGTCTCGTAGTTTGTACTCTCTTTCTGCTATTAGATGCCATCGAATCCGCATCCTGGCACTTGTCCAAAGGGATACCCCCATTCAGAGTGGGCTTTGCCAACGTATACTGTTCGAAACGGTTGATCGCTTCTTTATCCAATACTACATGGTTGATATCCATTTTCGTCCTTTATTTGCCAAGTTTATTTGTTGATGACATTATCTTTTAGTTTTCATCTGAAACAATAAAATACATATTAATGTTGAAGCTGTATTGGAAGTTTTCCCTAAATGGATAGTCATTTGTCAATGTATTTCAGGGGGGACGAAAAATGAGCGACTAATGAAAAAAAATGAAGTGATTGATTAATGCTCGGCTAAAATGCTGTGCTTAGTAGGGGGATATATTTCAAAGAAATTAGTTTTTGCCGTACTTTCATCTTTGAGAGAAGCGCAAAAAGAGCAAAAGAGCAACTGTTGAGTTTCTTGCCGGCTCTTCTCAGCAGAACTGCCTTCCGAACCGGTGGTAGCTGTTTGTTCATATGTTCATTCAACGATTCAAAAGTGCTTATAATAATTGCCTATTTGAATAAAGAATATTTTGAATTTGAATTTGAATTTGTAAATTTATATATGCATAGTATATAGAAAACGAAAATTGTATATATTATTTGCTCAATGCCTCCAGAATTCGGCGAAAAATGGGAAACGGAGTGTTTTAACACCAGGTTCACTCTGTATATCCTGCTGTGTGCGAGATACTGTTACAGCGTGAAGTGGAAATATATAAAAACATATAATATGTATAAAAAATATCGTCAGCTAAGCTTAAATAGCTAACACTAGAAAATAATATCTTAGGTGGGTACCTATTATACGCTCTTTATCCTATTAAATGTTAAATATATTATACCCATAGCAGTAATATAAAAGAACACCTATATTAACGTATCCGACTCGCACTTGACCGATTGTGTTATACATACATACATAAACCAAACGATTTGTTTGAGATATTTTTCAAAATATGTAAATGCATAATATTCTAATATATTTACTTTAAATTTGCTTTCTGAACACGTACCGTTGGTTCGATTTCGAGGCGAGGCGAACGCAGGGAACGCGGCATGAATAAAAAAAATATATTATTTTTTATTATAGCAAAACTCATTTTCACACCTTATAAGCGAGGGCCGAGGAAATTGATACTTTGATGGATTGATTATATTTTTGCTCTCCCAAAGGGAACTGCTTTGCGTATCGCGGACCAGTAAATTGGGTCCAATATAAATATTAATATTCATGTGCGATCCAGGCTGTCTTGGTGCAGGTACAAGGGTGCGACTGTAATGTGACGGTAGTAGGTTCGATTCCCACTAGGAGGAATGAATATTTAATATATCCCTGCAGAGATGCAGCGTTAAGCTAAAAAAATACTTAGCGACAATTGTTTTCTCATAAAATCTTCCCATTTTATTTTCACCTTAGTTTACATGACATAATCGACAATTTTATTAGACGTCGCGTCGGTAGGATAGGATAGGTCGGTATCTGTACTTGGAATATATTAAAAAGAAATGTTATTGGGAACCTTTATTAACCTAAAGAACCCAAAACAATGGTTTTATTAAATTTTTCTCTGTTTGTCCGTTTGTCTGTGCGCTTGTTATCGCTAATCTCAGAATCGACTTAACCGATTTTGATGCGATTTTCACTATTGGATTTTGGCAAGCTTCCGAAAACATCTAGGATTTATTTTATTACTATCGGTTCATAAATAAAAAAGTCATGTCAATTTGAAGTATTTAGTCCGACAAATTTGCTAATTGCCGTAACTGCTTTACTGAATTGACTGAATCTTTACTTTTCAATTTCTTTATTAATATTTCTATTTCAAGCGGGCGTAGCCACTTGTTACAGCTAGTTATTTATATAATAAAGGAGATATTTGAACATATTACTCCTATAATTTGTATCTAAAATATAAAATTGTTATACACTCGACCAGTTTATTAACTTGTCCACTCACTTTCCTGGACATAAGCACCTAAAGGATGACCCTCTTCAAAAACATCGACAGTGAAAAGAACATAATCTGAAATGAAATATCAACGCATTTTCGCAGTACAGCTTGTAACAGATAATAGAAAAGATTGAAATTATTTTATTATGTATATTTCAAGGAAAATATAGTAACGTTAAAGTGTTAAACGACAAGATTTGCATTAAAATCAAAAAATAAGAAATCAGCTTCACGCTGTATCCCGCACACACCAGGGTAGGCAGAGGGCTTTCTGCCGAATTCTGGAAGCATTGCGTGTTGGGTAGTGGAACTCAACGCCGGACATTGTCTCAGATACTTTGCTATTTTCTTTTCGTTCGAATTCCGAATTAGCGAAATGGCCTATTGAGCGGAGGAACTCAACGCCGCAGCCTGTCTTGTCTAAACGGAGAAAAGAGTAATAATTACTTCCCCCGAGGAACATACACCACCATGTTTAACCCACATCCCACTATGCCATAATGGCTATTTTGATTAATGAAATTAAAATATTCAGATTATCCCTGGAAGGGACCAAAAATGTAATAAAATTATATTATTAATATCTTGTAATTTTCTTAATAATATTCTCTCTAAAAAAAAAAGGTTATTCTATAAGAGTACCTAAATGGTATTAAAAAGAAAGATAACACTGTCGATCCCATTAAAGATTAAGGCGAAAATTTATTCTGTAACGCTAACGTAAGTTATTGTAAGAACTTAAATATTCAAATTCTCGTTTCGTATAAAGAGCTTTATATTTGATGCTTATATAAAATTTAGTGTACGAATAAAATGTTTGTTCCATAACAAATTGACTATCGAAATTGAATAATAGCAAATTTCTTTTATCGTCGTTTTGAACTGCTAAATAGGTACTCGTATATAGCTAAAAACCATATGAAGTCTCATATCAGGCCAGTCGTGATGGACAATGGGGCTTGACGTGGCGGCCGAATTCTGGAGGCTTTATATGTTAAGTGGCGGAACGCCCTAATTTGTACGACACCATAGGGGAGAAATGAAAATATACATTTAAATAAATATTTCATTTACTTGAGTGGGGATCGAGCCTACAACCTCTCTCGGGCGGTAGGACGATTGTCTCTGCGCTACTACTGGCCTCACGTTTTAAATCTTAAAGATATCATTTTAAAATAAATGACTGATTTTATTTATTTACGTTACATATACGAGTATATTTACATTTCTTCGCTCCGATGTCAAGCCAAAGCGTGACGTTTTGTCCTGCCACTCAACACGCAGTGCCTCCAGACTTTGGTTAAAAATGGGGAACGGAGTGTTCTAGGTTCCCTCTGCCTACCCGCTGTGTGCGTGATACAGCGTGAAGCTGAGCGAAGCGCCCCAAAAAAAATAAAAGTTGATTAATAATAGTTTCAAAATAAGCTTCTCACTCACTCACTACAAAATTTTAAACATTTAAAAGTTCCATACAAATATTTTTCTTTATTGTTTTATCTCTATAAATGTGTATAATATCACAAAAAAAAACTTATTTCACGTTTTAAAATAACAAAATAAATACTTTAATTCGTTTTCCACTTGTTGTGTTTTCGACCGCTAATTAACAGTGTATTGTTTGTTCCCGGATGTCGGCTTTGTACGGTCAACAAAATAGTTTCAAAATATATATATTCAATTTAAAATCATGTATTTTCATATAAAATACAGCTTTTTAGATTTATTTAAATTACTGAATCGTGTTTCTATATAAATTGACTATATAGTACATATAGCGGGACAAGGGTGTGACCGTAACGCGACGGTCGTGGGTTCGATCCCCACTCGAGGAAGTGAAATATTTATTTACGTTTATATTTCTATTTCTTCGCTCTGGTGTCAAGGCAAAACGCGGCGTTGAATTCTGCCGAAACTGAACGGAGTGTCTTAACGATAAGGTTTCTCTGGAGCTGATTTAATTTATATTATATTTTTCTGCTTACAGTACTTCTGATGAACAGGCTTGATTAGTGTAATTACAATAGTTTTAGTTCCAGATAAGCCTGTTTAATTCACTGTATTATGTCACTAATATGCGGCTTATGTGGTTATTGGACAATTGGGGCCAGTCATAAAGTGTAACTGTGAAGGCGAAAGGTCGAACCCACAGTTCGATCTCCACTCGAGGAATGAAAATATTAATTTAAATAAACATTTTCCTCGAGTGGAGATCGAAAATATTTATTTAAATTATGTTTTAATATTTTCGCTCTGACGTTGGAATCACTTGGGGTTGAGTTCATTGAATTCGGAGGAAAGTGAGGAAGAAAGGCGTAATTTTTAAAAAAATATAATATGATTACTCATAATTAAAAAAGTATTGAAAAAAAGAACTGTGAAATAATTATGAAAATAATATTAAAAAAAAATATTGTATTTTGTGCATCAGAGTTTATTAAAAAATATTCATTAGTTAAAAAAATAATATTGAATAATTATTTTAAATAGTTAATTAGAAATGAAATGTTTTCAAAGGCCGTTCGTTAAATATTTTTGTTCAAGTTGGACAAAAATATTTTATATCCTCCGAAAATGAACAGTTTTCACCATTTATAAAGTAATTAAATAAAATACGAGTATATTGAAAATCTACATGTGATTTTAAAATGAATTATGATTCATAATGAACCTGAAGAAACAATGAAATCTGGGACAGGCATTTTATTATAAATATAATTACATTTAACTTACCGTAATTAAGACAGGCGTGTTAACTTTCAACATTATCGAGTAATCTGAAACAAAAATAAAAATTATATTATAATTATATATTTTATTATATTAAACTTATGTATATATTAGGTACTGCTTGAACCCGTCGTGGCGCTGTCGACTGTAAATGCGATTTGCGAATGCAATTAAGAGTTCTATACCCACATGAGGAAATGAATTCTTTGAAATTCTATCTATTGAAAGTCATTCCGAATTTTAAAAAAATATTTTTTAGCACAAATTTACAAATTAAGCTTTATCCCGCATATAGCTCTTGAGAACGTAGTGTTAAGACACTCTGTTTATATTAAGAAACGTCCGTTCTAAAGAATTTCTAGCGAATTTTTAACGAATTTCTAACGAATTCTGAAGGCATTGTGTGTTTAGTTGCGGAACGAGAAACTGCGCTTTACCTCGACACCAGAACGAAGAAATGAAAATATTAAATGTTTCCTTTTCTACGAGTAAGAATTGAACCCATTACCTATCGCGACTGGCCTAATTTTTTAGCTTCAAGCTTATTCCTTTAGGTACTCCACTATAATCTATACTAATATAATAAAGCGGAAGAGTTAGTTTGTTTGTTTGTTTGAACGCTAAGATCTCTGGATCTGCTGGTCCGATTTACTATGTTTTTGTTTTGTATGAAAGCTGCATACTTCAGAAGTGCTATAGGCTATATAACATTACATTACACATATATAGAAATAAATTAAAATACTTTCTAATTTGACATGCAATTTATTCTTTATAAAAATAAATATAAAAGTCACTTTTATCATTCTATCTAGATTGAAATTATAGTTTACTGTATAACATGCTAATAAATAATTAAGGAGATGTCACTGATTCAAAATGACCTAGATTCGACGCGAACGGGCAGATGACGTTGACGGTTTTAAAAATTTTCATACATTTTCGAACTATTGTCAATTTTTATGTAATTATTTGCTGTTTATAATTTATTTAAACTACACTTTGGTTCTCTTCTTATTTTATTTGATATTGCTCGCAAAAATTACCCTAATTATTTAATATAGAAAAATGTTAAGTTATTTCATAGAGTCGATATCTACGAATATGTAATCACGGAAAACTTTAGGTCCTCTTCTAATACTAAGAATATCCTTTAGTTACTTTAACTTCTTTTGTTGGTGCATTTCAATAACTCAGATATTTTTTCTAATAATATAGTCTCTTCTTATTATTATTTTTGATTATTTACGCCTATATTTTCTTACTAATTCTATTGAAAACTGAAAATAATTTCATAAATATATTTAATAAAGATTCTTATAGTTCAAGCAGGCGTAGCCGCGTCCGGGTCCTCTACTAATATATAAATACTGTTATTCATTTCCAGCCTGAACACGACGTATTGCATCATAAGGAGCGTGGTGTGAAATAACATGAAATTAAACCTGCAACCTCAGTACTTTATATTTTTTCCATTTTATCTACAGAAATTGCATTTCCTACAGACGAAGATAAATACGTAGTGACGTCAAAATGCTCTTCCTGTGGCCGACGTTTTTGTTATCGAGATTAAGATAATTGATAACGATGCTGTGGTACAATTGTTGCTTATCTTTTTGAATGCCAAAGATAGTTATAGCTTCAATTCTCACTTTGAATTATGTTTGTTATTATAATATAGAGATTTTTATTGTTTAGTTAGATAAACTGCACAAAATATATATTTTTTTTAACTAGTTTTAATACACTACACACTTCCGTTGCCCACTTTCCACCGAAATCTAAAGACACTGCGTGTGCGGTGGAACCCAACGCCGCATTTTAACTCGTTACCAGAACGAAAAAATGAAAATGTTCAATATTTCAATCCCCTAAATTAGAATCGAACCCACAAATGTCACGCTTCAAATATAAACCTCAAATACGTATTGTAGGCATGTGTTTTTTTTTGTCAGAAATATATCCTATTATGTATTGAGTGGCGTTTGCCTTATCAGGGACGTGATAGAATCCATTCCCGCGATTGGAAATCGAATCCTCAACTGGCTTTACAATCAGTAAATATACGAATACCCACAATGTAAATTGTAACAATCAATACATACCGAGGTGCAACTGGGTCAACTATCTTTAAGTAACTGTACTATTTCTACATATATGGGGATATCAGTGGTTCATACAACGATCTAAGTCATAAATCTCTCCTAGGTGCATGTATGGGGGGGTTTATTGGCACTAAACTGGTCTACGATAACCGCGGGCGTGAAAAATGAATTTACAATGTTACATCATTGTAAACTTATAAAAATAGCTGTTAGTAAGCAATTTTATAGATAGGATTTGTTGGGAACGATCCGTGTAGAATATATATTGTTTTTTTTAATTTATTTTTACGCTTATTATGTTTAGCGGGAGTTTTATTAAATTGGGATTTATTTAGAATGTAGTCTTATGATTCAAGTCATACTAAGTTTTCCTCTAGTTTCCCGAATTTCAGTAGGACGGAATTCAGCGCCAAAAAGAAAATAGCTTTTAAAACGTTTATTCCGCAGAATATGAATCGAACCCACATCCATTGTATTTGCAGTCAAGCACTGTCTCAAATATAACGAAGCTTAACTAAAATAATCATTTTCATATGAAAATGGTTATTTTATGTAAGCTTCGTTATATTGTTTTAACACTAGAAACGCCGCCGTCCCATTTTTGTCCCAAACGCAAGTTTGATTGTATATATCTTTTTTATTTCTTAATTTATGTAGATGAAACTTTTCGACTATTACCAATTTTACACCTTTATTTAATTAAAGATATTTTATAGCAGTCATATTTTTTGAAAAAAAAATCAGATTTACCTAGAACTGCCGCTGGGTCATTTTTGTCCCGCTATTATTATTTTATTATTTAAGGGTATAATTTGACATATTTTCATGCCTCAGGGACGAGGTGGAGGTAAAAGGGCGATGCGGGGCCGGAAAAAAATTTAATAGTAGGTTTAGCAGTCAATGCCTAAGTTTTTAGGGTTCTGTAGCTTTTAAGGAGAGCCCTTATAAGATCATTTTTTGTCCATCCGACTGTCAGTGCCTTTATGTCAGGAATGCTTGGAGAAATCGAGTTGATATTCATATGAGTATATGAATATCAACTGAAAACTATACATTTATGTATAAATCTTAAAAAATAATAGTCTGAAAAGTGGGGTATTAACTAATTTCAATAATTTATAATTTTGTAAGAGTTATTCAGTTAGTTGTACCGACCTTAGAACGAATTGTTGAAATTTGAAATATTTGATTCTTTCTTTGTGTTTTGTTTTTTGGTACTTTTATGTTTGTTAAAGAATAAAATTGATTATTAAAGATGGTCTACATATTTTACGAATAATTTTAATAATATTTTTTTTGTATTATACCAACAATCAACATAATAAGTAGAATGGGACAAATTTGTCACGACGGCGGTTCTAGGGGGGTCTCAATCTTCGGCACTTCTAGTGTTAAAGTGAGGTATTTGTATATGAGTACTCGAGTGAACGTGAAATGGATTCAATTACCAATACGTGGTTTTCTCTATATCAAAAAATATATATTTATATTATACTAATAAACTCAAAAATCGTTATAATGTTGTTATTATAGAACGACTTGAGATACGCCTTTCACGTGGACAAAATATTCCTTTTGTCCATTTTTGAAAAACCGCCACGGGTCGCCAGATGTAGACTCAAACCTCAAAAATATGTAAATGAATAGGTAGAATAGAATTAGTAACAAGGCAAATCGTGGCATCGAGGCTTGTCAATCAACTCGTAAGCCCTCCAAAGTTTTGGCAGGACGTGAGGAACGGAAGTGTTTTTGCACTAGGATCCCAGGTTTCCTCTACCACATCCGGGATACATGACCCTACAAAAAAACTGTAAAAATGGCTTTCTCGTTTTTTTCATCCCATGGGTATTTTGTAAAACATTCTCTTAGTACTCCCCTACACTCCTCTATTTTCCCCTTGTGTCATCTCTCAGTCAATCGCGCAACCGAAAAGCTTTATAAGATTAAGATCTTAAGATCTCTTTTCATAAGCTATAAAATATAAGAAGTATGTGATAAAAATAAAGTATGTATTTGCATATAACACCCAACTGTTACAATTATTTATTACAGTCTTTTACTACTTGCAATTCAACAAAGTTTATGACCAGTTTTACAGAGAAAAGTATGCTATCGATTTACTTTGTTTACTCCTCTAGACCGAATTTAAGATAAAAGTTAGAAGTTCTAAGATGGAAATGGATTTTCTAAAGTGAATTTAATGCTTATTCAATTTAAATGATAAAAATAATAGTTAAAGTACAATAAAAAAAACTAGTGTTCCGTTTGCGGTAATTTCTATTATATTTAAATATTATCATTTACCTACTCTGAAAATATACTACGCGTAGTAATATATCAAAAATAAAAACGAGAATGACTTCCATAAAATATTTCAAAATATTTTTGAGGATTCGGTGGCGCTTCGAAAACACAGTATCGTTAATACTGGAGGAAGAATACGTAAAAGCATGAAGACCCTTCGGAGAGTATGTGTAAAGATGATGATAATGGAAGAGGCGAAAGAGGTCTGCAGAGACCTTAAAAAATTGTATAAATAATGGCTGCGGTGGCGAGACATTAAAAAAAAATATTTTTTTAAAAATATATACTGAACGAAACTTTAATTGAATATCTAATATTACTATTTTTTTGTTTAACCACTTTGAAAGTTGTAATATGAAGTTTGGCACTAAATATCACCAAAGCAAAGTATAAAATAATATAGAAAAAAAATATTTTCATATAAAAAACAGCTCCACGCTATATCCCGCATACAACAGGTTAAGCAGAGGGAACATTGTGTCAAGACACTCCGTTCCTCGGTTCCTGAACGCCGCGCTTCGCCTCGACACCAGAGTGAAGAAATGGAAATATAAACGTAAATTGAATATTTCATTCCTCGACTGGGGATCGAACCCGCAGCCGTCTCGTTACAGTACCACCCTCGTGCTTCTGGGCCACGAAGGCTTCCATTGCATATCTTTTCATAAAATTAAATAAAACTATTTTATTTACTAAAGCCTTTTTGCTTTGCCTCGATTTTACACTCAGTTCTTAGTATCAATTCGCTTCCACAGTTGACGTATAGAGACAATTTTCCAATTTATTTAAGTCTTTTCGTCAATAGAGTTCGCTATAAGTTTATAAAAGCACAGCTCGACTGTATTACAGTCTGTATGTTTGTTTTTAACTGTGGAGATATTTCTTTGATGTTTATATTTATATACAAGGAATACCCATTCCTTTTTATTTAATTTTTCTGGTATCTTTTTTATTTTCCTAAAATATATCTAATATTTTTTACTTTAACTTGTTTTCTGTTGACTGTTCTTCTCAAAATGATTGCGTGTACAGTAGTCTATTTTAGACATGGCGTTTAATATAGGTAATATCTATTATAATTAAAGTAATGTTATAAAAATAATAAAAGCGAAGCTTAAATTTAAAGACCTATAATAATTTACCTGTACCTACGTGTCGTTTATCTTAAACTGACATTGAAAAATTATGGTAAAGTTTATACTAAAAATATTTTAGATGATCTTTTGATGGATTAGCTTGAAACTTACGCTAAAATTGTATACAAGTAAAAAGTAAATTTAGTCAATCAATTTAGTTTTATTAGAGGCCGCCGCGGCACAGGGGTGGGTTCGATCCCGCTGGAGGGAATGAATAATTATTTGGTAATATTTTCTTCATGTCTTCGCTCTGGCACCAAGACAAAAAGCCCGGGCTTGAGTTCCGCAACTTAACAAGCGATGCCTCGAAAAACTCGGCGGAAAGTGTAGAACGGAATGTCTTAACCATAAGTTTTCTCGGCCTACCATACTGATAAAGAATTTATACTAGTCAATAAATGAACGGCAGTCTTTTGATATAATAAATGTTTTTATTTTAGAGTCGAAAACGGAGAAATGTGTCACTATTCAAGGTTGGCTAACGAAATGCTAAGAAAACTAGGGGCCTACTCTCCCTATTCGCTTCGCTTGTCAATCTCCGCTAAATACGCTTGCTGTAATCATAAAACAAATCTTTGAAAACGTATTATTTTAAACCGCTATGTAAATTAAAAATCGTGCAACTTCCTATCCTATCCTATATCTTATAAAACAAAGTTGCTTTTCGTGTCTGTCTGAACTTTCTAACTCTTCTTCTTCTAAACCACCCAACGGATCTTGATGCGGTTTTCACATTTGTACATTCTTATGTTAATTAACATAAAAACGATAAATGTGTATAAAGTCCTACCCGTTGAGACACTTTCGCGCATGCGCTGCTTTAGTGGTAAGTACTACATGAAAATAATGTACTGGAGTATTGTTCCTCTTAATAAGGTCTACAAAAAAGTCCGGGACAGCATATTCGTATCTTTTAAGGATAACGTGTAGTGATCATATTTCTGTCTAAAAATAGTAATTTCAATATATTTTTTATTGTGAGGGATATTTTTCCATAATGGTATTAATCCTTATCCTTTAAAATACTTTATTAATTTTCTACGTTAAACGAAGATAAAATTTGCTTTTTACACTATTGCCAATTCCGAATAGTTTTAGAGAAAAACGCATTTAATTGTTAACACATCCCGCCATTGACACATCAGCTGCATTGACTCAAATTTCACTTATCCCTTACTTTCAGCATATAAATAAGTATATTAGTCACGTTGGCCATTTAATGTAGATTAAAACTGTCTTTACTGTTTTTCATATTAATAAGTACTTTAGAAGTTGTTACAATATCAAAAAGTCCTTGCTGCGAAACGGCTCGCTACTCGCCATGCGTCCCGCGACGTTTTGCTTATACAAGCGCGTCCGCCGCGCCCGCCTGTCTTACACGCATCGGTGGTTCAGTGGTAGAATACTCGCCTGCCACGCGGGCCGCCCGGGTTCGATTCCCAGCCGATGCAGTCTATTTAATTTTCATCACAGGCAGCCACGTAGTGCTTGCATCAGGGACAGAATACCCTCTTCAGCATTAACCACAAGCTCGAAAAAACCCGCCTGCCATTATAGCAAAGAAGATGTAGATGCGTTTGCACGTATTGAATAATTGGAGTTGAATGTATTATTTCAGCGCGATATATTTGGTTTCATATTTTTTGTAGTAGTTATTAGTAGGTAGGCTTTTGTTTATAATTTCTTCCGTTTATTTAACTATCTAAAAATATTTATTTAAATATATTGTAATAAGTACTTGAAAAGATTAGTAGCACAGATTTAAAATTACGGTACCTACTAAAAAATCCTTGATTGGAAAATCCTTATTAGAACTACGAAAATGCGGGTTGCATTAGGGTTTAATTAATTTTCACATTATCTTAAGTGCTTTGCAAACATACATTATATGAATAATTCAGTAGTTAAAGTGGGCGAAGCCGCGAGCGGGTCGCTAGTTATATATAAGCTAGTTATATTGTATCTCGCTTATAGCGTAGTAGGCAGTGGGAACCTAGTGTTTAGTTAAGATCTTCATCCCTATATCCCACTCCAGTTTCCAGACATTGGGTGTTAAATGGCGTAACTCAACGCTGTCCCTTGTTCCCAGAGCGAGTAATAGAAAAAATATTGAAAATATATATCTATACTAATATAATAAAGCGGAAGAGTTTGTTTGTTTGTTTGAACGCTAAGATCTCTGGATCTACTGGTCCGATTTACTATGTTTTTGTTTTGTATGAAAGCTGCATTCTTCAGAAGTGCTATAGGCTATAATAACATTACATTACACATATATACTAATATATTAAAATACTTTCTAATTTGACATGCAATTTATTCTGCCATGTTAATAACAACCGTCGCGTCGCTACGCGACCGTTACCGCGACATTTTGACATCATCCTTATGAAAATGATATAAATATAATAGTCACTTTTAGCATTTTATCTAGATTGAAATTATAGTTAACTGTATAACATTGTAATAAATAATTAAGGAGATGTCACTGATTTGGAATGACCTAGCCTTCGGGCGGCATACTATGAGTATGACCGACACGAACGGGCAGATGACGTTGACGGTTTTATAAATTTTCATACATTTTCGAACTATTGTTAATTTTTATGTAATTATTTACTGTTTACAATTTATTTAAGCTACATTTTGGTTCTCTTTCTTTATTTATTTGATATTGCTCGCAAAAATTATTTTATTTAATATAGAAAAATGTTTAGTTATTTCATAGCGTCGATATCTATGTATGCACGGAAAACTTTAGGTAGGTACTAATATTAAGAATATCCTTTGTTGATTTTGCTTCTTTTGTTGGTTCATTTCAATAACTCAGACATTTTTTCTAATAATATGTCTCTACTTTATAATCTTTTTGATTGTTTAAGCTTATATTTTCTTACAAATTCTAATGAAAACTGAATAAAATTTCATAAATATATTTTTATTGTTCAAGCAGGCGTAGCCGCGTCCGGGTCCACCAGTATAGTATAAAATTTATTAATATACTTGTCGTATTAATTAAATATTGAGCGGTAGTTATTTTATAAAATTATAATTACTTAACGCTCTGTTTAACTAAATTGAATCCGTTAAACGGTTCATTACGTCACGTACCTCTACAATGAGGCATAATTAAAATTATTAATCAAATGAGCAATTATTATTCATATTTCAACATTGTTTTTATTAAAGAACTGTTATAATATAGACGTCAGTCGTCGCAAAGGCACTAAGTGTGCACTATAAACGCGACAGGTTGGGAGTTCGATTCCTAGTCGAAGAAATGAATTATTTCATATTTTACGCCACTTTTAACGCAATGCCAATGCAATATGCAAAATTCAGCGGAGCGTGGAGCGGGGTGGAAAGAGTAGAGGCAAGTAAAGTAAAGCGTATAACACTGTTCAAGAATATTTAGAGGATAAGCATGTATGGAATTAATGTCTATTGAATGTAATGCAGGATAGCTGCCAGCTATCCTATACCCTATACCATTGATTTTGAAAAGAGCAACTGTTGAGTTTCTTGCCGGCTCTTCTCAGCAGAACTGCCTTCCGAACCGGTGGTAGCTTTTTGTTCATATGTTCATTCGACGATTCAAAAGTGCTTATAATAATTGCCCGTTTGAATTTTGAATTTGAATTTGAATTGAATAAGTTATTTCCTGTGCAACCATATAAGCTACTCACTATGTCCTTCTTCTTTTAAACTTCGTCTTTAAGAAGTATTCAGTTAAACTTCATTGAAAATAAAATAATAAAACATTTTTCCTGTATTCCGGATAGCAGGGTAGGCAGTAGGAACCTGAAAACCTAATACAGCAAAAATAAATATGTATAACGATTTTTTTATTAGGACTTCAACGTTTCATACAACCTAAGTACTTAGCGTGTACTTAATATAGAGATACAGTTTCCCAAAGTTTTCACGTACGAAAATATATTTAAATTATATATATTATTTAGTGCGCAAAGTCGAGTTTTGACGAGCTTTCACACCACGATATTTGAGCAAACACTCAATTTATGAATATATTAAAAATATTTTGGCGCAGCTTTAATAAGCCTAAATAAAAAAATATCTAAATGTTTTAAAATTTAAAATATTTCAAAAATTTCTCAAAAACTCACGCATTTTCCCGCAAAGCGAGTGTATTTTCATAAGAGAAATTCCGTTGCTCTTTCCGCCTCAACGAAAAGTAACTCAACACCGCCATTTGTCTTCACTAGAGAACTAAAAATATTTAAGATTTAATCAATCTGAGTGGAAATGGAATCTACGAACACAGTCAAAGACTGCGCTACGATGGTTTCAATATTATATTTTCAATATTATTTGATAATATTTACGTTAGGGTTGTAACAGAGTGAGCAACTGAAAAGTAAACTTTGAAGAGCGTGAAATATTATTCAAAGGAAACTTTGAAAAGTGATGTATTACGGGTGTTTGAGGAATCAATTTTGTACTTATGTTTCATATTTTCTCGTATTATATTCTGATACGCTTAAAATATATATAAATAATATCTATATCGAAATATATATTATATATGTAAATTAATATAATATCACGAAGATATATATACATATGTATTAGATGTTAGTTCAGCTCAGCCCTCAAAATTTCAGCTTTGCTAAAATGACATAAGTCTGGCGGCTCTGGGATCTTGGGCTAGAGGTATTGGCACAGTAAAAGAAGATTTCTCAAATTTCCTACGGAAACGGGAAAAGACGGGATTTTTATTTTATTTCTTTCGACGAAAACACGCGCAAACGAGGACTAGTTTATAAAATATAATAAAAAAATAAAAAATATACAACATATACCAACCATATTATTTCATTAAAAATGTAAATCTTTTGAAATATACAGTACCTATTATATTATAAAAGAATTTTCTTACAATAGAATAGAATACAAAGATGAGTAAATGCCGTTGTCGCGAACGTAATGGTTGGAATTGCGTTATAGTTCTAGAACATTCCCTTTTGTATGTACACAATGGTACACAACGAGCTCCCCTGTAGACAGTTACTAATTCCGAACGTTATACATCCCACCTTTGACGAAACTTATGAGGTGTTCTCGCGTGGCCCATGAACTTTTGAAATATAGCTGAATATCCTTGTTTTATTTGCCCTTATTCTATGGGGGGCTGTTTTTTCTAAGAAAACCGTTTGGCAGAGACAATGTAAGAAATTATTTATCACTAGCTGACTCGGCGAACTTCGTACCGCCTAACAGTCATTCTTTATTTTTTTTGTTTTTTAATTTAAATAATAACTTATTCTGCTATTCGGGACACCGGGTCAGCTAGTATATAATATTAATAATAATAAAACTTTATTGCACTAAAAACAAAGAAACAATAAAGTAACGATATTTACAAAAAGTGCAATGGCGGGCCTTATCACTAAAAGCGCTTTCGTACATGCAACCATTTGAAAGAAAAAAAGATAGCAGAAAGGTGTAAATAGTAATAATAAATCTGATATTATTAAATATATATAAGTTTTTTATCATATATATACATACACTGATAAAAACACAACATACATACCTAAAATATATACATACATGCATACATACTAAATATATTTTAGTAGAGCAAAGTGATTGCAATTAAACAAACTAAACTAAAAAAAAAAGTAAATATTACCCTAAATTACGTACTATTTTTATGTGTGAAAGTTATGTAGGTACATTAGTTTTGTACTTTTTACACAATAATTGATTATGTAAATAGGAAAGCAGATAATTTTTATATTAGATTACATAGATTTAAACATCCTTTAACTCCAGAGTGCCATCTATTGTGCTAATAGCTAAACTATAAGCCTTCGATCACAGTAAAACCATACCTTTTCCTCAGTATAAATAATCAAAAACCATATTTTGCTACCCACAGACTATTTAATTTTCTTTATATTTAATTCAGTAGTTTTTACTATATAAACATTTGCTTAAAATATATATATTTAATCAACAGTCGTGTAATTAAAACGTTTCCAAATTCTATTGTTTTAGAGAATCTAGCCAAAGCGCCATCTATTGTGCTAATAGTTAAGCTGTAATCGTTCGATCATAGTTAAAACATACCGTTTTCTCAGTATAAATAATCAAAAACTATATTTTGCTAAAGTTTAAATTAATAATATTTCTCCCGAAGTAATTAATGCTTAACAAATAATAACTTGTTAAGATATGGTTTATTCGTTATCAAGATTCGATAGTACTTACTATTTATTGCCCATAGATAGCGTTACATGCACCTATTTTTACTACCTCAAATATTAACTTCTTGAAAACATTAATTACTTATATTTTTTGATAGAGTGAAGCGATTACAAAGAAATAAAAACTAAAACCTCCTCTAATTTACTTGTAATTTTTATATATAAAAGTTGCTTACATTTGTTGTGTACTTTTTACGTGATACGTGATCACATAAACAGACAAACAGACAAACAGATAAACAGATAAACACACAAACAGACAAACAGACAAAAATTCTAAAAATGCTGGAAATGGATTCTGTTAATTGTCCTTTAACACCCTAGCTATTTTTTTTAATTATATTTTCAATGTACAGAAATGACTTTTCTACAGATTTATTATAAGTGTAGAATAGATATAGATTATCTTTTGTGTTCCTGATAGTAGGTGATGATAGGGAATGCAGTTCCCATGGGGATACATAAATATTTAGATATTTTCAAATCTCATAGATATTTGTGTTTGTAATTTCTGCATTTTTGAATAGAAAACAAAAAAGATAGCGAAAGGAGGCTTCGTTCCCCTAACTCGAAAGATATAAGTTCACATTTTTTATGAGAATTTTACGAGGGCGAGGATCTACCCTATAGTGAGAATGGAAGACGGAACCCTCAGTTTAACAGTCAGATATGGCATTAGGACCATATTAAATTTAAATTTAAATTTACACGTTCTTCACAGCTTAGAAACACTTATTTTATATTCTACTCACAGGCACATATTTATCAAATTAGTTAAGTTAAAGTCTAAATACAAAATAGAGTAAATAGTCCTAGTGACTCCTGTCAATTCGGAACGCACTTTGATGTTTGTATTGACTTTCCAAAGAACTTGTTTTATTTGAAGATCCTAAGTATACAATNCTTGTTAAAATATGGCTTATTCGTTATCGAGATTCGATAGTACTTACTGTTTGTCGCCCATAGATAGCGTTACATGTACCTATTTTTAATACCTCAAATATTAACTTCTTGAAAACATTAATTACTTATATCTTTTGATAGAGTGAAGCGATTACAAAGAAATAAAAACTAAAACCTCCTCTAATTTACTTGTAATTTTTATATATAAAAATTGCTTACATTTGTTGTGTACTTTTTACGTGATACGTGATCACATAAACAGACAAACAGATAAACAGATAAACACACAAACAGACAAACAGACAAAAATTCCAAAAATGCTGGAAATGGATTCTGTTATTTGTCCTTTAACACCCTAGCTGTTTTTTTTATTATATTTTCAATGTAGAGAAATGACTTTTCTACAGATTTATTATAAGTGTAGAATAGATATAGATTATCTATTGTGTTCCTGATAGTAAGTGATGATAGGGAATGTAGTTCCCATAGGGATATATAAATATTTAGATATTTTCAAATCTCATAGTGTCTAGTGTATTTTCAAAACTCATTGTGTTTGTAATTTCTGCATTCTTGAATAGAAAACAGCGAAAGGAGGCTTCGTTCCCTTAACTCGAAAGATATAAGTTCACATTTTTTATGAGAATTTTACGAGGATGAGGATCTACCCTATAGTGAGAATGGAAGACGGAACCCTCAGTTTAACAGTCAGATATGGCATTAGAACCATATTAATTGTTAAATTTACACGTTCTTCACAGCTTAGAAACACTTATTTTATATTCTACTCACAGGCACATATTTATCAAATTAGTTAAGTTAAAGTCTAAATACAAAATAGAGTAAATAGTCCTAGTGACTCCTGTCAATTCGGAACGCACTTTGATGTTTGTATTGACTTTCCAAAGAACTTGTTTTATTTGAAGATCCTAAGCGTACAATATATTTGAAGTATTTCAAGATACATTTTGGTTTAAAATAGATATTTAATATGAGCATATTTTATAATAAAGGAGCTTACTCAATATATACATATATATAGACAAAAATGAAAAAGTTGAAAAGCTCCAACTTTGAATACCACTTTAAAATAGACCTTTGGCTTCAAGTTCAATATTTTGTAACAAGAATCACTTAGCTTATTAAACTTAAAGTTAGTAGTGTTTTTTTAGCTTTACGTTGTATCCCATAGCAGGGTAGGCAGAAGGCACATACCAATTTAGTGTTAACACACTCCGCTCCCATTAAGATACTTCCGTTCAGTTGTAGGTTCGATTCTCACTCGAGGAAACGAAAATATTAAATATTTTATTTCCTCAACTTATAATAGTTGTACCGCCAGTAGCAAGATACGCAAAGGTACGCCTAATGTTAAGACATGTTATCTTTATTTTCCGCAGATTTTTCCAGGCGTTGTGTGTTGGCTGACTGAAAAAATTAAAATGTTCATGAATAATAATTAATTCCCCCAAATGGGATGCGAACTCACAATCGTGGTATTAAACGGAATCCGGTTTTTACAATGTAGTTCTTAAAAAAAATAATATAAATATGCAATTATACAATAAATTCTTATTTTTATTTTTATTTTACAAATACGTATATCTACTATCTTTACAATAATCTTGATTCTCTCAATGTTTTCATTAAGGCAAATACTTTTTACAACATTGAATCTGAATGGGTCACAATTTTTATGTGTCGACACAAAATGGAAGAACAGAAAACGAATTTATTATTGTCATAACATTGGGAGGTTTTTTATAGAAGATAAACTGTTTAAACGACGTAAATGCTCCGTAATATTTTCATTTTACGGTAGCTTTTACGGGAAGGTTCTATAACCGTAGTTGGTCATTCGTTATTAAACGACTTCATTTTGCTATAGGAGTATAAATAGATGTATGTATCAATTTTACTAGCTGAGTGTAGTTTTGACGAGAAAGTTAGGATATTTTTTGGAAAGCACTACAAATTCAAATTCAAAATATTCTTTATTCAAATAAACTTATTATAAGCACTTTTGAATCGTCGAATGAACATATGAACAAAAAGCTACCACCGGTTCGGAAGGCAGTTCTGCTGAGAAGAGCCGGCAAGAAACTCAACAGTTGCTCTTTTCAANAGATATTTTAAATTTTGGTAGTGACAAATTAAGTTTTTCACCCCATAAAAGATTTATTAACTTTTTTAACTTTTTGGAGGCGAACAGTTTTACAGTGAAATTATATTATGTAAATTTGTGCATTGATTTTTTTATCTAGATTTTTTTTAGCTTCACGCTGTATCCTGAAAAAATTGAGTAGGCAGAGGGAACCTGGTTCAAATACTCAGGTTCCCACTTTCAGAATACATTTTATTTCGTCGGTTGGAAATCGATCCCACAACTAGTCGAGCTTAGTTATTTACTTTATTTACTTACTTAGTTCAAAAGTTTATACGTCATCAAAAAGAAGTATTTTTACCGAAGTACGTGAAAAATACTTTAAAAACTTTAAAAATATTTTTTTAAAGTTATCGATTAAATATAAAATTTAAACAGTTTGTCCCGAAATAAAATAAGGAATGATTTCAAGTAGACTAGTGCTGAAAGTGCTCTACAAATTTTAGCACATTCATAAATTTTGTAGCATTTTGATAACTTAAGAAATGCACGTATATATTGTTATATATGTATCCCGCACACAGCAGGGTAGGAAGAGGGAACCTAGTGTTAAGACGCTCCGTACCCCATTTTCTACCGAATTCTAGAGACATTGCGTGTTGAGTGGCGTAACACAACGCCGCGCTTTGCCTCGACACCAGAGCGAAGAAATGGATATATAAACGTAAATAAATGTTTCACTTCCTCGAGTGGGGATCGAACCCACGACCGTCGCGTTACAGCCACAAACTAGTCCCGCCACGACTGGCCTATTTCCTATCAAAACTTTAATATTTATTATAATACTAACGTTAAAATAAAACATTATAACACATTTGATACCCTTCAAAGGCAATCACTCACCGTGTATCTTCCAACCTATTTCTCTTCCGAAACTCAGTAACGATGTTCAAAAGAATAATGGCGTTGGAAATTGAGTAAAACTAGAGATAGATGCTTTCTAACCCTTTCCCTGCGTGGTAAAGTTTAAAGTGGCTTAAATGGCTACAATATACGTACTTTCAAAGGTCAATGCAAAAATGTTGTTTTAGGAAAAATATAGTTCAGAATTTATGTCATTGTTAATATTTTTCTGTGGAAAGTTTCTTTTTCTTAGTTAATTTTTATATAATAAAAATATTTGTTATATATTGTGACTGTAAACGCGAATGGTTATAGGTTCGATCTCCACTCGTAGGAAGGAATTATTATTAATTAATATTTTCATTTAATCGTTTTCCCACCATAACAAAAGCCCGGCGTTGTGTTTCGCCACTCAACACAATCCTTCCACAATTCATGGAAATGGAGAACAGAGTGTTTTTGCACTAATTACATGGCTTTCTTCTCTGCTTTTCAGTTATATCATCACGATTTCTCTATCCAAACCTATACAATCATTTTATCATCTATCGCTTGCACTATATCGTGACAATACCGATTGTGGCAAGTGTCAGCCCGACAGCGCTGGAGGAAATGAAGCTTACAAGACTGAAGACATTTCAGCATAGGCTACGATGTACTGACTGACGGTCGTATTCATTTTATCTTTTCCTCGTGTACTATTAGATAAAAGATTGATATTCTGATTAAAATAATTTTGACAAATATCTATTAGTTTGTATTTAATAATATTATTTTAATTTTCTAAGAATTACTAATTATTTTTTAGTTTTCCAATAAAAAGTTTATATGAAAATTGGGAATCGAATCCACGGTGACAGAGAGACGCTGTTCTACTGTACCATGACGGTCTCAGGTAAAGTTAATTTGAAGAAGAAGTTGGTTAAAAAATAAAAGAATGAAAATTCAATCCTTAATATGATCATTAATTCTATTGGATGTTTGTGGAACTGTTATTATAGTTTTAATCATTTTCGATGGTTGTAGAACCAAATGTATTTAACTCTCTCAAAATTAGTTATTTTCATTTTCATGTTCTGGTAAGAAGACAAACATCATGTCTCGAAAGTAAGGCGGAGCGGAGTTTATTAACTCTCCTCTCTCTTCCTCACTACATGCGGGATGCAACGCAAAAAAAATTAATTTAACAAAATTTAAGCTTGTAATTTTAAAACGTGGCTTCACAAATAAACGTAGGTATCATTCATTTTCGTTTCACATCACCTAAAACTCCATAGCCAACAGGAAGAAATAAAAATAAAAACCTCAAAAAAACATTCATTTCGTTCAACACTTTTGGTCCATTACTTGAACAGTTACAGAAGTGCTCTATTCTTTGTCCTCACAATTGCCTTTAGAATTTCCCCCGAACTGATGGATTGTCCCCGAAGTTTGTTTGCAAATTGTTAATTATCATAATTTGTGTCGCCAGATCGAATTGTTGCCAGAAATTTCTGAATAAATATATTTTCATGCAAATTTTGGTTATATAACATTCCCCTGCGGCGACAAACGCAATTTCCCTTTCTAATTATCAATTATTTTAGATTGAATTCCAATAAGAATATAGTGACGTGATTATAATATTGTAATTAGACGAATCATGAACGTATCTTGTTATATTTTAAAGGAAATATAATAAGGTAATTCTGTAGAGCGGAATAGTTTATAAATTAAAAGCAAAAAACATTTTTAGAAGAAGCTTTTATTAAAACGCTCTAAAAAGGAGAAAATTAAATTTGTCTTTTATATTTTAACTATCAACTCATAACCTCATTGTACACAATTTATATGATCATAAACGCTTGTCGCGTTAATCGATATTTAATTAAATTGAAACTTTAATAATTTAAACTTATCAGATTTTACATTATTAAATAAGTACTAGTTTATTTACAAAAGTAAATCGCGCGACAAGCTTATGAGTTGATAGTTAAAATTTAAAAGACAAATTTTATTTTCTCCGTTTAAGAGCGTTTAAATAAAAGCTTTTTCAAAAAAATATTTTTTGCTTTAATTTATTTTTTACTTTTTAGTTACCATTGGCTAGGTTTCTCACACTAGACGTCACATTATTTTTCTAATTATTCTCGGCAAGCCCTTTAATTCGATACCTGTATTGTAGATGTGCATTTTTTCTACTTTTATGACATGTCCAAGTAAATGTTGAGCATTTTTATGGAATAAAGATATTTAGTCTTTGACTTTGCATAAATAATAACTATTCCGCCACATTGGATTTAAAATGACATCACATCACAAGTTGTTCTCAAGAAACCCTTTTATTTTATACTCATAATATACAAGTGTATTAAAAATAACTATTCTGTGGAACTTTGGATGGTCCGTCATATTGGATTTAGGATAACGTTACACTATTTTTCGAGTTGCTCTCAATGAGCCCTTTCATTTGATACCCATATTGTAGTAGTACATTAAAAATAACTATTTCGCCATCTTGGATGGTCCGCCATACTAGAATTAGAATGACGTCACATACTTTATCGTGCATTGTCATCAAAAGTAAACGTGTATACAAAATTTCAGCTCAATCGGTGGAAGATATCTACTTCAAAATTGAGCTCAAAGATTTCACCCGAACCCACATACATACATTGCAAGTTAAATAAAAGCTTTTAATAATAATATAGTTTAATTAATATGTAGTAGACTCGTACTTTTAATACAATGGAAGTGTTAAATATTTGTTTTCATAAAGAGAAAACGTATAATAATCATCATCTTCATAATCATCATTGTGAAAACGTATTATAATCATCATTTTTATCAGTATCATCATCATCATCATCATCAACTGCCAGACCCCGTCTACTGCTAGTCATAAGTCTCTTCAATGGCACGTCAGCCACTTTACCTATATATGTATGGCATCACTTCACACATATTTTTTTGTTATTTTTTATTACGTTAACTATAAGATATTTGGGGCCGTTATGGCGCAGCGGCATAAGGGTGAAACTGTAACGCAACGGTTGTAGGTTCAATGCCCACTCGAGGAAGGGAAATATATATTTACCAACGGTTATATTACCATTTGTTCGCTCTAATGTCAAGACAAAGCGCGGCGATGAGTTCTGCCACTCAACAAGCAATGCCTCTTGAATTCGGCGGAAAGTGAACTGAATGTTTTAACACTAGATTCCCTCTGCCTACCCTGCTGTGTGCGGGATACAGCGTGAAGCTGATTTATTTTATATGTTACTACTCCAAATCCTTCAAATTTAAAAAAAGGATTAATAATAATTCCCCTATAGAAGCACACCTAGCTCGAGCACTGTGAATCAATTCCTACATAAGGCATTATTTTCACGCTGTTACACGCTCAGCACAAATAAGCCGATAAAAAATGGTTTCACATTCTTGTTTTCGACGACAACGAAAATGCTTTATTTTCCTCCAGTTAGCTGAATAAATCGTGCGTGAGCCCCTTTTTTTACATTATAAGTAAAATTGTCATTGATGATATTCACCACTGATGTTCAGCCCGTATACGAGAAGGGTACAATTAAGACGAGTTTTGTCGTTACGCCAGTTTCTTCTGCTGAGTTCTGGAGGCGCGGCGTGTTGAGTGGCGGAACTCAACGCCGCGTTTGGTCTCGATACCAGAGCGATATGAAAATATTAAATATTTCATCTTTTCGTGTGGGAATCGAACCCACGACCTGTGGTATTTACAGTCGTGCTTCTGCCTCTGCGGTAGGTACGACGTAAATTTAGCATTATAAGTAATTTAGATATGTAGATATGTAGATATATATTGTTTTCAATATATTTTTGGTTATTTTAATTTCTACAGATTAATTAAATCTTATTTTTAATATCAATTCGATATATTGAAGAATGCATAGTGCTAGTCGTCGACCGCAACTTTGCTTACATAGATTTTAAGGCACAAAATTCAAAATATTTGGTATTTCGCAAAATCCACTCTTAGTGCTCCCCTAACTCCCTAATGTAGGTTAGGTTAAAGTTAGGCCAAATTTATAAGTCCAATAGTTTCGTCTATCAGTCATTTATTTATTGACGCAACTATTTCATCTATATATGTATATAAAATCGAAAGGTCACTCACTTATCACGAAATTTCAGAATCTACATATGCTAGGAATCTAAAATTTTGCATAGGAGTTACTTATAGGACGTAGGTGCTCGCTAAGACGGGAATTTGCAATATTCGACTTCTATGGGGTTGTTTTTGGGGTTGAAAGTTTGTATGAAACTTCGTTACTACAAATGCTAGGAGTCTCAAATTTTGCATGGACATCACTTATAGGACATACTTACTCATGGAGACAGAAATTAATAATAACGTAGTTCACGCAGGCGAAGCCGCGGGCTGGCCCATTTTATATTATATGTACATAGATTGCGAGCCAAAAAACTGATAATTTAATATCTAAACATCATTTTAAGTACTTAAACATCCAAGAACATATAAAATTACACATAGTACATCTGTTATCCGTTTACGTCACCCGATAAGAGCCTCGCCCTCCCACGATATTAATCATTGTTCTCGCGTTAGATTTATTATTTCTTACTTGTTTTGTATTATTGAATTTAATGGAGAAAAGTTTATTGGCTTGTAGCGTACAGATGTTCTTTTACGCTGTAATTGATATGATACTTTATCTTTTTTTATAAACTCTTATTTTTAATCTATCTTTTGAGGTCATTTTAGTACAGTGGCTGGTGGTAAACGTGATGGCTGTGGGTTCAATCCCACTCCTGGGTAACGTAATATTCAGAATTGAGCCCAGTAATGGCGCTGGGGCATAAGCGAGTGACTGTTAAAACAGTAGTAGGTCGTGTGTTAAATTTCCACTGGAGGAAATTAAATATTTTATATTAAATTTATTATCGCTCTAGTAACGGCGTTCAGTTCCGCCATTAAGCACTCAATGACTCCAAAATTTGCCGTATAATGGGCAACAGTGTCTTAAAACTAGGTTCCCAGGTCCCCTCTGCTTACCCTGCTTTGTACATTATATGACAAATGTAATACCTATAAAATCTTGTTTCATATACAACTAACAAATATATACACCACCTTTCACTCTTACATTGTAAAGTACATGCCAATTCACACAACCAAACGAGGTTGCCTTAGAAAATTCCACCAAGTTACCTCGCCAAGCTACTCGTGGAGGCAGATTTAAATTTTACGCTCAATTTTGCTTCTCCAACAATAGCCAGCATTTCCATGTACCTTCAAAGCAAGTTCGAAATTGGTTTTAGAGTCTTCGCCATTTACTTTTATTTCACGTTGTTACTTTTTAAGTTGATTAATTCGTTATTTGTAAAAGTTTATGTTAAACTGTCTGTGTGTTTTTATTGTTTTTTTTCTATATCGGTACTGTTATGGAAAAAACGTGTAATCAAATATTTTTTGGCAATATTATCGACGCCAGAGCGAAGAAATGTAAACATTAAACATCGTGGCGTTGAGTTCCACAACTCAGCGTGAAATGCTTCCAGAATTCGGCAGAAAATGGGGGGCGAAGTATCTTGATACTAGGTAAGGTAGGTAAGTATCTTAAAATAAAAAATATAACTGATGTTGCTGGACATGATAAGAAAAAATATGATGTAACAGTACTATTCACAAGTTAACCGATAGATTTTGAGGCATTTAACGTTAAAATAAATAGTAATCCATACCTATATTATAAATTAGAAAGTAACTCTGTCTGTCTGTATGTCTTTTACTCAATCAGGGCCAAACCGCTAATTGAATTGTGATAAAATACTCATATAGAGATACTTGAGGATCTCGGGATGAACATAGGATACTTTTTTTCTCATATTTGTAATATTTTCGATATATACCAATATATTAAAATACTTATTAACTTGACATGCAATTTATTCCGCCATGTTAATAACAACCGTCGTTGCTAAGCAACGATTTGCAAAGTTTGTTGTTAGAAAACGTCACAAAAAATGAGCTTGCTTAACACATCTCTATTGAAAACTGAAAATAATTTCATAAATATATTTAATAAATATTCGTATAGTTCAAGCGGGCCTAGCCGCGTTCGGGTCCGCTAGTTTTATATAAAAAAGAACTCTTTTTTACATGACATGTATTTCCTTTCCATCCTTGTGTTTTCCTTACAACGCGACATTAGCAAAGTAAATCGTGCTTCACGCTATATCCCGCACACGGTAGGATAGGCAGCGGGAACCTAATGTTAAGACACTCCGTTACCCAAATAAAGAAATCATTCAATACATAAAAGAAGTAAATGTAACAAAACTACAAAATGGTTTGAGTTAAATCGTCTGAAAGATAATATTATATATGTTACATTGTAAATTTTATCGGCAGCTTCCGATCGTAAGTTACTTCATGAAAGTACTGGCTATTGCAGTAGACCGGAGACAATCTATTCTTTGTCTATTCTTTTATTGTAATGAAATGTTTTGATTTAATTCCGTGGGAAGTGGGGAAAGGAATTTCTTAAGACTAGGTTCCCTCTGTCTACCCTGATATATGTGGGATACTTCGTGAAGCTAAAATATTTGGGGAAAATAGGACCTTTTTAACTTTAAATATATAATGATAACATTTTTTGGTTTGGATATTTTTATTTCCAAAAAGAGTTTTGTGGCTGTCGTTCTCCGTGAGCAGCATTTTGTCTTCGCTCTGCTAACGAAGCAAAGCGTGGCGTTGAGTTCCACCACTTAACACACAATTCCACTAGAATTTGTCAAAAAATGGGAAACGGAAGGGTATATTAAAACCAGGTTCCCTTTGCCTACCCTGCTATGTGAGGAATATAGCATGGAACGAAAAAATAATAATTTTGAGGCTATCGTTGTACAGTGGTACAGCTGTTTGTGCACTTGAACAAAATACTCTAAATGGGTGGGAGTAGACTATTTTTATTGCCATTTTTATGCCAACATTTCACACGATATGCATAAGTTTAATTTTTTGCACTAGCCTTACAGTTGCATAATGCAAAAAATAAAATGTAAATTGCTCTTCTGAGAAGTAGCCTTTTGAAAAATGCTACCGTCGATATGTCCTTAGAAACAGACCGTCGATAACTTGTTAGATTAAGCAAAAACCTATATATATTTAATAAATATTCCTTCTAATCTATTGCAGTGTTTGTACCAAAAAGTTGCTATAAAAATTATAACTTGTTTACACATAAACAACTTCAATTGATAATTTTTCACTCTTTTTACTAAAAAGTTTTCTTAGTATCAATAATATTTTAATCAAAATATTTTCAGAAAATACCCTAAGGAGGAATCTTTTATGGACATTCAAAATATAAGGCGCTTTTCATACTTTTATAAAGCGTTCATTCAGTCTTTGTCGTCGTTGCAAACGTTAAAAAGATCATTTGAAAACCTAATCTGATTAAAAGGCAAATGAATTTCGGTGATATTGAAGTAACCCTGAAGCTTGAGCCATTTAAATGAAATTAAATGTGGATAGCGGTTTAGTCGAGACGGTTTGCAGATGCTTTGGCATTTGTTTATTTTTAACAAGTGAACCAAGTGTTATAGATATATTGTGGTAAATGGGCATAAGAGTGCATCTGTAAAAGCGACAGGCTGTGAATTCGATTCTCACTCGTAGTCGTACTCGTATTTCCTTGCCCTGGTAACAAGGCAAATCGGGACGTCGAAGTCCACGCCAGTCATAAAATGTCTCCAGAATTCGGCTTAAAGTGGAGAACAGAAGTATCTTAATGTATGCGCCACTTGCCTTACTGGCTAAGTGCTTCTCTATTCATAATTCTTCAAAGCAATCAGTGTGCTAGACAAAAAACTTAATCTCACATAGATTTCTATACAATTTTAACTTTCTCAACGTAAAAATTAATCTTAATTAAAAGTTACTTAAGTACATCATCATCATCAGTCACAAATATCTTATCTGAGCAATTCACAACGGACCATCGTTTTAGATCGTGGATTGTGGATGTCCAAAGGCGACCCGACCATCCATTACGTCAGATCCCCATTCTGTGTAATAGATTCCTTTAGTGCATCAATCGTTAAGGTTTCTTAATCGAATCTTTTTTCTTTGTGAGTTCTAACATTTTAACATAAATTTCACACATATAATGCATGTTGGAAGGTTTTCCATGTCAGTACAGGTTGTGGGTACTATTCCCTTTCGGGGGAATGATTAATCAAAAACGTTGCGTAAAATAGAGGACAGAGTGTTATATTACTACATTCTTTATGCTTACTTGTCTTTATGCAGGATAAGTGTACCTATAGGATGTAACTCTTGGTAAATCAAATCTGTTATATGTAGGTACATTGTATTAATTAAAGTGGTGTTATACCAATGTTACTGTAAATGCACAGTTTGTGGGTTCGATTACCACTCGAAGAAATTTTTTATATAATATTTTCTTTTTTTGCTCTGGTGTTGAGCCAAAGCGCGGCGTTGAGTTCCACTAATACCAGCAGAATTCTGCGGAAAGTGGATTTAACAATAGACTTCCTCAGCGTGATCCTGAAAAGAATCTTACCTTTGGATATTTTTTAAATATAGAAACAATCAAATTTCATTTATATGGCATATATAACAAAATATTCAATAATATAAATATGTTTCTATGCAATTCAAATTTTCAATAAAATCTAATATAGAATCGTTAGGAATAAAATTAATATCAACAATTGACTTTAAGCGGCGATCGACAGAAGTTTGTTTATTGTGTCCAACCTACAAAAGTTGGTTGAAAATAGTAAATGAAATAGCCAAAGGAGAAATCAACTAGAAGTTCCGAAGCTCGCGAAAACTTGAAAAATAAAATTATGCGAAAAGTTGCCTCGCCTTTTATGTAAACAGGGGGTACTGAACGGATACGAATAAAACGCTTTATTTGGAATTTCTCGTGGAAACTTCAGCTTGAAAATTAATATGCCTTTTGTATTCAGAATGCTCATTTATTGCCTGATAAGATTATTTTAAATTATTTTCGCTAAATTCCTTATAAAATATCACTAATCGTGACGGCTGTGGGTTCGATTCCCGCTTGACGGACTGAAATACTTAATATTTTTATTTTCTCGCTCTAATAAGGAATGCCTCAAATTTGGTGGAAAGTCGGGAACGAAAGTGTCTTAATGGGAAACGGAATGTCTTAGCATTGTAGCAAAACATGTAGAATCATTCTTTTCTCTACTTTTAAATATATTTACCAAATTTCTGAAACAAACTCCTAACCACCACGTATAAGATCAACAATTTACCAACTCCACCACTATGGTGTCTGATCTCTCTTCTTCAACATTAGTCCCTGCTTTTATTGCCAAGGACACTTCCTCTACTCAACCATTATGGTGTCTGCAAAATAAAATTAACAGGATTTTTTTTGGAATTTGGCTAAAAAGGTAAACAATGTTTAAGCCATGCCATCCAACAAAACGTGTTGTATGGATAATTAAATTACACGGACGCGTAGAATTCGTAATTCATGTTTTACATCATGCATAAAACATTCTACATTCAATGAAATCAAATAATTAACAGACATTTCTACTGGCCAGATTAAATTAATACTGCTGGCACATCCGTTTGTTGCATTAGCTCCTAGGAAAGTGTTTGTGGGTTCGATTTTTATTTTGGACTAACTTAAATAGAAATGAGATTTAATAGTAAATAATTCCAACACCTGTTTTAGGAAGGCCAAGAGGCCTCCGTGGCGCAGCTGCACAAGGGTGTGACTGTAACGCAACGGTTGTGAGTTCGATCCCCACTCGAGGAAGTGAAATATTTATTTACGTCTATATTTCCATTTCTTAGCTCTGGTAGCATCGAGGCAAAGCGCGGCGTTGAGTTCTGCCACTCAACACGCAATGCCTCCAGAATTAAACAGAAAGTGGGGAACGGAGTGTTAACACTGGGTGTCCTCTGCCTACCCTTCTGTGCGCGGGATACAGCGTGAAGCTGATCTATTTAACAATTGCTCAAAATTTCAAAGTACCCTTAACTGAGCACCAAGTAACTGATTTCTATTTCATACATTTCAGGTTAATTTTAAATGCCATAAACAAGATGTGTCTTCAAGATGTCTCCAGTATTGTTGCTTAGAACGTACGTAGATATGCTTAATTTGTCATTTCCTAAGAGTTCCAGACTCCAGATGCTAGGTAATTAGGCAGCCTTGTTGTTTTGACGACTTAATTCATAAGCATAAACTATTTAAGATGTTTCGTACGAAATGACAGAAATAGGACATGAGATGTCAAAAGATTTCTATACACAAATTACTAAATTAAACGATTTTTTGGATATTGTTTTTACGTCACGCTGTATTTTGCAAACAGCACGGTATCTACAGGGAACCTAGTTTTGAAACACTCCATTCTCCGTCAAATTCGAAAGGCATTGGGTTTTAAGTGGCTTAACTTAACGCCGTGATTTGCTTCGACACTAGAGTGAAGAAATGAAAATATTAAATATTTAATTCCCTTGAATGGGAATCGAACTCACGTATTGTCGCATTTACACTCCCATTTTGCCTGTCAGCTGTCAGCTCCTGTGTCATGACTGCCTTCAATACAGTTTAAATACTGTAATAACTCGTTGATAAACGTTATTCATATCTAACTTCGAATTGGTGTATCGAACTTTCCTTCTCAGATATGTGTATGTATGTATCTGTGAACAAAGTATAGGAACTAAGTGTATTTATGTATTTATGAACAAAGCTATTTCATCATCTGTATGCCCGAAGTTATTGTAGCTCAGTGCTCAATAGAGCGTTATGGTATCTGGAATGTATTCAGAAGGAGTTAATTTAGGGGTTTTGGGGGTGTTAGGGGTTGGTTTGTTGTTATTTGATATGTTACATCCTCCTTTCTATGAATAAATATTCCTGTATAAAACTAGATATTGTTTTATTGTTTCACTCTCTATCCAGTATTTAACAGAGTAGGTAGAGGGAACCTGGGAACCTACTACCAACTAAATGTATCTATTCCTTAAATGCAACCAACCTGAATCACACTCGAGGAAAAGCAATATTTATTTCATTTTTTCGCCCTGGTGTTCACGCAAAAGCACGGCGTTGAGTTCCGCCACTCAACACGCAATGCCTCCAAAATTCAGCGGAAACTGAGGGATGAGAATGCATCTACGATTATATTATCATCAGCATTCATCCCATGAAATATGTAAAACGTATTACTATCAAATAATATCTAGGCAAAGCCTACGTGAGCTTCTCGTTACATATGTATATTAGAATTGTGAACAAAGCTGACTGGTATGTACATATATATGTGTTGCTTGTTGTTATAGTATAGAAATATATATGTTAGGAAGACATGCCAAGACAGAGGCTCTCAAACTTTTTTCTATGGTAGCCTCCTTGTCATGTTTTTCAGTTTTAGATGGATCCCCTACTATTAACCTTGAAATAATTTCTAACAGTAGTGAAGTATCTATAACGTGAAAAACCCAAATGTGACCCCTAAAGGTCGATATTGACCATTTTGGGAATCACAGTGCTAAAATATCACCTACATCTAGAACATCACTAAAAATATAATATTAAAATGAAATATAAACATAATTGTAAAAGAAAGTATTAGTTTTTCTAACTTTCAAAATAAAAAATAACCCATTTATATTTATTTGATAAAAAAATATATTTATGAAAAAAGCAACGCCTCTAATCCGCTTATGATAAACTTTTGAAACTAACAAAGAATTATATTTTACAATCCAATTGTGCGTGTTTCAATCCAGAGGATGTCCTGACTAATATCTGTTCGATATTTGTTTGTGGGCATACGGGTACGCGACCCCGGATCCTCGAGCCGCCACTCTTATATCCTCATCCAGTCCCTAAGAATGGTGTCCTTCTCCTCCCACTTCCCCTTCTCCTTTCCTTAGCTCCCTCCTTCTTTTACCTATCCTCCCCTTTTTATTTTCCTCTCCCTTCGGTTTTTCCCCACAAGGGGGTTTTGGAGGTCATACGGCAGTCGCTTAAATGGACCGACAATATAAAAGACTGGGTACGGCTAAGGCGTGTCGCCCTCGGTGTCGCCATCGCCACATCGCCCTACATCTGCGACAAGTGGGCAAGGGCTACCGTGTCAAGTACGGGCACAGCTAAAGATGTAAGTACCCAGACGGAAACTCCGCTTTGCAACGTGGAATATTGGCTCTCTGACCGGACGATGCAGGGAACTCGCAAATGTACTCATGAGACGTCGGGTCCAGTGTGCTTTCCTCCAAGAAACACGCTGGAAGGGCAATAAGTCCCGTAACATCGGACCGGCTTATATACACTGGGTCACCTTCAGGTAGAAACGGTGTGGCAGTAGTGCTTTCTGAAGAGCTTCAGAATAGGCTCCTTGAAGTTGACCGTCGCTCCGACCGCTTAATGCCGGTGAGGGTACTGATTGAGGGCGTTACCACAAACTTGCCTGTAATCAGTGCCTATGGTCCCCAGGTGGGATGAAGCGCGGCCGAAAAGGAGACATTTTGGGAGCAGTATGAAGGGGTTCTACTTGCTGTACCGTCTACCGAAGTGGTCTTAGTTGGGGGGACTTGAATGGTCACGTTGGTAAGGCTGCTGAGCCATATGAACGTGTTCACGGGGGTTTTGGGCACGGTCTTCGCAATGCAGAGGGAGGAAATATTCTGAGAACCTGTATTGCGTCTGATCTGGCCGTCGTCAATACGTTCTTCCAAAAGAATCCTCAGCACCTTATTACGTATAAGAGCGGGTCCCACTCAACTTAAATCGACTACTTATTGACCAGACGTTACGTTACGTTGTAAGGTCATTCCAGGCGAAAGCCTAACGGCCCAACATTGCCTTCTTGTCATGGACTTTAACGTCACTCCGAAGAAGAAATTAGCCGAGAAACGTAGATCAAGTGGTGGTTGCTGAATGGACCGATGCAGACCCACTTCCTGACAGAGGTGAAAAGTCATAATCTTTAGACTACCACCGACATTGCTCAGGATGCTTGGGATCGGGCTCAGTCGGCAATCATTGCGGCGGGCAGGCGAGTTCTTGGCCTTTCTAGAGAAGGACGTGACATCGACAAGGAGACATGGTGGAGGAATGACTAGGTGCAGGCGGTGACTCGTGAAAAGAAGGCTGCCTTTAAGAAGTGGCAGGAATCCAACTCTCCTGAAGACAGACTGGAGTACACAGTAGCTAAACGTGCCAGTAACAAACTTTGCCAGTACGTATGTGTACGCCGGTATTAATGCCAGGAAGAAGAAGAAGAAGAATCCTATTATACGTGTATTTATACTATAAAATTAGTTGCTATAAATCATTGCTTGAATTGTGGTGATATTTTAAGATGAATAAAGTAAAATAACAATTTCATGAGGCCGTCGTGGCGCAGCGGCTCAAGGGTGTGACTGTAACGCGACGGTTGTGAGTTCGATCCCCACTCGACCAAATGAAATATTTATGTACGTTTATACTTTCATTTCTCCGCTCTCGAGTTCCGCTACTCGACATGCAAAGCCTCCGGAATGAAAATATTAAATATTTTATTTCTTCAGATGGGAATCGAATCAACAAACTGCCTCGTTTCCAGTCACATGAATAGCCTCCTAAGAATACTTGTCATAAAACTACTAAATCTAATATAAGTATTCTTGTCCTACATTCACTTTATAAGATAATTTTGTCCAGTTCGAACCATAAAAGGACTGGTAATTTGTAAGCCGCCTCAACCGAAGCCCTTTGACAAGTAAATTGCGACCTCAGAATTCAGATTAAACAAGTATTAGATTTGAACAATTTTCCCAACACTTGGCCATGTATAATGTGAAACATTTCATTTATACAGCATGTTCCTCTTGCTATTACGTAATTAAATTTAAATAAGCTATGAGGGTAGATTCACATGTTCATATAGATTGGTAGGATTGGTTTCTGCGTGGCATTATTTAATTTTTGTTAGTTTATGAAATTATTAAAATTTAAGAAGTTATGGAAAATATGTTATAAATCTAAATAAATAAATTAGAAAAACCAAATATTTTACTATAATAATCAATTATAATAAAATGATTTTAATCAAGTAAGCTAACTATTTTACGTTCATTCGGGTCCGATTACCACTCAAGAAAATTAAATATTTAATATTTTTATTTCTTTGTACTGATGTCGAGGCAATACCCGACGTAGTGTTCTACCATTCAACACGCAATGTCTCCAAGGGAACGGAGTGTCTTAGCCCTAGGTTCCCTCTGCCTACCCAACTGTGTGCGAGATACACTGTGACGCTAAAAAAAGATTTTTATGGCATACCATACCATTTATTATTAATTTTACAGTTATTCGTAATAAAAAATAATATGAAGCCCAAGAGTCATACTTCTACTTTCTAGTATGCAAGTTTTAACAAATTTTCCGTTATGTTATACACTGTTGTAAGTATTATTATACTGGTAGTCTAGCGTTATTTACTTCCGCCGCATCCTCAAAGGAACTTTCTGTCTCTGCGGGTTACCTAATTTATGAAGTCTGTCTGCATACTGCAACTGAGCTTACGAACCATGGCAAAGATAAGTTTAAGATTTAAACAAGTTTCTTTAAAGCCAACCCTATATAGCCAAAATTTATTTTATTTTCTCATATTAATACAAAGTTCTATATTTTATTAATACGCATAAACTCTAAGTTACCGTCCAAAACGTGACAGGTCGTAGTTTCGATTCCCATTCGAAGAAAATAAAATATTTTATATTTTCATTTCCTCGCCTTACCAGAGTATCGAGGCAATGTGCGGCGTTGAGTTTCGCCACTAAGCAGGCAACCCGTCCAAGTAAATAGCGTGAGGCTACAAAACAAATTCTATGAATATTCATAGAATATACAGCTTATCACAACAAACACTGCACTATGTCTGATTTAGATTTAGGAAACAATTACCTTAACCGAAATTTGAACCTACAATGATCACCTATATTCATATCTAAAAGCTACCAACTACATATAAAATTACTTATGATATTTTATACAATAAAAAATACTTACCAATTCACGAATAACAGGTATTTGTTAAATCTGAAAGAAAAAAAATACATTAAAGTAAATTCATACATTTCATATAAAAAATGTATATAAATATTTTATATTAGGGATGAACTATTATTTATTAATATTTTAAATTCTTCGCTCTGGTATCAAGGCAAAAGCTCAGCGTTGAGGAAATGGGTAGAGGAGTGTGTTAACACACAAGGGAAGCTATCCCTCTGCCTACCCAAGCAGGCTAAGTTAACACAGCGAGGACACATATTTTGAGGAATACAGCGTGAAATTGTTTTTATTTATACATTTTTCAAATCACTTCCCAAAAAATATATTACTAAACGTTACTCTGTTATCCCAATTGGCATCCAAAAACCATTGATAAAGGTTAAATCTCCACCCAGATCTCAATTAAATAACACCCATATATAAGTGGATTTTCCATTTTATAAGTAAAAAGACATAGCAATTCCATTAAGAGAACACGAGGGACAGGTCTAAACAATGACAGGGGGGACAAAGAAAATAAGGTTTTTCCTTTTATTCAAATGAGAGTAAAAGTTTGAATAGGTACCTCAAATGACTTCTGAACCGTAAGAAACCATAACTTCGACTCGTATTTCCCGCCCACCTTATATTTACTCGGTCCGGAGTCATTTACATAATCTGTGGAAATCAATCGTACGGAATGGTGCAATTTTTTCATAAATAAAATATTATTTTTTTGACGATTTTTTATGTTTCCCCTTTCTCCACCAAATTCTGGAGGTATTGCTTTGAATGGCGGAACTGAACGATGCTTTGCCTCAATACAAGAGCGAACAAATATATAGGAATATTTCATTTCCTTGAGTGGGGATTGAACCCACAGCCATACACACTTGTGCCCCTGCTGCAACTGGGCTCAAGGTTCCCAGGTTCCTCTGCCTAACATGATATGTGTGTAGTATAGCGTCTATACTAAACAGACTTATTATATAATATTAAATTTACAACGATATTTTCTCGAGTTAATTGGAAATCGACGTGAAATATATCATCTAAAAAGTTTTAATGAAAACAGGAAGTCACGAGTCTGTTGAGCTAGATCGATGATAGAAGCGGAAAATTCATCAAAGCCCCGATATCTCGTAATAAAAGTAATTTATCATTTTTTCTATTTTATAAAAGCATATATATTATGTACTGCAAATTACTTTTCATGAATGTTTTTTTAATTTATATTATAAATTTGTTAGTATTTGAAAATATTCTGGTCGGCCTATACTAAATTCGAAGGACCCTCAGTCAGTTTAAAAATTGCACAGTATCGAAAGGAGCGGCTTACATCATGAGCCATGGAGGCTGGTTCTGGCTGTGAGCTGAGACAGTATCGAGCACTACATTGAATAAGAACGGCCTAAGAGCCGATGGTGAACCCAGCAGTCCTGACCATAAAAGCGGAATCGTGGTACATGTCTCTGATAATCTTCGCCATTCAGTGCTGGTGTTAGGTAAGGTGTCACTCTGTATTCTAATTCTTCTCCGTATTTATTCCGTAAAAAGGAGAAATGAAAGAAATTAAAAACAAATAGTCAATAATGACTATAGATTTTTTATTTTATAGCAATATTTCATGTGAGATTGATCACGCTACAAAAATGGAGTGCAATTTTTCCTTGCGATAACACATTTGGGCCATCGTTCAGGAAATTCGAAGGGTATTTGAGGAAAACTTATCTTGTAAATAATTTTAGTTATTTTATTTGTTTATATAACTTACTAATACTTGGAACTGCGCTTAGAATGTATAGTATAATCTATATATATATATAAAAGGACTTGTCCTCACTGACTGAGGTAAGACGCACGCACAGCCGTAACCGCTGATGGTAGAAGCATGAAATTTGGACAGCTGTTTACTTTCATAATCTGGACATCCACTAAGAAGGGATTTTGAAAAATTTTAACCCTAAAGGAGTAAAATAGGGGTTCAAAGTTTGTATGGAAAAAAAATTAAATCGGCACCGATATTTATAAAATTTGAAATTTAGATTTTTAAAAGTATTTAATTGAACACGTGTTTCATCGTTTTCTAGAATTCTCCCTCTAAGGGTGCAAATAAAGGGTTGAAAGTTTGTATGGAAAAATTCTTAAATCGCCACCGATTTTTATAAAATTTAATATTTAGACTCTTAAAAATATTTAATTGAACATGTGTTTCATGGTTTTCTAGAATTCACCCCCTAAGGGTACAAATAAGGGGTTGAAAGTTTGTATGGAAAAATCTTTAAATCGCAACCGATTTTTATAAAATTTGAAATTTAGACACTTAAAAATATTTAATCGAACATATGTTTCATGGGTTATTAGAATTCACCCCTAAATACGTAAGCGAAGCTGCGCGCGTCCGCTAGTTTATTATAAGGCTGTAGACGCCCGTGAGTGTGCATGTAACGCAACGGTTGTAAGTTCGATCTCTACTCGGGGAATGAATTATTATTTACAACTATTTTCATTTCTTCATTGCCACCAAGGCAAAATCTCGGCGTTGAGTTCCGACACTCAACACGCAATACCTCGAAAACTTCAGCGGAATGCACTATCCTGCTATATGCGGGATACAGCGTGAATCTGACTTATTTATTATAGGGTTATCATGTCACTCACTTACTTAATATGTAAATAAAAAATTAAATCATAAATATTAAAAATACTAGGTATACAATTATAAAGTAGCTACTTAAAACCCTATGTCTCAAATATTTTAAAACTAGGTTCTCGTAATCCATCGTACAATACGTAAATTGAAGCTGATAGAAAATTAAAACGTAAAATTATTAAAATCCCGTATTCTTTCGTTCCTGTTTCGCAATTTTGAAATATACTCCCCAATAGTGCTCCCCTATACTCCTTAACAGCTTGTCGCGTTATCAATATTTAATTAAATTGAAACTTTAAAAATTTAAACTTTACATAATTAAATTAGCACAAGTTTATTTACACAAGTAAATCGCGCGACAAGCGTTTATGATCATATAAATTGTGTACTATGAGGTTATGAGTTGATAGTTAAAATTTAAAAGACAAATTCTATTTTCTCCTTTTTAGAGCGCTTAAATAAAAGCTTTTTCTAAAAATGATTTTTTGCTTGTAATTTATTTTTAATTAAATAACAGAAAACTTTTATACATATATTTTTCATTGGGTACCACCCATGATATTATTTTTTTAACAACATGTCAATATTTTCCGAATAAATTAAAACGCTTAATTAAATATTTAATAAAAGGAAATTTCTTTGAACAATTTTGTTTTATGTTGTCGACGCGACGTTAAGATTTGGGTCCCTTGTTTCTCTTTCCTTATTAGATGATGAAATATTTTCTCGTTCCTTGTTATATATAAGGATATTTATTTATGTTAAATATTACTTTTTTTTATTAATATATTAGGATAATTTAACACATTATAATTTTTTTCGATGGCGCTATAAGCTTGTCAAAAAAATATTGTAAAAATTAAAAGATCTCACTGAAACTAAAAGCTAAAAGTAGGTCTTGCTTGTTAATCGTAATATTTTTTTAACCAAGAACTCGATGCTTTTCTAATTTAGAGGAAAACTTGTAGTAAGTATGTGATATTTAGGATATCTATTTTTTTAGCCGGAGTAACCAGACAAGGGTAATGGAAATAATTTAATATCCCAAATAGGAATTCAACCCACAACTGTCAGGTTCACTATAAACACCACTGCGCTAAGATGTTCTTAAATAGTTGGAAATCGAAATGGAAGGTATCATTAGAAAAGAAAATCGTATTATTTTCTATAACTTTTTTTCGACTTTCACATTCTTTCACATTCACTATAGAAGTAAGTTTCACAGTATCAGAGAAATATAAAAAAAGATGCCGAAATAAATTACATATATGAAAAATTGCAACCAAAAATATTAACCAAAAAGTTCATCAAGGCATTAAAGCAAACAAACATAATCTGAAAATAATATAAAGCTTTTAAAAATTGTTATTTTGCCTTTTAGTTTTATCCAAATATTGTTCTACTTTTTATTGAAACTGTTCTCAGTTATCTGAAATATGTATTGTTATTTCAAAACATGCCTGTTACATCCATTAAACCATATTTTTTTATTTTTTTAGCTTCACGGTGTATTTTGCACATAGAAGGGTAGGCAGAGGAAACCTGGGAATCTAGTCATAAGACACTCCGTTCCCATTAAGACACTTCCGTTCCCCATTTTCCGCTAAATTTACGCCATAACTTTTTTCAGTAAATATAGATATATTTTTTCCAGGAAATCATGACAGACAGACATACAGATGGATGTACAACAAAGTAATCTTATATGGCTTCCTTTTTTCCTTAAAAGATACGGAATCCTAAAAACAGATTTATCACGTTTTCTACCGTAATAATCTTAATCTAAAGGTATGTAATAAATCATTACAAGGGGCCAAAGCGCAAATACGTACCTACATCCAAAATTTTATCTCCAGATAAGCAATTACACCTTTAGCAAAGGTCTTCATTGAGGATCTATTGTTAGGCGGTTCTCAGATAATACCTGGTTTTGTTAGAAATATCATAGTTTCAAATATACAATGTAAAGGAAGTTGACTTATTATTATTATCATTTTTAATTTTATGCCTAGGATGCAGTGTAGGAACTCCGTTTTCCGCTTTCTCCTTAATTTCTACCGGGCATTGGACCTCTATACGTTTCTATATATTATTTTCATTTTCCTACTTTAACAAACCACACTTAGCGTTGAGGTCCGCCATCCAACACATAATGTCTCGAAAATTCGGTATAAATTGAGGAACGCAATGTCTTACTAAGTTCCTTTTGCCTACTCTGAAATAAAAAAAATAAATTAATATAAATTAATTATTAATAAAAAGTTTAGGTTTCACATTTACCTGCAATAAAATTGATTCTTTGAAGTGCTTTTAAGAAACTATGAACTTTGTTGGAGAAATGAATGAATCGATGCTTTCGTTCTATACAAGCTGAATTACTATTAAAAGTTTCAGTACAAAAGAAAACTATTTAATAAATAGACCAATCTAGACATGATTTAATAGCTAACTTTAATTATTCAAGTGCCCCAAAGTGCGGTAAGCTTACTTGCACTTTGGAAATTTCCAGCAAATTCTGCATATATATAACTTTAAATTGAGATTGAATATTGATGAAATGCAGCTTTATCATAGTAAATAGGAATCAATAAAGCGTATTGTATAGGAAATTCCCTCGTAACGCTTAATATATAGGTATATATAAAGATATGCATAATATAAATATATACAAAAAAAACCTGAGAAAACCGACCTAGAATACATAGAATGAATAATTTGTATTTCCTCACTCTGATAATAAAAAACAAAATGCGGCGCTAAGCTCCGCCACGCAATATGCAATATCTGAATGTTGGACGAAAAGTAGAGAAAATATAATAAGAATAGCGAAGAGATACAGAATAATAACAAATATAGGTGAAAATATTATTATAATGACTAAAATAAATTATATACAAACACCGTTATATAAATTAATTATTATTAGGTTATTGCTGATATTGGATAGGCAAAGGGAACCTAATGTTAAGACACTCCGTTCAGTATTTTCCGCAGAACTTTGGAGTCTTTCTGAAACTGATTCATTTATTTAATAATAAAAAATATTATTTTCAATTAGAAAATAACATTTAATCAAAGAAATATTATTACAGTACGCTAAGTTAGGCACATTAAAATACCTTCCGTATAACAATCGCACGAAAATTCCATTAACCTACGATAAAGAAATATCCAAACCAAAGTATCTGGAAAGTTCGAGGGTTCCTAAAGTTGAAAGAACTGCTTTTATCGTTCTTCATCTCTTTGCGAGTGAATTGATATCTTGGTGAAATTAAAATTTCATTTGGTACAGTTTCGTCTGGCGGCTGCGGGATAAGTTTTAGCTAAGCCTGCGGGATAAGAGAGTTTTAAGCTGTCGATGAATTTCATCGTTAGTTTTACATATTGAGGTGATTTGCAAGTGTTTTTTTGATTGGTTTCTTTGAATTTTAAAATTCTGAACTATTAAGAATTCTATTGTTGTAATATTATAGTTTATGTACATTTTTTAAATTTAAACTCACAGTGCACTATATTTCTCCTTTTAATATTTCTTTATCTATTCTTTTATTTTAAAAGGTATCTATTCTTATATTTTCAAAAAATTGTACTGGTCCAATAAAAAAATGGAAAATATGCAAAAAATATATAAAAATGAAAAGTAATTTCCCTTTTTGCTAGTACATGTTTTAATCCAGTTTTCCAGGATACTTTCGATACAAAATAAATAAACAAAATTATGTGTGCATTAATAAAGCTGCGGTGTCATGCACAGATAAAACGAATGACGCAAAAAACCGTTCAAAGTGGAGTAGGTTGAGTAGGAAGGCAGACCCTGGCAATAGCCGGGATTAATGCCAGGATGAAGAAAACGAATGAAATAGAAAACTAAAAATATAAAATTAATTCAAAACTGAGTTTTTTAAGACACTACGTTCCCATTAAGACACTTCCGTTCCGCATCCTCCACCGAATGCTGTAGGCATTGAATATTGAGTAGCGTAACTCAACGCCGCTGTATTCTTAATTAATATTTTAATTATATTATCTTTGTTACGATTCCTTTGAAGTTCAAAGATTAAATAAATTAAATATTTACATATTATAACATATACTTATACAAACCATTTATAAATTCATAAAGAGATAATTTTGATGTATCTAAGTAAGTGTACGTAGACATTTACATAACCTATGATCGGCATTTGTTGAAATAACGGCCACTTCGACTTGAACTGAATATTAAACTCATTTTGGTCCCACTTCGCTTTTCAAGAAATTTATCGTAACCGTATCGGAAATTATACTTTATCTATTAAATTATTTTATTAATTAATTTTATTATCATATATCTATCTATCATCAATTAATATTATTATCTATTAAAACATGTTTTTAGTGGTTAAAACGATTAATCATATATCAATGACTTAAGCAGCCCTCGAAATATTTAGAAATAAGCCTGTAGTGTTAGTGTTTTTTTTTTTAGGCAGAGGGATATTTCCGCCGAATTCTCAATAAATTGCGTGTTGAGTGCGCTAAAAAAAAATGTTTCCATACACTCCGGTCAATAACAACTTAGATAGGTTGAAAACGTGTAAGTTCTTATCTAGCTTGAAATATAATGTATAATAGTTTGCCCGAGGCGCGCTATTAAAAACATATTAAAGTCTAATAATAATAAAAATATATTATTAACCAAGCTTTTAATAGAAGATGGTACGTGTTGTTTTTAGCTTTACGTTGTATCCCGTACAGAGCAGTAGCAGAGTAGGCAGAGGGAACCTGGGAATATAAAACACGTCTCTTCCCCACTTTCCCTAATTTCAAATTCCGTGATTTAAAGATACTCCCGATTAGTATACCTTTCGCAAAATTTCGGGAGGTCCAATTTTGTGTTGAGTGGTGGAACTCAATACCCCGCTTTATATGCCTGAGCGTAAAAGTAGAAGTCCACTAACCACCAACTATTATTATGAAAGTAAAAGATATATATAAATACTAGTGGGCGCGCGCAGCTTCGCCTGCTCTTTGCACCGTTAGAGGGTATAATAAACCACGAAACACATGTTTAATGATATGTTTTTAAGAGTCCCAATTTCAAATTTCATAAAAATCGGTGGCGATTTAAAGTTTTTTTCCATACAAACTTTCAATCCCTTATTTGCACCCTTTTTTTTTGGGAGAATTCTAGAAAACGATAAAACACGTGTTCAATTAAATACTTTTAAAAATCTAAATTTCAAACTTTATAAAAATTGGTGCCGATTTAATTTTTTTTCCATACAAACTTTCAACCCCTGTTTCACTCCGTTAGTGTTAAAATTTTTCAAAATCCCTTCTTAGTGGATGTCCAGTTTACGAAAGTAAACATCTGTCCAAATTTCACATTTCTATCATCAGCGGTTACGACTGTGCGTGCGTCTTACCTCAGTCAGTGAGGACAAGTCCTTTTATATGGATAGATNTGATCGGCATTTGTTGAAATAACGGCCACTTCGACTTGAACTGAATATTAAACTCATTTTGGTCCCATTTCGCTTTTCAAGAAATCTATCGTAACCGTAGCGGAAATTATACTTTATCTATTAAATTATTTTATTAATTAATTTTATTATCATATATCTATCATCAATTAATATTATTATCTATTAAAACATGTTTTTAGTGGTTAAAATGATTAATCATATATCAATGACTTAAGCAGCCCTCGAAATATTTAGAAATAAGCCTGGAGTGTTAGTGTTTTTTTTTTTAGGCAGAGGGATCTTTCCGCCGAATTCTCTATAAATTGCGTGTTGAGTGCGCTAAAACATTACCCTTCTTTTGGGCTTCGCCGCAGTCGGGCAATATAAAAATGCTACTAGCAAAATTTATACCTGAAAATATAGTAATTATTAAAAATAAACATAGATTAAAAAAAAATGTTTCCATACACTCCGGTCAATAACAACTTAGATAGGTTGAAAACGTGTAAGTTTTTATCTAGCTTGAAATATAATGTATAATAGTTTGCCCGAGGCGCGCTATTAATAACATATTAAAGTATAATAATAATAAAAATATATTATTAACCAAGCTTTTAATAGAAGATGGTACGTGTTGTTTTTAGCTTTATGTTGTATCCCGTACAGAGCAGTAGCAGGGTAGGCAGAGGGAACCTGGGAATACAAAACACGTCTCTTCCCCACTTTCCCTAATTTCAAATTCCGTGACTTAAGATACTCCCGATTAGTATACCTTTCGCAAAATTTCGGAAGGTCCTATTTTGTGTTGAGTGGTGGAAGTGGGTACTAATAAAATAGGAAAGGAAAGTGTCTTAATGGGAACAGAGTATCTTAACACTAGAGATCCAACTTCCCTCTATCTATCCTGCACATAGAAGGAATATGAATATATATATATATATATATATATAAATTTGTTAACAGAAATTTCTCTTTTTTAATTTATAACCCTCTTAAGTATGGCTTAAACTTAAAAAATAATTTCTATAACGATGATTGCATCCGAGATCCATTGGAATCTCTAGAGCTAGGAAAAAGTAAATGAAAATAATCCAGAGTGGATAGTATGAGGCTTTAAAGGACTACTACTTAACTGCAAGTACATTTAAATTAATAACATAATATTATAAACATGATATTAAATTATATTAAGCATACGTTCGTTCTTTAGTTAATCATATAATCGTTTGAGGCGCTATAGGACGAAGTCGTAGACAATTCGCTTAGCTTAGAACTCACTGTTTTACCACTCTTTTGCTATTTTTTTATACGCGAGGCGAACGGTAAAGCCATAAAATATGTTAATTACGTAATTTTAAATTGAAACGCGGCAATTGTGGCGGAAAGGACCAAGCAGGCGACTTTAAATGTGATGATTGTGGGTTCGATTCTCACTCGAGCAATGTTATATTTTAATTTTTTCCTTTTGGTAACAAGGCGAAGCGTAGCCTTGAGTTTTGCAGCTTAACACAGACGAAGTTTTTGGCAGAGACGGTGTATTCGCCGGAAGGTGGGCAACGGAAGTGTCTTATTGGGGAATGGAGCGCCTTAAGTCTAGGTTCCTCGGATCTGCTTAACCTGACATTTGCAGGGTACGTCGCTAGAAACAATATTATGATAAAAATATAATTTAGAGGAATAGAAACTGTACCTATTAGTTTTTTATGCAATCTAAGAACAAAGTCTCTTATATTTGAATGTCTAGACCACGAAAACACTTCTCTCTCTCTTCTCTCTTCTTGAAACATGATTTTATTATGGAGATTTTAGATTGGAGTCTCCATAATAATTAAATTTTTGTTAATTTAATATTTAGACTTAATTAGAGATTAAAATCATAGAACCTTCACTCGGGTCACAGAGGCCAAGACAATTTGGCACTCGTCCAGCGTACATTAGTGTCTCAGCTATATTTCCTTAAATTTAAAATTTTCAAATACATTAAATACGTTATAAATACTGCCCCAAATTCTATTTTGGTGCCAAGTTTCTGCAGTTAATAATATTATAATTTAATTTGTTTATTATTTTCAAGTTTTTTATTGTTTTAACGATTAATACTTGATTTGTAAGACAATGTGGGATATTAGCTCGGGTTTGATGCCCTTTAAAACACTTTATGTCTGTAAAATTAAATAGATGAGTCCGTCGTGGCGTATGGGCACAAGGGTGTTACTGTAACGCGACGGTTCCACCGTGTTGAGTTCTACCACTCAACACGCAGTGCCTTCAAAATTCAGCGAAAATTGGGGAACGGAGTGTGCTAGCACTACTTTCTACCCTGCTGTGAGCGGGATACAGCGTGAAGCTGATAAGTCAGTAAGTCAAGTAAATCTGCCAAAATACTATAGTGAAAACTGCAATTGTATCGATTAAGCTGTTTCTGTAATAAGCGTGAACAAACCTACATACAAATATTTTGAAAACCCTTTTTTATTTCTATTACCTTACTAGAAGCTATTAAAATTATTTTTTTTCTAATGTATAGATACATATAGATATCTCTAAGCAATAAAATATAAAATATCTAAAACCATATAAATGTGTGAGTTTATTCAAAATTTAAACTATCGATGTTACCTGAAATTACCAGAAAGTACCTGAAGTCCACCTAAGCTGGTCCACATGTTATCGTTAAAACCGCCATTTATAACGCTACTATTAAGGCTAAATCCAAAGTTGGACTTGAGAACTTAAGCGAGGTAATTATGTAAATTAACCCTCATAATGCGCATAAACTCGCATCTAAGTGGGGGGAATATGAACTTAATATATTTTCTTAACGACATGACGCGTATTTTGCAAGCAATGTGTATAGGAAGTATCTAACATAAAGGTATATTAGGATCATACATACACAAATCGCGACCTGAATGGGTACGAAAAAAAAAATTGAAATATTTGTTCAAAATCACTCTCATTTAATTCTTATAGATTAACCTAATACAAAAATATGAGACCAGATCATTATTCGTTTTTCAGAAAGATATTCGATGCATAATTTTTTTGATGACCACAGAAGGGACACAGTTCTACAGAAAGTATAAAGTATTAGTGCTACATGTATTTGTTTGGTTTCCTACTTCTAATAATAATAGTATTGGTTAATAACGTCCTTGATTACGATATGACATCAATATTGTCATGAAAAAATTAAAACTATCTAGTAAATGTCAGATTCATACAGCAAATTTCTTCAGTCTTAAAAATGTAAAGTAATAAATAGAAGAAAAATATAATTTCTTACAATTACTGAGTGCTACTCAGCAGATTAATCCATGTTTTCTTATCATTATTTGTTTGTTCATAATAGTTTCAGTTATTTTCTACATACCTCAACGGAACTAAACTCAAAATCTTTATTTAAACAATGAATAAATTTATAAACAATGTTAACGTAACGATACATATAGTAACAAATACTAGCCTATTAAAATAATAAGAAAGAGTCCTAATCAAACTAAACAATATCTACTCAATAATGAATGGCCAACTATTATATCGAAAAAATTGATAAAATTAAGTTTTCTTCGTCATTATCAAAAAACTCTTTGTTTCTTAATCAGATCTTTAAGTAAGGGATCATGTCTCAAATTTGTAGAAATAGAACAGATAGATGTTGTCTTAAGTTGTAGGGACTGATAATCAACGAGTAGTAAAGAAAGACCCAAGTGTGTAAATAAAGATGTATTTTTAATCCACCAAAAGGGATTGGTTGAATTTTTGATCCATATTTACAACAGTAATTTTCAGAGAATAATAATAATAAGCCCGCATGGCAACTTGTGTCGAGCTGTTGGGGAGGGTGACCCCACGGAACTGAGTCCTCCGGAGGGGAGTTGTAATCCATCCCCCGCCTCTGGCTTTCCTTTATTGGTCGGCAGAGTGGAGCGCTAGAGCTATATGCTCGAAAGGGTGGAAGTGCTCAAACGTAATGCGTAATAACGTGGAATCCCGCTCACGAGCTCCTCGTGATGGTCAGCTCTGCTGCTGCTTCTCTGCAGGCATTACGCCGCTTTGTGGAAGCTCATCTAGTGGGAGGCGAGTCACTGTCCACCAACCATTCAATTTAAGACTATTGTAAAGGCGAACGTCCGGTAGTCTCATCCAATAACCAGTCCATCCAAATTCCATTTCATATTCCTAGTTTGGATTTCCATATTTCGAATCGAATCGAATTCGAATTCGAATTCGAATTCGATTCGAATTTCGAATTTCGAATTTCGAATTCTACAGTTCCTACGCATTAACCGGTGACCATCTCTGGGCAATTACCTGTGGTTGCCCAGCGATGGATCCCGGCTGATGCGTTACATTAAAACATTTGTATATTCTCTATGTGTTGGACCTGTGCCCCCACGCAAGCCTTCCAAAGGACCGGGTTCTTTTGAACCCGTGAATGTTAAAAGAGAGACGTAATAATAATAATTATTATTATTATTAAATTAATATTTCATACATAACAATAGCAACTTTAATCGGTAATAACTGCAGTAGTATTAACTGTGTTGCAGATATTAGCTTCAGCCTCGCAGCCGGTGATAATTCAGAAGCTAATATGTAAATCATCAGCTGGTGATGATGATCAATGTTGATCAATGCTTTGTTTTATAGATATCATGGCACGATATTAGTTAATAATAGCATCTTGTTTAGCTCTACTTGTCTCATGTCTTCGTTTTTTCTTCTCTACATTGTTTTAGTGCACCCCAGATCTATTTGAATAGGGCAATGTGGCTGTAACGATGTACAAAAAGCTAGCTAAGATAAGATTTCGTTATTTAAGCTAATAACTTACACCACTTGACATATGTAAAATGCTATATGTTTAGTATAATCTGAAACATTAGTCTACATTTCATTTTTCAAGATATATACGATATATTGAAAAAAAAAATATTTTGGTCATTATAAAATTGCAAAAAAACTGTTAGTTTAGTTTTACAAGCGCAAGCATAAACAAATAAACAAAAAGTGATTTTGACATTACAACATATATTTTTTATTATTAATAGTATTTTATATGGACATACATCTTTCCTGTGGACACCTAGAGTAACAGAAAATATGTCTACAGAAATTATGTTCCAATCGAAAATCAGCAATGGTCTTTAGTTTTCAAGGATAGAAAAATGGCGAGTGAGATTTCAAAAATACTCCTTTAAAGCCATTGTGCCTAAATAATTACAAATATAAGTAGCACATACTTACCAAAATACACTAAAAATAGGAAAGATTCATTGATCTTTTACAAAATGAATAAAATACACGATTCTTTTTATTGGAATATAAAAATACATATCCGTCTTGCGTAAAGGGTGTAAGAAAATTATAGCTGTCTAACATTACCAAATTAAAAGATATTACATGTATGGTAACTTTAGTAGACATTTTTTAAATGCAGATTTTATGGATCACAGAAAAGAGTCATATACGTGTAACCGCTTGTTTATTAGAAATTATAGTAAAAAGGCTGAAGCACATTTTGGAAATAATCAATAAAAACTTAACTCAACTCAACTTCTACGATGAAAATATGTGTAATTTTGATAACACGGGTATAATAACATAAATTACATATTTTTGAAACTATGAACTACGAATCTGAACAGTCCACAGAAGGGGACAAATGATGGAATTTGAGTTTTTTTCTTTATATTATTTTTTTAATTTTTATGTGTAGACTATCCACTTATAGTAGTAGGTATAGTCAAATTTAGTATGAAAAATCGTTCTATTTTCTTTTATTTATTATTGCTATTGTAACATAGCACTCATATGAGTATGACCCATTAACACTTATTAGAGAGAGACAGTGTTATGACACTCCGCTTCCCATCTTCGCTAAATTTTGAATAAATTGCGTATTGAGTAGAGGAACTTAACGCCGCGCTTTGCCTCAATTCAAGAGTGAAGAAATGAACGGTTTATCATTTCATGATTAGCGTGCAGTTTGCCTTGATGCCAGAGCGAAGAAATGGGATAGTAAATGATACTACATTCCCTCGATTGGGGTTCGAACTCACAACCCTCACATTACCGTCAACCCCTTGGGCACCAACGACCCCAAACATAGAACATAACGACCAATGAATATAACATGAACAGAGATTGTTGCATAAAATGAGCCAACTCATATTGTCTCGGGAGCGACAATAGTTGCTCTGGTTTATTTCGTTCATATAAAACGACGAACGCTGGGGTAAATAGAATTTTTGTTTTAAACATTACTTATGAAGCGGACCATATGCTTTTAAATACTTTTGTAATTGTAAAAAATTTGGAGCTCAGTGAATCGGCTTTTGTGAGGGTTTTTTTTTGTTTTTCTTTCTGGAGAAATGTTAATATTAAATAGTTCGAGAAAATTGTTAAATCATACAAATCTTATCTACCAAATAGGACAGCCCTTAAAGGGCACAAGCGTGACAGACATGGGTTCGATTCCGACTCGAGGAAATGAAATATTTAATTCTTTAATATTTAATTTATATTTATTTTAATTCTTTCACTCTGGCGTTAAGGCAAAGCGCAGCGTCGAGTTTCGGAAAGCGGGGAACGGAAGTGTCTGTATGGGAACGGAGTGTAATTATACTAGGTTCGTAGGTTCCCTCTGCCTATCCTGATATGTGCAGGATACAGCTTGAGGCTAAAAATAAACGATTAAAATGATATATATATATTTTATATTTTACATATTAATACAAATATTTATTCACAAAATTATTTAATTATATTAATAAAAGCTTTAATATGAAACTTCAGTAGTACTAGTTCAGCTTTGTGACTCTTGCATGTCAAACGTCGTCGTTAATTTTACTCTATTTACATTTTGTTAAAAAGTTTCTTCTTATTATAATAATTAATTATACTTGCAGACTACAATTTCATATCATGCTTATTTCATATATCTTTGTATGCTTCTATCTGTATATAAACTAGGTTAACTAAACGGATTTTTTTTCCAGGTTCACACTGTATCCCGTATTATCAGAAAGAACTTAGTGTTAAGTCCCTTCGTGTTTCAAAATCCGTCAAATTTCGAGACATTGTGAGTTGAATCAACTTACCTTTATATCAGAGCGAAGAAATTAAAATATTCATATCAATATTATAATACATTCAGCTCATTATTTGAGCAAGCAATTGTCCCATGTTTTATGGTTAGGCACCAATTCCACAGGTAGTGTCATTCTTCTGAGCGTTTTCTCATTTTGTGAGATTTTCTTTACTGGTTATGTAGATCAATGTCTGCACCTTGGTGGTAGGCTCCCCGTGGGAGGAGAAAAACCTGGAGAAGGTTACATCGGTAAAGCCGTTCCCTGGCACAACTTCCACAGGTTTTGTTCAGAATACATGCCCGTGAAGACTAGCGTTCCCCAAGGCTGTGTGTAGTCCCTTATGCTGTTTTTTCTGTATATCAATAACAAGTTAGAGGATTCCAGCATTCACACGCACTGTTTACTCCGGACGTGCAAATCTTTCTCGGGAAAACGCCGACCAATGCCCAAGTAAATAACCAAGGTTGATTATAAAAAAATTATAGTCAACAATAAATATTGTAAATGCGCATATATTTCTCCCATACCTACCATTCAAAAATAGAGAAAATAAAATTTATAATTTTCAAAATATTGTTAAACCATTTATATTGCTATGTATAGTATTAAACGCCGCGCTGAAATTTTCTTCTAAACTGTTAACAAATTGGGTACTCAATCTTTAGTTCAATGTATCGTTGCGCGAAATAGGTCCCCTCAAACAAATGACATGGAAAAGGGGTCTGTACCGTAACAAATAAGAAACTAGTTTTTTATGCCCCCATATTATTTGCTGGGGCACATTGGTTACTTGTATTGGGGGGCAAATAATGTTATTCATGGCATTTTAGTTTATAAATGGAGATTTTATTGGATCAAAAGATTTATTTTAATAAATTAGTATATTAAATTTGTTGATATTTACTTATTTTGCCAAATCTTCCGCCTTTAGGTATAGGATTTAGGTATCTGTACATATTAAGAATTTATCGTCAAGACTATCTTTCTTCCATTTTGTAATGTTCGTCTATTTTAAAACCCCGACGCCGTCCGCGTTTGTCCTAACAGACCATGTAATAAAAAATCATGTATTTCGATTTTTCTCTCTTCAACAAAGAAGTAATCCAGCAAGTATCATACCATTTCGTAATCCAGATTAAATGCGCAAACTTTTAAAATTTCTTGCAAAAACAGTTTAGTACATTTTTTTTATAGTACAGTCGGGTGTTAAGTAAAGTTGGGTGCAGTAAATATTTTGAATTTATGTTTGGCAAAAAACACCACATTTTATTGAAAACTGATGCAGGTATGTTTAAATCTCAAACTGTAATTCACAGAAGGGTTACTCATGACTACATTACAGAAAAAAAATGAAGAAAGAGTAATATAGTCTCAGGACTTGAAAAATCATCACAGGGTGTTGGTTTTTCTGATATTTTTTAAAATCAATATAATATGAAAAATACATGACAAAGATTTTTTTTTTATATTTTTCTCATAACTGTCACAACTTGGTTTATCACCTGTTTTCGTCTTATCGTTGACTCCTGGGACATCCTGTATATATTATGTATTTCTGATACAAAATTTACTACAACTCTACAGCATAGCAAATATACTGCACTTGGTTACCTTGATGTATGTATAAGTTAGATCATGTAATATTCTGAGAAGTTTAATTAACTTTAGAATTGAAATGGTAATGTTCATACATTAATATATCTGTAGCTTGTCACTTGGAAATACGATATTTAGTGCCAAATGAAAACATGATTTTATGCACAGTTTGAGAACCAGTCACAGCACAGAAGCACAAGATTGCGATTGTAAACGCAACGGGTTGTGGGTTTGAATCCCACAAGAGAGAATGATTTTTCAACTTAACTGACTTTCACGCTTTATCCCTAGCGGGATAGTCAGGGAGAACGGAACGCCAAACGTGACGGTCTCTACCTCTTTCGCCTCGTCCATTGTAATTAACCTTTTCATACATGCCCTCCGAGGCGTCCTCATGCTGTTTACGTAGATTTTTTCCAGTATATTTGATACTGGGTTTTCGAAGGTCAACCGAGGTCTCCCCCTACCTCTCATGCCACTCACTTTTCTGTCATAAATCTTTTTTGCCATTCTTTCATCACTCATTCGTTCGACCTGCCCAAACCAGCTGAGCATGTTCTTCTTCATTCCTCCTTCCTCACAGAGACATCCTCGCTAGTAAATGTTTTTTTTTTTATATTTTCTTAACTCTAGGCTTCCTCTGCTAACCACCAAATAATATTATGACACTGAAATAAGAAGTTATAAAATGTGCTTATAGTAAAATTTATCCAAGCAAATATTTCATTAAATTACAATAACTAGAAAGATAGTTCGGCTTTTATGTTTGGGTTCAAGTTATCGTAACTCATTCATGTTAAAGGAAAACAATTGAATAAACAATAAACAGGCATGTCTCTATCCTTTTTTGTATTCAAAAGTAATATTGTAGCCAATGATCTGAAAATTCCAAATATTTTTACCTCATTACATCTTATTAAGTATTGTTTTATTATTTACTTATTTAATTAATTTTTTTTAATATTTTTTGAATTTTTTTTTAAATATTCGCTTCATTTTGGGAGACTTTTTAATCTGTTCCTCGCATTCCTGTAAAATATCTAAGTAATTGCGAATTTCAATTATAAATGGCTTCACATATTGTTATTTGATAGTTAAGCGCGGCGTTAAGTTCCGGCAAGACCCAATACCGCCAGTATTCTAAATTGGGGGCGGAGTAGACTTAATACTGGGCTCCCTTTGTCTACCCTGCTACATGCGAGATATAGCATGAAGGTGAAAGAAGTGTTTTATAGTATAAATATTAGCCGATATATTTCGTAATAGGTATATTAATATGTTTAGCTGCACGCAGTAAATGATAGTAGGGTAAGGGAAAAGGGTATAGGGTAAAGTGGCAAAGGGAACCTGGGAAATTTATGATAAGACAATCCATTCTCATTAAGACACTTCCGTTCTCCACTTTCCACCGAATTCCGAACAATCATAAATAATAAATCAAAATAATATTTCATATTAAAATCCTCGCCAAGATTACTCTAGAAATGTGTAATTTCAAACCAAGATCTAGGTTACATCCTAAGTATGTCCTCAGTTGATTACCATGAAAGTAGGACTACTTCTGCCGAGTGAAGACAATGTTGAAACGGCCTTTGTAACGCACGGACTCTACAATAGTGTAGAATATTTAATGTTGTATGGTACATGGTGTCATGGTACTCTTGCTTGATGAGGCTTTGGTCATTAAGATTCGTCATTAAGAAAGGTCGAAGGTCATTAAGAAAGTTTAAAGTTAACGTAGCGGTTATAAATTTGAATATATTTTGGATTTTTATTATATACGTATGTGGATATATTTTTTCGGTACAAGAGACCAAGAGATATTCTTTCAGTTTTTGTAATTATGTTTGCCTTTCCATACGGACACATGGCCCAAAATGTACCATTATTTTGCTAAAAGTTATTAAATAGCAAAATATTATAGTTAGAAGTTGATTTAATTAATATTTTTATAGAGTTTTCATTACAAAATACAGAGAAAAGAAGAAATTATTTAATATGCCAAGGATTCACAGCACACGTTTCAACTAGGTGCTGGACGAATCACGTTGAATGATGAGAAATCCAGAGCACCTAGGGTTTGTGGTCCAATTGTAGACTTAAAAGCCATCTTTACAATTTCGACTTTTAATTAAAAAAATAGTAATAATAATAACAAAATTAAATTAAATTGCGAATGAAAGTAATATTGAGCTAAATGTGAGTAGATCTGGCACCAAATCAAACCATCCAATTTAAAAGTCATATAGTCTATCCTGGAAGGATTTTTGATGAAACCGGGACCGAAATTACCGACATCGAAAAATAATCTACTGAAATAAAATCTTATAAAAAGGCAGGCATCGACGCGCAGTAAAAAGTTATGAGATCAAACAACTCCAATTAACCATCAGTATTTTTGCCAAAAGAATCACAGGCTGGAGATTTTTTTAAAGAAACTCGTTATTTTCTTCCATAATATATAGGATAATCTACTTAGTGTGACATATATTTTTTATTTTTATGTCAAATGATAAAAATTTCCTTTCAAATATTTATCTTTGCATGTTATGATACTTTTAGAATATCGTTATTCTTCATCAATGGAGAACGTAAAATATACTAGATTCTGTGTGGAGAAATAAGGTTTATATCATTATCAAATATCCGGTTTTTAGATTTGATAACCGTATTTTCTATAACTCAACACGCAAAGCCTCCAACTCCAACAAAACGTTGGAAAATGGGACACGGAGTATCTTAACACTACGTTCCTTTTGCCCACTCTGCCATATGTGAGATATAATGTGCAAAAATATGAAAGGGAAAACTTGAAAAAATGGTGTGAAAATAATTTATACACAAAACGTATCTAAGTTCTATAATTTATTCTTCCACCCTCATTCATTTCTCTCGTGTATCTTAACCAGTTCCAGGGGTGATCCATATCCATTTTTCATGCTGATTTCTTGAATCCATTTACTTTGTCATGTCAGATATGTGGTACACTCGATCTAGAGCCGTTTAGTCTATTCGAGGTCTTTTCTTTTTATGGCAAGTCTCATCGTACGCCTTCAGTAATAATATTATAGAAAAAAATAATAAATAAAGATTTTAGGCCAGTAGTGGCTCAGGTGCACAATGGGTGACTGTAACCTTGTCTGGTCATGGATGGATGGATTCAATCCCTGCTTGAGGAAATGAAATATTTATTTAAATTTATATTTTCATTTCTTCGCTCTGGTGTCGAGGCAAAGCGCGGCGTTGAGTTCCGACACTAAACACGCAATGGCAGAATTCGGCGGAAATAGAGCTATTATGTTAAAAGCTTTTATTTAACTTGCAATGTATATATGTGGGTTCGGGTGAAATCTTGGAGCTCAATTTTGAAGTAGATATCTTCAACCGATTGAGCTGAAATTTTGTATACACGTTTACCTTGGATGACAATGCATCGTAAAATATGTGACGTCATTCTAATTCTAATATGGCGGATCATACGAGATGGCGAAATAGTTATTTTTAATTTACTACTACAATATGGGTATCAAATGAAAGGGCGCATTGAGAGCAACTCGAAAAATAATGTGATGCCATTCTAAATCCCATAAGGAGGATATCGAAGATAGCCGAGTATCTATTTAGTCTACTTCTACAATATAGATATTGAATGAAATGGGTCGTTGACAGTAATTTGAAAAAAAATGTGATCTTATTTTAAACCCTATATGACGAAACATCTAAGATGGCGGAATAGTAATTGTTTATGCACTTCTGCAATATGGGTATCAAATGATAGATCTTGCCGAGAACAATTAGAAAAATAATATATTAAACACCCTTCAAGTTTTCTGTGCTTTCATATAATGAAAGGTACGTTCGTACGATTGAGCTGAAATTTTGTATACACGTTTGGTTTGGATGACAATGCATGATAAGGTGTGTGACTTCATTCTAAATCCAATATGGCGGACCATCCAAGACGGCAGAATAGTTATATTTAATGCACTTCTATAATATGGGTATCAAATGAAAGGGCTTGTTAAGAGTAACTCGAAAAATAATGTGACGTTGTTCTATATCCAATATGGCGGAACATCTAAGAATGGCGGCGGAATAGTTATTATTTATGCACATCTGCAATACGGGTATCAAGTTAAAGGGCTTGCCGAGAATAATTAGAAAAATAATGTGACGTCTAGTGTGAGAAACCTAGCCAGTGGTAACTAAAAAGTAAAAAATATATTAAAAACAAAAAAATATTTTTAGAAAAAGCTTTTATTTAAACGCTCTAAAAAGGAGAAAATAAAATTTGTCTTTTAAATTTTAACTATCAACTCATAACCTCATTGTACACAATTTATATGATCATAAAAGCTTGTCGCGTTAATCAATATTTAATTAAATTGAAACTTAAAAAAATTAAACTTAGCAGATTTTACATAATTAAATTAGTACAAGTTTATTTACAAGTACATCGCGCGACAATCTTTTATGATCATATAAATTGTGTACAATGAGGTTATAATTAGTTAGTTAAAATTTAAAAGACAAATTTTATTTTCTCTTTTTAGAGCGTTTAAATAAAAGCTTTTTCTAAAAATGATTTTTTTGCTTTTAATTTATTAATTATCAACAATAAGTTCCGTCTGCCTTCTTTGCTGTGTGCGAGATATAGCTGAGTGAAACTGATTTAATTTTGATTCCTAGTTAATTGTAAAAATGCTTAGAATGAGAAAATACACCTACCATAAAATATAAAAAGTATACAAAATAAATAACAAAACGCGTACAATTTTAAACAATACTGCTCTTTGAATGCAAAAAATACTGCAATTTACTCTACACATAATTCTATTTAAGTCGCTAAGCATCTGGAGCTCCAGAAGCAAAAACTCTAGCAAAAACAAAAGATATTATCTTCAACTGGTGTAGAATTACTGATTCAGATCATAAAACCAATAATTCTTTACGATATTGTACTCCAGGGCCTCCTTCCTACCAGCTGTTTGTCAAACTAACAAGCTAGTTATTCTCTTAACAAAACTTATGCAATGAGAGTCTTAAGTAGGAATTATTGCGATTTTGAAACCATTGTAGCACAACGTGACAGTAAACGTGTTGCTTGTGGGTTCGATTCCTCGGGGAGGTGACTTCGAAAATTCTACAGAAAGGTGAGAACGGAGTGTCTTAACATTAGGTTCTCTCTGCCAAGCCTGCTATACGTAGAAAATAACGTGAAGCTGTCAAAATAATTGCCACTTTAAGACGATATGGTTCTCTATGTTTAATGTTATAAGTTTTTAATTACCTCTTTTCTGCTTCAAATCTCGCTAAGATAGTTTTGATTGCTCAGTTTATTATTATGGAAGATTGTGAAAACTTTTGGGGATATTTTAATAATGGAACTTTGATGATGATAATAAAAATGGACCTAATATCATATGAACGATCCAATTTAATATTGTTTTTTCTTTCTCTTTGTTCTATAAAGACGTTTTTCTAGACTTCTAAATAAGTTCAATAGACATATATATATACATATTATAGCAAATGCAAGGAATGGCGGAAAGTAGAGGGAGGAGTTACGAATAACGAAGTAGAATATCAGAGGAGGAATGGGAGCGAGCATGAATGAATTATTAAATGTGAAGGATGACAGAAGTTTGGATGTTGTTTATATGACGAGCAACAAAAAAGCAAGTTGTCTTAATGGGAACGGAGTATCTTGGCACTGGGTTCCAAGGTTCCCTCTGCCTACCTTGCTCTGTGCGGGATACAGCGTGAAGCTAAAGAAATACTAAATACTAACCCAGGGCCACCGGAAAGGCAAAGACGCGACGAATAAATTATTGAATCTGTTTGGTAGGTGACAAGAATTTTCACTGTATTTACTTTCGACGATTTTGTAGGTAATGCTCGAGTCCCCCCTTCACTGGTGGAGGCAATTAGAGAAGGCGTTGTGTCCCTTAAGAAATTATAACAATTAAATGTCAGTTTAGCACAATCGTTGCAAAAATTTGTAATTGATAAAATTATAGCAAATTTTTATTGGTTTCTATAATAAATTATATTTTTACGTGTTATATATATTATATATATATATATATGTATATGTATATATTTAATAGCTAAACATTTGTAAAATGTCTCAATATTCGCTTTTTAGGTATATCATTTTCCTTCCCTAGATCTGGTAGACGAAAAGTGGGGTTAAGTTCCGCAACTCTACATGCAAAATGTCGAAAATTCGGAAATCAGTAAGGGAGTATTTTAACACTTGCTTATCAATATTCACATTTTAGTTTAAAATGATTTTATGCCCTTAAATGAACATATGAACAAAATTTCATATTAATAATCAGTTGAGTGGTTTTGACGTGAAAGTGTAACGTACAAACCTACATTCACATTTAGAATATTAGTATGAAATATGATGTTAAGCCAAAACTTATTTTGTATATATATTTATTTTCATAAAAACGTAATATCAGTTGAAATGACCGAGTTACCAGCATTATTAATAAAGTATATTTATAATATGTCGATAACAGTAACGAGGCAAGGCTTTTTGCCGTATGACAAATAGTGCTTTTAGGTCCCTTGTAACACTAAGTATTTCACGTAAAGGATTACGTTGAAAAACATAACTTGTTTTCCTTAAAAAGTAGGTTGTGAGTTATGGAAATTATAATTTGCTGTATCAGGGAAAGGTCAGCAGGGTAGGCAGAGGAAACTTATGTTAAGACTCTCCGTTCTCCACTTTCCGCCGAAATTGTTGAGGCATTGTGTGTTGAGTGGTGGAAGTCAAAGCCAAGCTTTTGCATTAGTGCTAGAGCGAAGAAATGAAAATATTAATTTCAAATTCAAAATATTCTTTATTCAAATATGCAATTATTATAAGCACTTTTGAATCGTCGAATGAACATATGAACAAAAAGTTACCACCGGTTCGGAAGGCAGTTCTGCTGAGAAGAGCCGGCAAGAAACTCAACAGTTGCTCTTTTCAAAATCAATGGTACAATCTATTACATTAGCTGGCAGCTATCCTGCATGACATTCAATAGACATTAATTCCATACATGTTTATCCTCTAAATATTCTTGAACAGTGTAATACGCTTTACTTGTTAGAATTTTTTTTACAGATATTTTAAATTTTTGTAGTGGCAAACTAAGAATACACTGCGGAATTTTATTATATACACGTATACTCAGACCCATAAAAGATTTACTAACTTTTTGGAGGCGGAAACTTGGTGTAACAAGCTTATCTTTATTTCTCGTTCCTATCGTATGACTGTCGCTATTTTTGCTATGACAATGTATATTTTGTCGGACAAAGAGAATGTTATAATATAGAAATTGGGAAGCAACTGTAATAATACCTGCATCTTTGAAAACATCTCGCAGAGAATCTCGAGCTCTTAGATTATAAATATATCTCACGGCTCTTTTTTGGAGAATAAATATTGACTTGATATCTGCCGCACTGCCCCATAGCAGCATTCCATAAGATAAAATACTATGAAAATAGCTATAGTAGACTAGTCGGGCAGTGTCAACGTCTGTCATTTGTCTTACTTAATATTAATAATATTATTTTCCAGGGAATGTCAAGTATTATCAATGATGTTAAACGCAATAGGCATGGACAACGTCTGCCTCCACGGCTTCATGAGGCAAAAGGAAAGAGTGTCGACGTTGACACAGTTTCGTAGTAATTTAAAATGTACGCTAATAGCAACCAACGTAGCGGCAAGAGGCTTGGACATACCGTCTGTAGACTTGGTCATAAATCATAAGTTACCTTTGGAACCCAGGGAGTATATACATAGGTAGGTATTTTTTTTGGCTTCACGCTACCCCGCAAATAGCAGGGATCCCAATGTTAAGACTTCATTCCCATTAAGCCACTACTAGAGGCATCGTTTGTTGAATGGCGGAACTTTGCCTCATTACCAGAGCGAGGAGATGAAAATATTATATTTCACTTCTTCGAGGGAGAATCGAACCCACAACCTGTCGCGTTTACAGTTACGCTTGTGCTCCTGTGCTATAAATGTCCTGTTGTAATTTTTATTTGTGTTTTTGTTCACACAGGGTGGGTCGTACGGCACGTGCCGGTCGTGAAGGCTTGGCGATATCACTAATTACGCCATACGACATACTGAGGCTCGGGGAGATTGAAGATCAGATAAAAACGAAATTGAGTGAATATAAGATTGATGGTAAGATGAATAATTATTAAAAGTGTTATTGGTTTAATAGTGATAGTTAATTAAAATTGAAATAAGTTTATTTTACTGCAATAGTGTTATGTATATCAGAGAAGAGTTTGCAGAGGGAACCTAGTGTTCAGACACT